>JAUMHM010000072.1:10117523-10142438 GCA_032362435.1 Melikaiella ostensackeni | reverse complement strand
CGTAAAAAATGCTTTGGACTCCCCCCCCCCCCCCCAAAAAAAAGAACAAAAAGCCTCACATCATTAATGGACGCTCACTAAGTCTTAATCAAGATTTTTTTTTTATTCAAGGATTGGGAATATATTTATGAATCAAATTTTTAAAATGTCATTAATTGAATCTTCACATTTCCCTCAATTTGACCGATTTTTATTTTTGGTCCTTCAAGTCGGTTGCGAATTTGAAATTTGAATATTTATCGATATTTTTCGGTACATATTTTTCAAGGAAAGGAAAATATGGAAGAAAGAGTTGGTATATAAGAGAATTTAAGTTTATATATAAATCGAAACTCTAAAATACAATTAAATATTATAGGAGAAACATATTCGAAGAAACTTTCTCCGAAAAACACGTATAATTTGGTTCATAGATTTACATTTTTTACTACTTGGTGTGCCACAAAATATTTACGTGCTTTACTCAGAATGATAGTGGCCAAGAAACAGTGCAAAGTAGAGGTTATAGTAGGTGATAAAATATTGTTAGGAGCAAAGAACTTAAACTTGGATTAGAAGGTAGTCCAACTTATGGCTTAGGTTTCAGTTTTTTTCAAGCCTGGTCATAAAACTGTGCTTCCTTGGTTCATTTAATCACTAAGGCATACATGGCAGATTTAATCTAAATTCAATCTGGCAGATATTTTACCCATCTTAAAATTGTCCTTTTTCGAATTTTCATGATTTTTATATTAATAATTGTTTTTCATGCTCTCAATTATGCAGTATTCAATTCTGTGATATTTACATTCAATTTTCCACTTTTCTAAGCCTCCAAATTCTTCAAAACTCAAAATTGTTCATTTTTGTTCATTTCATTTTGAAGTTGTGAGAAATTTCAAAGATCGGTGTTGGGATCTACCAATTTTTTGTTTCACGCTTGTTGTAAATTTAAAACAGAAAAGCTGTTCAAATGAAAAATTATTCAAAAATTTGTTATAGCTAAGTTAGCAGCTTCAAGGTTTTATTACTGAAATTGAAAAATTTTAATTTCTAGTTTCAAATTTTAATTTTTCTAGATTAGAATCTCGAAAAACAAGAAGACCAGTTATTTTAGATTAGATTATGTTCTTGGTGAAAAAAAAATCCTTAGGTTTCATAAAAAAATCTACTATTCAAATATTCAAAATGCAGATTGGGGACTTGCAATGAAATTTCGTTCTCAATAAGAATGGAAAATTATTGATTTTCTATGTCAATCTGTAACGTATTTCGAACAAAAATATTATTAAAATAGAGGATTTCCAAAATTCTGTAGAACTTACCACTTCTTTTTCTGAAATGAATTTAAATTTTTTAAATTATCACAATTGCATTTTAAACTTTAAAATCGTGCGATTCTGAATGCTGAGAAACTGAAATCGTTTAATTTTATACGTCACTGATTATTTAAGAATAATCATGTCTTTTCATTTTTTGAAGCTATGAATTATAATTATGAATACTTTAAATTAGAAATTTCTATTTGAAACGTTCAAAATTTGAAATCTCACAATTACACATTGTACATTTTGATTTTTGAAAATGTTCTATGTATAATATTTAATTTAATGTTAATGTTGAAATTTATGTTTTAAAAAACAAAACTGTTCCATTCGAAACCGTTAACATTAAACATGTTTCATTTTGTATGCATTCAATTCAAAATTTTACAAATTCAGAACATAAATTAAAATCAAATTTTCAGGCTTTGATTAAATAACAATAATAACAACAAATTTTTTGTTGCAGGTAAATTCCGAACGGAATACGTTTAATCGTCCAGGTTAATTTTACACCAAAGTCAGTGTTAAAATCACACTTTGTTCTTACAATCATCAAATAGGTATGTACTTCAATTTCCAAGGTCGCCAATTTCAACATTTTGTTTTATACTATAACTTAAATTAATTGATTTTGAACTTGTAACATCAGTTCTGAAATTTGTAAAAATTTCTCATTATTCAAAACAATCGAAATTTTCCAAATTCTCTCAGGATGAAAAATTGTTCGCTTTTACTTTAAATGGTTCTATTTCAAAGGATTTCAATCAAAATTTTTTTTTTTCAATTTGAAATTCAAGCTGTTTTATTTCATAAGGTTTAATTAATTAAATTGTTCGAATTCAAATCTTTAAACATAAAATGGTTCAATTTTTGATATTGTAAGTTACAATTAGAAATCTTACTATTTTAAAAGTTTAATTTGAAAATTTAAAATTTAATTTTATTCAGTTGGAAAGGCTTTCGAATATAAGCGTTCCAAACTTGAAAGATTAATTAGAAAAATTTCTTTTTTAGGGCTTTCAGTTTCAAATTATTTTGTTTTCGAACCCTTTCAAATTGAGGCTGTTCAATTCTGAAAATTTTATTCCGACATTTTTGAATCTAACGCATTTTCAATATTCAATTTTGAAACTTTGATAAGTTGGAAATGGACCATTTTTCAAGGGTCAAAATAAATATCAATGCGATTTTTTTCGGGAAAAATCGAGTTCAAGTTTTTTCTTTGCTTGAAAAACTATTGTAATTTATTGGATGTCCGAAAAAAAGTTTACTTTTTACATTTTTTTAAAAACTTTAGGTCTTACTGAAGTTGGTTTCACAAATTGGACAACCTGCTTTCAAAAATTGAATATCCTCAATAAATTCTGGGGTTGATATATCTGATACAAGGGTGGGTCATGAGGACAGGATCGACTTACAATTTTTCTAAAGAGCACCTCCATTTTCTATCAAATTTCACTTCCAATATAAACGTTTAAAAAAAACTCAAATTACAATGTTTCATACATTCTGAATTTCAGATCGGTTTTCGACTACAATTTAAGTTTTATATCTCTTTAAAAACACACCAGTGAACAATTGTCTGACATAAAGTTGATTACAATGAAAATTGCATGTCTACTCCTTCGAACCGAAATGGTTTTTTTTCAATCTTAATTTTTGGTCCTTCGAGCCTGTTAGAGCAGATTTTTAAATCAGAATTTGAGCTGCTAGCTTCATAAATCAACTTCAGTATTTAAAATTTGAAAACTCTTATAAATTTTGCTTCAAGGATTCCTGAAGTGTGAAAAATGTTCATTTTAGAAAGTTTAAAATTTTTTATCGCTTTTGAAAGAAGGGTAGTTACTTAACGAGAAGTAAAGAGAGGTAGGGACGTGTTTGGTTTTTGAAGCAGGGAGATAGTGGTTTGTAGGGGGTGTAAGTTTCGTATCGATGGAGATGTATGGGTCAGGGTAGCATGTAAATGGTTCGATAAACCGCTCCTTCCTTTGAACACACCATCGATGACCTTCTACTTGCAACGTGCATTACCGGCCACCAACTCTCAACCATAGACTATAGGTATAGTGATAGTAGTTCGAAGTGCTGAGAGCGGCGTGGACCTATCATTTTCTCATTATTCACTCAAACATGGCGCCTTTCTCCCAAACCAATCGCATCACTACCTTTCGAGAAGATCGCCCCACGACATTTTCACATTACGATAATGAAGGAAGAACCAATTATTACCCTTTTAGCTAATCGAAACACCATTATAGGTCAATATAATCAAAAGAGAGAGTGGATGAGTCAATTTTTCTTTATTTCTTTATACTCTCTCACTCTTACGGGTTTAAGTGTCTTTAAAGAACTGTGGCATGTTTTCCTGTCGACAATCCTTATACAGTAAGGTCCATCTCATCCCAGTCATAGGGTTGTTGCATTTTAAAATATTTTCGGAAAATGCAACCCCCCTTCCACAGCACCACTCAAAAAGATACTGAACAGGGATCTTTTCGAATTTCGCGCACAAACATGGACGGCCGCGCATGTGTATGATTTAGAAAGTAGCCAAGGAGTGGAACTTTGGGTGACGAGTTGTTTACAAATTTCCCATTCATATTTGAAGTTGTCAGTTGTTAAATAAATTCAAAAATACCTGCTAAAGGTGGATAAAGGTATCGTACGATGCCGTAGCGTGAACTAATGCACCGCATTAAAAATTGTAACACCCATTTGTAAATAAAATTCACAATTAGTGTTGATATTTCATTGACACTTATGAGGTTAGATTTTCCGCAATAAATACGCACAGAAAAACCATAATCTGCCATTATTTACAGTGAACAATAATTTTGACTATTTCCTAACATAATCAGATATCAAACACATGAACACTATCATAACATCAACAATATCAAACACAATTTTCAATTTTGAATGCCATATTTTAGTGGGGATTACAAAATCAACTTTTTTTCTGAAAAATTTGACAGAAACTTGATCTATATTTCTGTTTTTTGTTAATAATTTTTTCATTGTTTGGTATTTTAGTTTAAGGGTCCCTTCAAATTATCAAACACATTTTCCAATTCTTATTGCTGTATTTTTAGTGGCTATTTTTAGCTATTTTTTAAAACCAATTTTTCTTCTGAAAATATGGTTAAAACTTGATCTAAATTTTTGTTTGTAATTAATTTTTTCTATTATTTGGTATTTTAGATCTGTTTAAATTATCAGGCACAATTTTCAATTCTAATTGCTATATTTTAGTGGGGATCTCAAAATCAATATTTTTTCATGAAGAATTTGACAAAAAGTTCATAGAAATTTTTGATTGTTCTTAATAAATCTTTTCATTGTTTAGTATTCTAGGTTAAGGGTCCCTTTGAATGATGAAACACAGTTTTCGTTTTTAATTGCTATATTTTAGTGGGGATCTCAAAAACAATTTTTTTCTCATAATTCTGACAAAAACTGGATCCAAACTTTTGTCTGTTGTTAATAAATTTTTTTATTGTTTGGCATTTTAGGCTGAATGTCCCTTTAAATTATCAAATACAATTTTCAATTTTAATTGCTATATTTTAGTGGGAATATCAAAATATTTTTTTTTCTGAAATCGTTTCTAAAATATATCAATTAAAATTGAAAATTGTGTTTGATAATTTAAAGGGAATTTTACCGAAAATGGTAAACAATGAAAAAGGTGTATGAACAACAAACGGAATTTGGAATTTTTTTGTCGAACTTTTTAGAAAAAAGAGTTTATTTCCAAATCTCCACTAAAAGATAGCAATTGAAATTAAAACATGTGTTCCGTTCTTTGAAAAAACATTCGATCTAAAATACCAAACAATAACAAAAATTTATTAACAACAAACAAAAATTTAAATCAAGCTTCTGTCAAATTTTTCAGAAAAAAAGTTGATTTTGAAATCCTTACTAAAATATGGCGAATAAAATTGAAAATTGTGTTTGAGAATTTGGAGGGACCTTTAACCTAAAATACCAAATAATAAAAAATCTATTTACGACAAACAAAAATTTGGATTCAGTTTTTATAAAATTTTTCAAAAAAATAATTGATTTCAAGATCCCCACTAAAATATAGCAATTGAAATTGAAAATTGTGTTCAATAAGTTGACGGGACCTTCAACCCAAAATACCAAACAATGAAAAAAATTGATTAACAACAAACGAAAATTTCAATCACGTTTCTGTCAAATTTTTCAGGAAATAAATTTGATTTTGAAATCCCCACTAAAATATGTCAATTAAAATTGTAAATTGTGTTTGATAATTTGAAGGGACCTCTTACCTAAGATACCAAACAATAAAAAAAATGTATTTACCACAAACAAAAATTTGGATCAAGTTTTTGTCAAATTTTCCAGAAAAAAAAATATATTTTTTGAGTTCCCCACAAAAACATGGAATTTGAAATAGAAAATTGTGTTTCATATTTGATTATGTTAGGAAATAGTCAAAATTATTGTTCGCTGTGAATCATGGCAGATTATGATTTTTTGTGTGTATTTATTGCGGAAAACCTAACCTCAGAACTGTTAATGGAATATCAACACTAATTGTGAATTTTATTCACAAGTGGGCGTTACAATTTCTAATACAAGGCAATGATTAACGTTAGAGTATCGCATGACACCTTTATCCACCTTTAATATTTATTTTTTAATTGATTTAACAATAAACAACTCTAAATACAGATGAGAAATTTGTAAACAACTCGTCATCCAAAGTCCCGCCCCTGACTTACATTTGACCCACGCGCATGCGTGGGAGTCTATGTTTGCGCGCGAAATTCGAAAAGACCCCTGTTCAATATCCTTTTGAGTACTGCTGTGGAAGGAGGGTTAAACTTTTTGAAAATATTTCAACTTGCAATAACCCTATGACCGGGATGAAGTGGACCTTACTGTATACTCGTGATAGTCATTAATGGCCCTTGGTCTTTGTAGAATTCATATAGTATATATCAACTTTTGAGATATAACTCTAATTTTTCGAAAAGGGTTCATCAAAACAGTTTGGTATAAAAAGCATTTACAACTGGCCAAACATTAAATTATTTATCAAGCCACCATTTAAACCATGAGAAAGGAATAATTTTCTCAATGTTAGAGGTATAAAACTTTCAGAACTTGAATTCGACCCTGGAAATATTGCGATGGTTACACAAAATTTATTGAATAATAACTATCCGTACCACTTTATTAAAAGGAAACTTTAGACCAAAGGTTAAAAACATACAACACTAACATCTCACAACTAAACAGAAAGAAATTGTTTTAAAATGAATACTAGTAGTACCGTTTGTTGAACAACTGTACGACCCAATTTGAAAATTTCTTCAAAAATTGAACATTCATACGATTCATTCCATAAAAAATGAATTACAACAAACTTTACTACATTTACCAAAATATAATACACCAAAGTTTCGAAAAACAAATGTTTTATACGAAATAATGTGTATAAACTGCGAACGAGTATATAAAGGCCAAACAATAAAAACACCCTTGAGGACAAGAGTATCTGAACATCGATCAGATCAAAATCATCATCGGAAAAACACAACACTATGTAAACACACCACCGAATATACGCACAAATTTAACTTTTATGAGAAAAAAGTTAAAATTCTAGGAGTTGGAAACAATTATCACAATAGGAATATTATGGAAATGTTTTGCATTGTTAAAAATACGATTTTAGTAAACTTACAAGCAGACATAGAGAAATTGAGTGTAATTTATCATCATTTAATTGAAACTTGCGGTTAAATTCCTTCTCTTACCAACGTGTCTGACGCATGCGCATTCACTTGCTTCTAACGTTAGTTCATACACTTTCAAAGTGTTTGGAGCAGCACAAAAATCGTAGCTCTATATCAATTTTTGTATACTTATCATTAGATTAAGTAATAATCACACACCTTTCTACACCAATTCATAACAGCAAAATCAAAAACAATGATGGAAATTAACAATTTCAAAACCATGAAATACACCTCCGAAAAATGACTCCAAATTCCTATTCTACATTTAGTGGGGTTATGAACACTTGAAAGAAAACATTTTTGACTTCTTAAATATCAGATCTACCACTTATTTCTGACATTTAATTTGGATAAAAAGTACACATTGCGGTGAGTTTAAAAATAGAATTAGTAAAACAAAAATGTATTCCATCGAAAATATACCATAAATGTGTGTATATTCATGACATGCTCCATTATTTGTAATAGTTCTGATGAGTCTGTGGTTCCACAGCGTTCTCAAATATACTATATGAATTTTACAAAGACCGAAGACCATCAATTACTATCACCTTTATACAATTATTCTTATAAATTGATCTAATTTGAAAAACAAAGTACACATAAGTGGCCAAAAAATGCAGCGGATAATGGAGAACGTGAATCACTAACACACAGAACACATACACGGATTCTGCAATCAATTGGGTCTACTAATCCACAGGTGACATCCGTTGTAAAACAATATGTTAAATCACTTTTTCTGATAGAAAAATTGAAAAACCAACAGAGATTTTGACTAAAACTTAAGTATAGAAACCTTTTTCCACAAAATATTATAAATCAAACTGAAACTTTCATCACATTCCGTACACGTTCAGCGCAATGCAAATTCCAAGAAAAACTCACACATTCTTGATACAAGATTTTATAACTAGAAATTTCTGATAACGTGTCCTATACAAAAAAAGTCATAAATAATATAAGAAACCTAGAAAATAAGATTATACAACTCGAATCAATACAGTTTCTTACAGAATTGAGACAAAATGATTATGCGAAAACAAAGAAATATGGCAGAAAACTTGCGTTACAGTCTTAAAAAAAATATGAGCAATTTACAAAATAAACATATCTCATTACCAGATCTGTACAAATCAGAATTTATTGAAAATCTTACCACTAAGTTGGTTTTAAAGGATGTAACAGATATTCTATCGCCGGAAAGTGGCATAACTAGAAACGTGGAGGCCCCTCTGAAAAATTTTTTAGGAGGCCTTTTCAAAAAAGAGCAGTTTATATAATACAAAGTATTGTCCTATTTTATGGAAAAGGCCGAGTTATAAATTACTCAGTAGTGGAAAAAATTTGCTGAGAAATTAAAAAATAAAAGCTCAGGGGTCATCCACAAATTAAGTAAGGTGTTTTTCTGAAATATTCAACCCTGCCACCCCCATGCAAGATACTCCCACCCTCTACTCCGAGCTCACTAAGATTTTATAAACTTAGGGAACGAACACAAATATAGATTCTTTTAATTAAATAAACGTAAAACCTCAATGATATTAGTTTTAGAAGAGAAAATTTGAAGATTTTTAAAATAATATTTTTCAAAGTATTAAAAACGAACGACAAAGTTGATTTAAACTATTACTTTTCAGCCTGGAAATTATTAAAATTTATATTTACTATTCGCAGGCTTCACAGTCTTTCCCCTCTTCTGCCATTTTTCTTGTTTTCAAGTTAAATGTGATCTGAATTAATAGAAATCAATAAGAAAAACCATCTCTTTTTGTTTGAAAGTTCATTCTTTTTCGTGGAGAAGTTTAATATTGTTATTTTGGTTATTATAATATAATAATATATAATTATATATTCCAGTTTGAAAATCCATCTATTTTGGTAGAAATTGCATCCTTTTTGGACAAAAATGCAAATATTTGGTATAAAATTAATCTGTTTCGATTGAGGATTCAACTATTTCGTTAAATAGTCGTCTTTTTTAGTTGAATTCTTATGTTTTTTATCCAAAATCAAAATCGTTTGAAGTTGAAATATTAACTATTACATTTCTGCTTGTAAATTCATCACTTTTGGCTGAAAATTCAAGTACTTGATTGAAAGAAGAACTACATTATTAAAAATTTATTTTTTTGGTCGACAATTCATCATTTTAGTTGAAACTTCATTCCTTTGGTTGAAAACTTAACTGTTTTTTTTTTCAAAAATTTGTTTTTTCTGTTGAAAATTTATATTTTTTAGCAGAAAATTGAATTATTTAATTAGATATTCATGTATATTATTTAAAATTCATCTTTTTGGTGCAAATACAATCTTCTTGGTTGAAAATTTAACTGTTTGTTAGAAAATTTTTGTATTTTTTTGAAAATTCATCTGTTTCGTTTGAAAGTGGCACTATTTTGTTGAAAATTTCTCTCTTTCATTGAAGATTTATCATTTGATTTGGAAATTAATCTTTTTGGTTAAAAATTAAATGATTTTATAAAAATTTCATTTTTCCGTTGAAAATAAATTTTTTTAACTGAAAATTTAGCTATTTCATTTTCGATTGAAAATTAATCTTTTCTAGTTAAAAATTCAACTATTGGTTAGAAAATTTAGGTATTTTCTTGAAAATTCGTCTTTTCTGATAGAAAATTAATCTTTTTAGTCAGGAATGCAACTGTCTGCTTGTAAGTTAATCTATTTCAGTTAGGGGTTCAACTACTTTGAAACTATGTTGAAATTTTTTTTAGTTGAAAATTCAACCATTTAGTTAGAAATTCAACCATTCAGTTGAAAATTTATGTATTTGGTTGAAAATTCATCTGTTTTGTTTGAAAGTGGAACTATTTTGTTCAAAATTCATTTTTTTTATTAAAGACTCATCATTTGATTTGAAAATTGTACTTTTTTGGTTAAAAATTCAATAATTTCATAAAAATTTCATTTTTTTGTTCAAAATTAATTTTTTTAACTATTCGTTAGAAAATTGATGTATTCTGAAGACAATTTGTCTTTTTGGTTCGAAAATCAATCTTCTTGGTTGAAAATTGATGTATTTTGTTGAAAATTCATCTTTTTGGTAGAAAACTAATCTTCATGGCTGAAAATTCATATTTTTGAGTTGATAATACAACTGTTTTGTAGAAAGTTTGTATTTTTGGCTTGGAAATTGAAGATTTTGGAAAAAATTTTTCTTCTTTATTGACTAAAAAATATTTCTTGGTTGAAACTTCAACTCTTTTGTTGAGAATTTGTCTTTTTGGTTTTAGAATCCATATCTTTTGGTAGAAATGTTATGTTTTATGACTAAAAATGCAACTGTTTGTTCAAAAATTAATCGTTTTTGGTACTTAATCGTTTTTAGTTTGAAAAAAAATTATTTTTTCTGTAAAATATCAACTATTATGTTTTTTGTTGAGAATTCATCTATTTTGGTTGAAAATTCAACTACTTTGTTAAAAGTTGAACTATTTTTTGAAAAAGAGTTTTTAATGAAGATAATTATTTTAGTTGAAAGTTCATTTCTTTGGTTGGAAATTGAACTATTTCGTTGAAAATTAGTTTCTTTGTTGTACATTTTTTATTTTGAGTTGAGAATTTAACTATTCAGTTGAAAACTCATGTGATTTGTTGAAAATTCATCTGTTTTGTTTGGAAGTGCAACTATTTTGTTAAAAATTCATTACTTTTATTGACGACTCATCATTTGCTTTAAATATTAATTTTTTTTGGTTAAAAATTTGATAATTTTGAAAAAAATTCATTTTTTCGTTGAAAATGAATTTTTTAACTTAAAATTTACCTATTTCACTCATGGTTAAAAATGATTCTTTTCTAGTGAGCAATTTAACTATTTGTTAGAAAACTGATCCATTCTATTGATAATGCGTCTTTTTGTGTCAAAAATCAATCTTCTTGGTTGAAAATTGATGTATTTTGTTGAAAATTCAACTTTTCAGTAGAAAATTGATCTTGGTTGGACATTCATATTTTTCGGTTGAAATTACAACTGTTTTGTAGAAAGTTCGTATTTTTGGCTTGGAAATGGAACATTTTGGAAGAAATTTTTCTTCTTTATTGACTAAAAAATCTTTCTTGGTTGAAAATTCAACTCTTTTGTTGAGAATTTGTCTTGTTGGTTTCAGACTCCATCTCTTTTGGTAGAAATGTTATGTTTTTGACTAAAAATGCAACTGTTTGTTCAAAAATTGATCGTTTTTGGTATTTAATCATTTTGAGTAAAAAAAAATATATATTTTTTCGTTGAAATATCAACTATTATGTTTTTTGTTGAGAATTCATCTATTTTGCTTGAAAATTCAACTACTATGTTGAAAGTTGAACTATTTTGTTAATAAGTTTTTGATAGAAGATTCATCATTTTAGGTTGAAATTCATTTCTTTGGTTGGAAATTGTACTATTTCGTTGAAAATTATTTTTTTTTTCGAAAATTTTACATTTTTAGTTGAGAATTCAACTATTCAATTGAGAATTTATGTATTTTGTTGAAAATTCATCTGTTTTGTTTGAAAGTAAAACTATCTCGTTAAAAATTCATTTCTTTTATTGAAGACTCATCATTTGATTTAAATATTAATTTTTTTGGTTAAAATTTGATAATTTAAAAAAAATTTCGTTTTTTGGTTGAAAATTAATTTTATTAACTGAAAATTAAACTCTTTTATTTTCGGTTAGAAATTAATCTTTTCTAGTAAAAATGCAACTATTTGTTAGACAATCGATGTATTCTATTGATGATTCGTCTTTTTGGTTCGAAAATCAATCTTCTTGGTTGAAAATTGATGTCTTTTGTTGAAAATTCATCTTTTTTGTAGTAAACTTATCTCCTTGGCTGGAAATTCATATTTTTGGGTTGATAATAAAACTGTTTTGTTGAAAGTTCGTATTTTTGGCTTGAAAATTGAACATTCTGGAAGAAATTTTTCTTCTTTGTTGACTAAAAAATCTTTCTTGGTTGAAAATTCAACACTCTTGTTGAGAATTTGTCCTTTTGGTTTTGAAATCCATCTCTTTTGGCAGAAAGTTTATGTTTTGGACTAAAAATGCAACTGTTTGTTCAAAAATTGATCGTTTTTGGTATTTAATCATTTTGAGTAAAAAAAAAAATATTTTTTTTCGTTGAAATATCAACTATTATGTTTTTTGTTGAGAATTCATCTATTTTGCTTGAAAATTCAACTACCATGTTGAAAGTTCAACTATTTTGTTAATAAGAAGTTTTTGATTGAAGATTCATCATTTTAGTTGGAAATTCATTTCTTTGTTTGGAAATTGTACTATTTCGTTGAAAACAATTTTTTGTTGTTGAAAATTTTATATTTTTAGTTGAGAATTCAATTATGCAATTGAGAATTCATGTATTTTGTTGAAAATTCATCTGTTTTGTTTCAAAGTAAAACTATTTCGTTAAAAAAAAAATGTTTATTGAAGACTCATCATTTGTTTTAAAAATTAATCTTCTTGTTTGAAAATTGATGTATTTTGTTGAAAATTGATCTTTTTGGTAAAAAACTAATCTTCTTGGCTGGACATTCATATTTTTGGGTTGATAATACAACTGTTTTGTTGAAAGTTTGTATTTTTGGCTTGAAAATTGAACATTTGAAAGAAATTTTACTTCTTTACTGACTAAAAAATCTTTCTGGGTGAAAATTCAACTCTTTTGTTGGGAATTTGTCTTTCTGGTTTTGAAATCCATCTCTTTTGCTAAAAATTTCATGTTTTTGATTAGAATTGCAACTGTTTGTTTGAAAACTAATCGTTTTTGGTATTTAATCGTTTTGAGTTAATAAAAAAAATATTCTTTTGTTGAAATATCAACTATTATATTTTTTGTTGAGAATTCATCTATTTTGTTTGGAAATTCATCGTTTTAGTTGAAAGTCCATTTTTTTGGTTGAAAATTGAACTATTACGTTGAAAATTAGTTTTTTTTTTTGTTGAAAATTTTGTATTTTTAGTTAAGAATTCAACTATTCAGTTGAGAATTTATGTATTTTGTTGAAAACTCATCTCTTTTGTCAGAAAGTGGAACTATTATGTTAAAAATTCTTTTTTTTTTTGGAGACTCATTATTTAGTTCAAAAATTAATCTTTTTGGTTAAAAATTTAATTATTTTATGAAAATTCTATTTTTTCGTTAACAATTAATTTTTTTAACTTAAAATTTAACTATTTCACTCTTGGTTAAAAATGATTCTTTTCTAGTGAGCAATTTAACTATTTGTTAGAAAACTGATGTATTCTATTGATAATTCGTCTTTTTGTGTCGGAAATCAATCTTCTTGGTTGAAAATTAATGTATTTTGTTGAAAATTCATCTTTTTAGTAGAAAATTGATCTTGGTTGGACATTCATATTTTTGGGTTGAAATAACAACTGTTTTGTAGGAAGTTCGTATTTTTGGCTTAAAAATTGAACATTTTGAAAGAAATGTTTCTTCTTTATTGACTAAAAAATCTTTATTTGTTGAAAATTCACTCTTTTGTTGAAAATTTGTCTTTTGGGTTTCAAAATCCATCTCTTTTGGTAGAAATTTCATGTTTTTGATTGAAAATGCAACTGCTCGTTTGAAAATTAATCGTTTTTGGTTGAGAATTAAACAATCAATCGACAAAAAATAAGCACAGAATGTATTCGCTTACAACAATAGTTTAAATAATGAATAATTGTTGTCAATTTACGAAGTATCATAACAAAGATTCATCAGAGAGACATTGTTAATTGATTCCGTATACAAAAATTGAGCCCTTTTATTGTAACTGTAAATTTATTTATAAAAATTGTCTAAATAATGAATAGTTGTTGTCAATTTGCAAAGCATCATAGTAAGGAGTCATCGTAAAGACATACTTATTTGATTCCGTAAACAAAAATTGAGCCTATTAATTGAAAAGTCGCCAAACTGTGAATTTATTTATAAGAATTTTTTAAACAATCACAAAGAAGCATACATTCTTAATTAATGGTAACGGAACATTCATTAGTTTTTTCATAACACAATTACATTTTTTTTAAATCATTCTAACCAACTGGAAATTATTCGCATATAGTTGTAACACTGTTTTAAGATCTTCTTTGATCAATCTGAATGTCTTGAAAGAAATGTCGCTTGGGAAAAGTTAAATAAATTTCAACTTTGTTGTTAAATAACAAATTTTTGAATAATTTCAAAAAAATCTGATCGCACAAACCTCTTATAATTCGAAAAACTTTTATTTGAAAAAAAAACGTTTTAATGGGATGAATGGTGTAGCTAAAAATTGATTTGTCCACGGGTACTTCTTTGCCCCACGGTGCGTTGGTAAGGTAGGTCTCCTACCTTGGTCTTACCTTTAGAGATTCTTTTAAATATTTAAAATATTAAACCCAATTGTAATAAATTTTTCGTGTGAAACAGTTTTTTGGGCGACTTTAAACGAAAGGAACTGGAACTGTCAATCGCGATACATTCGTAATGGGAACACGAAGAGCAAACTTGTTCCATGTCTGCTATACATTATTTATTCTGATCCCTTTGGAGATAACTTTTATAAGCCACAAGTTTAGATTTCTTTTTCGAGACACCCTCAACTTCTTCGAAAAATTGACGTACCGAAATAGGCAAGGAAAGTAGAAGAAGTGGGTCAGGCAATGCTTAACTTCCCTCTTGAAAATCCCAGGTCCTGATGAACCTACCCTAATTACAATCAACGCTCCCATCAATTTAATTAAAATCATCTAATCATTCTATACTTAATACAGGACCTCCGAGTCTGATTTCAACCACCACACCGGCTCGAAGGACCAATTCTCCTGATCAGGTTTAATTCAAGGTCATTGAAAAGTTGTGCAGCTCGTTGAACAATTCTGTGCATCATCGAACAATATTGTGGATCATTGAACAATATAGCAGATCATTGAACAATGTAGCAGATCATTGAACAATGTGTCAGATCTTTGAACAATATAGCAGATCGTTGAACAATTTTGCACGTATAGTTGGTCAATTTTTGTAATTTTGGAGAAGAGAAGGGTTCCATTCTTGGTGGCAAAATTGTCCTGGCACGGAGCAGAGGCAGCCAACAAGTTGCCGGTGTTGAATCGATAGAGATGGGTGAGCCTGGGGGTAGGCAGGTGAGGTCGTGCCTGTGTTTCCCATTCCACTGCTACATTTCACCTCAACCACCCCCTCTGCTTCCTTTGCGCGCCCTCTGCCCTCACCCTCTTCACCCTTTTCCCCAATCCCTACTACCATTTTCTCCAACCCCTACTACCCTTGCCCCTACCCCTACCAACCCTCCAAAAGCAGCTACAGTACTTCTCTTTCCAATCCTCTTGGAGCAGTAGTAGTCCGTGCCGCAAACCTCTCAGAATCTCGAGAGACCTCCAGGGCACCACATAATTGAGTTCTTTTGCATTGAACATCCCTTAGGCTTTCGAGAACATTAAATTTGAGCAGCAAGCTTTCCAATTGGAAAAACCTGTGTCAGGAAGGTCGATGCTAAAGACAATATGAGATCGTTATTTTCAGTTCGAAATAGAATTACACTCAGGGGAGTTGAAATACATTTTTTATCGATTTTTATGCAGATGAGCTTCTTCTGTAGTCCAAGCGGTACGAGTACATTCACGGTATTGAGAAAAAAAATCGATTTTATTTATTTAAAAAATTAACGTCCAAACATTTGATATAACGGTTTGAATAACGATATAGGAGAGAAAAAATCAAAATATAGAAAATGGAACATTAACCTTTTGCAGAGCTTTCAAATAAAAACAACTTTTGTCTATAAACTTTTTGGTGTCCCTTCGCGTATTTTTTGATAAAGATTGAATTTTTCACTTTCATAAAAACTGCCGCCAATATCTTAATTTTGGATATTTTTTGTAATTTCCCGATAAACTTTCAAAGAGTCGCCTCTCAAGATCAAAAAATAAAGTTTGAATATCTCAATTAGTTTAAAAATACAGCATTTAACAAAATAAAAAATAAATTTTGAAGATTATATAGGTAGATTATGAAATTATATTCAAAAACTGCAGCTTTAGATCTTTTATCTTCCAATTTTCAACCTGGAATATTTGCTTAAATTTAGTTGATTTCACTTAAATCAAATTCAATGCACTCATATTCACTTTCATTTACTAAAAAAGAGATAGATTTTATTGCTGTTCAAATTCTCTCTTGAATTCGATTCAATTAACTTGAATATTTACACCTGAGCTTAATCCATTTGAATTCACTATGACCTCTGTTAAATTCACTTCAATTCACTTGAATATAAGTACATTCTCAATTAAGCTAAGGTCCACTTTAAATTATGTTAAATTTGTTTTCAATTTAGTTGAATTCGCCTTGAATCCAATTGAAATCCAGTTGATTTAACTTTGAATTTAGTTGAATTCATTCTCCATTCAGTTGAATTCACAATCAATCATACTGAATTTATTTCAAATTCAGTTGAATCGATATGAATCCACTCCTAATTTAGATGAATTCATTTTAAATATAGTTTAATTCAGTCTCGATTTAGTTAAAATCACTTTGGATTGTACCGAGTTCCGCTGGAATGAAGTTGAATTAACTTTTGATTAAGTTGAATTCATTTTGAAACCAGTTGAACTGAATTCTAAGTTAGTAGAACTCAGTTTGATTTCAGTTGAATTAATTCATAATTTAGTTGAATTCACTTTGAATACTGTTGAACTCCAGATGAACTTACTTTAAATTAAATTGAATTCATTATTGATTTAGCTGAATTCACAATAAATTCTGTTGAATTCGTTTTGATTTAAGTTGAATTCACACTGAATACAGTTGATTTAATTTTCAATTTAATTGAATCCATTCGAATGTATTCATAATGTGGCCGCATTTATCTTAAACCCACTTTGATTTATTCTTAATTTAGATGAAATAACTTTGGATCGTGTTGAATTCCTCTGAAATCCAGTAGAATGAAATTTTCATTGAGTTGAATTAATTTTGAATCCAGTTTAATTTATCCTCAGTTTAGTTTAAATCAGTTTGGAGTCAATTGAATTCCTTTTAAATCCAGTTGAATTATTTATCAATTTAGTTGAATTTACTTCGAATCCAGGTGAATTCATTTTTGATATAGTTGAATTATGTTGAATTTATTTTTTATTAAGGTGAATCCACTTGAAATTTAAACTCAAGTTCAATAAAGTCAATTGAATTCACTCGAATTCAGTTAAATGCATTTTCTAATCACATTTTAATTAACAATTCGTTTACCGCAATTGGAATTCACTTGAACTGAAGTAAGTTTACTATTGATTTGGTTGAATTCACAATTAATCAGGTTGAATTTCTTTTTAATTCAGTTGAATTCACACTGAATCGAGTTGATTTAATTTTCAATTCAGTTGAATCCATTTGAATTTATTCCTAACTTAGCTGCATTAATTCTTAGTCCAGATTAATTTATTCCCAATTTAGATGAAATCACTATGGATTGTGATGAAATCCTCTGAAATCCAGTAGAATGAAATTTTTTATTGAGTTTAGTTTATTTTGAGTCCAGTTCAATTTATCCTCAATTTAGTTTAAGGCAGCTTGGTATCAGTTAAATTTCTTTAAAATCCAGTTGAATTGATTCCTAACTTGGTTGAATTAACTTAGAATTCAGTTTAGTTTAGTTTAGTTTTTTTTTTAAATTAGATTTAGTTGAATTATATTGAATTCATCCTCAATTAGGTTAAATTCACTTTGAATGATGTTGAATTTATTTTCAACTCAGGTGGATTCACTTGAAATTTATTTTAACAAATTCAAGTTCAAGAAAAAGTCAATTGAAATCACTCGAATTCAGTAAAATACATTTTCTAATCACATTTTAATCAACAATTAGTTTACCGCAGTTTTTATTCATTTGAATTGGAGTGAATTCATGATTAATTTAGTTGAATTCACAATGAATTCTCTTGGATTTATTTTGAATTGAGTTTGATTCACACTGTGTCCAGTTGAATTAATTTTCAATTTAATTAAACCCATTTAAATTTATTCATAATTTTGCTTCATTTATTTCAAATCCAGTTTCATTTATCATTCAATAAAATGAAATCACTTCGGAGAATTCCTCTGATATCCAGTAGAATTGAATTTTCATTAAGTTGAGTTGAATTTGAATCCAATTTAATTTATCCTCAGTTTAGTTCAAGACAGCTTGGAGCCAGTTAAATTCCTTTGAAATCCAGTTAAATTAATTTTCAATTGAGTTGAATTAACTTCAAATACAGTTGGATTATTTTTTTATTTAGTTGAATTATATTGAATTTATTCTCAATATAGTTAAATTTACTCCAAATGCTGCTGAATTTCTCTCAATTTAGCTGAATTCACTCGAAATTCATTTTCATGAACTCAAGTTTAATGAATTCAATTGAATTCACCCGAATGCCGTAAAATACGATTTCTAATTACATTCTAATTTAAAAATAGTATTCTTCAATTGGAATTGACTTGAAGTAAATCAAATTTATTATTAATCAAGTTGAATTCACAATGAATTCTGTTAAATTTATTTCGAATTTAGTTGAATTCACACTGAGTCCAGTTGAATTAATTTATAATTTAGTTGAATTCATTTAAATTTATTTCTAATTAAGCTGCATTAATTTCAAATCCTGTTTAATTCATTCTCAATTTAGATAAAATCACTCTGCATTGTATTGAATTCTTCTTAAATTCAGTTGAATTAATTCTCAGTTTCGTTGAATTTACGATGAATCCAGTTGAATTCAGTTTTGACTTAATTGAATTTAGCTGAGTTCATTCTCAATATAGTTTAATTCACTTTGAATGTTGTTGAATTTATTTTCAACTCAGCTGAATTCACTTTGAATCAAGTTGACTCCATTCTCAGTTTAGGTAAATTCAATTGAAATTTATTTTAAGGAATTCAAGTTTAAGAAATTCAATTCAGTTCACCCAAATGTAGTAAAATGCAATTTCTAATTACATTTTGATTTACAAATGGCATACTCCAATTCAAATTCACTTGAATTAAAATGAATTCATTATTCATTTAGTTAAGTTCACAATGAATTCTGTTGAATTCAGTTGAATCGATTTGAATTTATTCCTAATTTAGCTGCATTAATTTTGAATCTGGTTTAGTTTAGTTTATTTAGTCTCAATCACTTTGGATTATTGATTAAGTTGAATTCACAATGAGTGCTATGAATTTATTTGGAATTTGGTTAAATTAACACTGAATCAATTTGAATTAATATTTCACTTAGTTAAGTCTATTTGAATTCATTCGTAACTTAGCTGCATTCATTTTAAATCCAGTTTGATTTATCCTCAATTCAAATGAAATCACTTTGGATTGTGTTGAATTTCTCTGAAATTCTGTTGAATTAATTCTCAATTTAGTTGAACTTACTATCAATCCATTTGAACTCATTTTCGACTTAATTAAATTATGTCGAATCCATTCTCAATATAGTTTAATTTACTTTCAATGCTTTCGAGTTTATATTCAATTTAGCTGAATTCTCTTCGTATCCAGCTGACTTCATTCTCAATTTAGTTAAATTCAATTGAAATTCATTTTAATGAATTTAAGTTTGATAACTTTAATTGAGTTCACTCGAATGTAGTAAAACGCAATTTCTAGTAACATTCTAATTGACAGTCAAATTCACAATGAATTCTGTTTAATTGAGTTGAATCCATTTGAATTTATTTCTAATTTAGATGCACTGTTTTCAAATCCAAGTGAATTTATTCTCAATTCAGATGGAATCACTGCGTATTGTGTTGAATTCCTCTACAATTCAGTAGAATTAAATTTTCATTAGGTTGAGTTCATTTTGAATCCATTTTAATTCATACTTAATTTAGTTTGAATCACTTGGGATTATTGACTAAGTTGAATTCACAATGAACTCTGTAGAATTTGTTTTGAATATAGTTGAATTCACAATAAATCCAGTTGAATTAATTTTCAATTTAGTTGAGTCCATTTGAATTCATTCATAATTTAGCTGCATTTATTTTAAGTCCAGGTCAATTTATTCTGAATTTAGATTAAATCACTTCGGATTTTGCTGAATTCCTCTGAAATCCAGTAGCATCAATTCTCAATTTAGTAAAATTTACTTTGAATCCAATTGAATTCATTTTTCACTTAGTTGAGTTCATTCTCAACATAGTTAAATTCACTTTGAATGCTGTCGAATTTATTTTCAATTCATCTAAATTCACTTCGAATCCAGTTGACTTTATTTTAAATTTAAGTGAATTCACTAAAAAATCATTTAAATGAATTTAAGTTCAAAAATTCAACAGAACTCACCCGAATTCAGGAAAATGCATTTTCTATTTGAATTTTTAATTACAGTTAGTGTACTACAGTTGGAATTCATTTAAATCAAATTGGATCCATTATTGATTAAGTTGAATTTACAATGAAGGCTCTTTAGCATATTCTGAATTTAGTTGAATTGACACTAAATCCAGTTCAACTAGTTTTTAATTTAGTCGAATCCATTTGAATTTATTTCTAATTTAGCTGCATTTATTTTAAATCGTGTTCAATTTATTCTCAATTTAGATGAAATCACTTTGGATTGTGCTGAATTCCTCTGAAATTCAGTTAAATTCATTCTAAATTTAGTAGAATTTATTTTGAATCCAAGTGAACTCATTTTTGATTTAGTTGAATCAATTCTTAATATAGTTAAATCCACTTCGAATGCTGTTGAACTTATTTCCAATTAAGCTGAATTCACTTCGACTCCTGCTGAGTTTATTCTCACTGTAGGTGTATTAATTTGAAATGCATTTGAATGAATTCAAGTTCAGTAAATTCAATTGAATTCTCCCGAATTCGGTTAAATGCATTTTCTCATCACATTTCAATTCACAATGAGATTACCAGAATTGAAATTTACCTGAATTCATCTCATTTTCCCCGCATTTGACTCTCCACTCTTGAATTTACCTAAATTCAGTTCGAATTGACTAGAATTGAATTTGATCTCAGCTGTACTCACCTGAAAATAATTTTAAATCTGAATTAAAACATGATAATTATCTGCTAACAGTGGAACTTGAATTTACTTTGACTCCAACTTTAACCTGAATTTGCCTTCAATTTGGTACCAATGGCCAAAATTTTATTGCAGATGTAATGGATGAAAAATTATCTAAATAAATGATATTCTTTGAATATTATAGGTTTTACAAATATTTTCGAACACGCGTCTGAAGTAATACAAAAAATAAAATCATTTTTACACTAGGAAGAATCATAGGGTCAAAAAAAGACATTTATCTCTGAAAATATTTTACTCGACCACACAGGGGAACTAAGTCAACTTTTCATATATGTGAAGAGGGCGTGGAAAGTAAGCTATTTTCAGACCCTTCTGTACTGTAAATATTAGGATACGTGACACTGAAGCTGAATTTATTATACCGATAAAGATAAGCAAATAATAAATTACATTGATTATATTAAAACTTGCCCCTTAACTGAAGTTCATTTTGTTTGCCATTACACAAAATAAATGAGAGGTTCCTGGAATTTGTATTTTCTAGAAAATATTTTGAATAATTTTCACATATAAGTGAGTACTAAAATTTGTCGGTTTCAAAAGCTCCGAATTTATGACAGGATACTCGAGAGACTCACGAAATATTTCATCCACTTCCAGTTTAATTTTGAATCCGGAATAAAACGAAAAGAGGCTGACGAAATCGTAACTGCTAAAAAAACTGGCTCGCTATTGTCTCTCGAGACTCATTATTTTTATAATGTTTCAATTTCAGAGAGCAAGAAAAATTATGAACGAAAGAGAAAACGATAGAGTTCATAAGAAAAAGATTTATGATCTGGTCATTATCTCTTACTTTCAGCTCGAATTTTAGACTCCTAACTAAATTTTATTCGACAGCAAAAATGTTCTCTCACTATCGAGTTTGAAGTCTACCGCAGAATCTCATTTTGTCGAATGCTGCGAAATTCAATGACTCTGTCGGAAACAACCAGATCTTCTTTTTTCTCTCTCTCTTTCCTGTTAGTCGATTTTACTAGGCATATCACGTTTCAGTTTTCGTTTTAGTTACTTTTTCTCTTTCAATGAAACATCGTTATAGTGAATGCCTGACCATGTATTGACTCGTACTACTTAAGCGATACTGAATTTGTTTTTTGGAATGACAATCGATCCGGCTTGAAGGATCAATTTCCATAATTGCGCAGTGGAGTTAAAAATACATAAAGATAAGAAAATATAAGAAGAAAGAGGAGAAGTGAAAGAAAAAATTGCAAAGATTACTTTTTCGCTTACAGTGAAACATCGTTATAGCGTATGTCTGACCCTGTATTAACTTGTACTACTTGAATGATGCTGAGTTTGTTTTTTGGAATAGAAACTAATCTGGCTTGAAGGACCAATCTTCGCGATTGCGCCTTCAGTGAAACATCGTTATAGTGGATGTCTGATCCTATGTGGACTCGAACTACTTAGATGATGCTGAATTGGTTTTTTGGTATGAAAATCGACCCGGCTAGAAGGACCGATTTTCACAACCGCACTATGAAGTCGAAGGAATATAAGTACGAGAAAATATAAGATGAAAGAGGAGAAGTGAAAGAAAAAATTGCAAGAATTACTTTTTCTCTTCCAGTGAAACATCATTATAGCGACTGTCTGACCCTGTATTGACTCGAACTACTTGGACGAAGCTGAAATTGCTTTTTGGAATAGAAATCGACCCGGCTTGAGGAACCAACGTTCACAATTGCACAATAGAGTCGAAGTACATGAAGACCAGAAAAATATAAGATGAAAGAGGAGAAGTGAAACGAAAATTGCAAAGATTACTTTTTCTCTTTTAGAGAAACATCGATATAGCGGCTGTCTGACCCTGTGTTGACTCAAACTACTTAAACGATGCTGAATTTATTTTTTGAAATGGAAATCAATCCGGCTTGAAGGACCGATTTCCACGATTGCGCTTCCAGTGGAACATCGTTATAGCGGATGTCTAACCCTGCATTGACTCGAGCTACCTAGACGATGCTGAATTTGCTTTTTAGAATGAAAATCCATTCGGATTAAGGGACCAATTTTTCATAATTGAGCTATGAAGTAAAAAGTACATGAAAACAAGAAAATATATGAAGAAAGAGGAGAAATAAAAGAAAAAAATGCACAGATTACTTTTCTCTTTCAGTGAAACATCGTTATAGCGCCTGTCTGACCGTGCATTGAATCGAACTACTTAAGCGATGCTGAATTTTATTTTTGTAATGGAAATCGATCCAGCTTGAAGGACCAATTTTCAAGATTGCACAATAATATAAGAAATATATAAAGACGAGAAGATATAAGAAAAAAGAGAAGTGAAAGAAAAAATTGCAAAGATTACTTTTCTCTTCCAGTGAAGTATCGTTATGGCGGCTGCCTGACCCCGTGTTGACTCATACTACTTAAACGATGCTAAATTTGCTCTTTGGAATGTAAATCGATTCGGCTTGAAGGACCAATTTTCACGATTGCGCTTTCAGTGAAACATTGTTATAGTGGATGTCTAGCCCTGCATTAACTCGAGCTACTTGGACAATGCTGAATTTGCTTTTTAGAATAGAAATCGATCCGGCTTGAAGGACCAATTTTCACAATTGTGCAATAAAGTAAAGAGTACATAATGACGAGAAAATATGAGAACAAAGAGGAGAAGTGAAAGAAAAAATTGCAAACATTACTTTTCTCTTTCAGTGAAACATCATTATCGCGGTTGCCTGACCTTGTATCGACTCGAAATACTTAAACGATGCTGAATTTGATTTTTGGAAGAGAAGTTAATCCGGTTTGAGGGAACAATTTTCATGATTGCGCAATGAAGTGAAAAGTACATGAAGACGAAAAAATATGAGATGGAAGAGGAGGAGTGAAACGGAAAATTGCAAAGATTACTTTTTTTTTAAATGAAACATTGTTATCTGGAGAAAGGCATGCATTTTTTTCAGTGAGGGACAGGGGGAAAAAGGATGAGAACAAGGTTAAAGAAAAAAATTGGTAGAAATAAGAATAAAAATAAGGGAAAAGACAGGAGTGTAGTCCAATAAAAGGAGGAGGAAGTTGAGATGACTTTTTGGAACGTTGCAGGAATTGAAAAGAAGGACAGCGAATTCTGGGATTATATCGAAAAGTGCGAGGTGGTAGGTCTTACGACAACGTGAGTAACAGAAAGGATGGGAAAAATATAGAAAGTGTGGGGGAATAATCAGAGGAGTGAAAGAGATGCTAGAAGAAAAGGAAATAGCAAGAGGGATTAAGAGGGTACAGGAAATAAAAGTTAAGACAAAAGGAAACTAATACAGGACTACGAGAATTTATAACGGGAAAGGAAAGAAAAATACAAAGGAAGAAATGGAGAACTATTCAAGAGAAGAAGAGGAAGAGATTCTGATAATGGGAGAAAATCGCAATGCAAGAATAGGAAAAAGGGGAGTTTATACATGGACGGGGAATATAATTCAAGGAATTCAAAAGTTTAGTTTCTTAACGAAGAGGGAAAAGAGTTATTGGAGATGGTGCGAGACATGTGTTGGTATGTACTTAATGGTAACGAAACAGGAGGTGAAGAAGGGGAATTCACGTATGTAACATATAATTCGGCAGCAGTAATTGATTATGCAATTAAAAACAGTGGAGGGTGGGAAAAGGTAAGAAAAATGAGTGTAGAGATGACAGTGGGTTCAGATCGTAAACCGTTAGAAATACCACCTCGATCAAAAAGTTTTAGGACTTTATTTTTAAAATCAAAAATACAAGTTTATTCATCATAATCGAT
>JAUMHM010000072.1:10088604-10101460 GCA_032362435.1 Melikaiella ostensackeni | reverse complement strand
GAAGACCTGGGTTCGAATCCCAGCGACGTTAGAGAGCCATTTTTTCACAACTTATAAAATCAATATTTAAATAATTGATTATTTGAATATTGATATGAGACCAGAAGACAAACAAAATCAACGTCAAATATAATTGCTCATACATACCTGGTCAAAACCATTACATCAAAATATTTAATACTTTTTGTGCTTTGAGATTAGGGCCTGGTTCCAACATCCTTAATATTGATTTCACATTTTAATTTAAAAAATTCGTGAGAGAAAAATAATAATCGCGCGCATGTTTGTTTTGTAGCAATTAATAAATACGATAAGGAATTTAATTTGTTAAACTAACTTAAATTTATTTGATGAGAAAATTCTGCTGGTGTAATGTTTCTCCCAACTGGACCTGGCGACACGAAGTGCCCATAAAATGTCGACTTAACCTTCAACCAAATTGCATTTAGGGTAATAATTGGATGGCGTTACTACCCTCTGTTATCAACCATATATATGTGTATCTTTTACACGTATATTATCATCGTCGAAAATCCCCTAAATTCCACGTGCACTAAATCCGCCGTAAATATAAATATAGACGCATGGCAAACACAATATGGTAGCTGAGCCATCTAGCTTGGTTCAAAAGCTCAGAAAATCCACTCGGATATTTGTTTGTCGCCTTTATGCAAAGAAAATATTTTTCACTCTAGTAAACATTTTTCCAAGTATTTTTCTAGGCAAATCTCCTTAAAAAAATTTAAAAATTAACATGAAACAGGAAAATTATTAGGACTAAAGATAATTAATAAATGAGGGGAAGTGGGCGAGGACGGAGCGGAAAATTTTTTTTTTTTCAAACTCAGAAGAAATACAAAAGTTGTAGTTTTGTACCCGGATCTCTAACAAAAATTTACGGATAAAAAGAAAATATATCTCATGTGTGCGCATCGACGATAAAGCTCAAAATAAAGAAAAAATGCGAATTTTTGTTATTTTGGAATGAAATATATTTTTTTATGGATGAAAAGAGTTCTTACCATTAGAATTTACAACTGTACTTATCCTCCGAAAAATATGAAGCAATAAAACAATTTGCTGGATTAGATGATAGTTTCTTATTGGTAACTTTCTTTTAAATCGAAAGGGGTTCTATAAGTTTAAACTTATAGAATGAGAAGAAGATGAATTTCAAACAAAAAAGCAAACAAAATAATTTTCAACCAAGAAAGATAAATTTTTAACTAAATAGTTGTTTATCCAACAAAAAACTAATAAATTTCAACCAAACAGTTGCTTTTGCAACCATATAGCTGATTTCCCAACCAAATAGTTAAATTTGAAACCAAATAGTTAAATTTGAAACCAAATAGTTGAATTTTCACTTGGAAAATATGACAACTGTCTTTTAAAATATGCATATTCTTGACTTGAGTTATTCAACAATTTGTTGAAAAATTTAGCTTTTTTTGATTGGAATTTAATCCTTTTTGTTTGAGAATTCGACCGTTTGATTAAAAATGAAACTGCTCAGTTCAAATTTTTTCTTTTTGTAAATTTCATATTTAGTTGAATGTACATCTTTTTGGGTCGAAAGTTATCTTTTTTTCTGAAAATTTACCTTTTCAGGTAAAAAGTCATCTTTTTTGATTGAAAAATCATCTTTGTCGATTAAAAATAACTTTCTTGTTCAAAAATTCAAATTTTTAGTTGGAAATTTTAACTTTGTTTTAAAATTTTTTTTTCAATTTTAATTTGTTGAAAATACATCTTTCCTAGTTCAAACTTATAACTATAATTATCCTGCAGAAGCTACACTGCAATAAATAAGTTCTCATACAAAAAAGTTATATTTAACCAAGAAAAATGAATTTTCAATCAAAAAGATGACTTTTTACCATAAAAGATGAATTTCAAACACAAAAAGACGAATTTCCAACATAAAAGATATTTTCCAACCAAAAAAGATGAATTTTTGACCGAAAAGATGACTCTCTTACAATCAAAGATAAATTTTGATTCTGAAAAGACGAATTTTCAACAAACAATATAATTTTTAACCAAGAAAGATCAATTTTCAATGAAACACTTGAATATCCAACAAAAAAATTATTTTCAACCAAAAAAATGCTTTTAAAACCAAATAGTTGAATTTTCAACAAAAAATTTAGATTTTTAACTAAATAGTTTAATTTCGACTTGAATAAGATAAGTTTTCTACCATAAAAGATGAATTTTCATCCCGAAAAGACGAGTTTACAAAAAAATAGTTCATTTTTAAAGCTAAAAAGTGAAGTGTCATGGAAAAAGTTGACTTATCAGCTTGAAAACTCAAGTTTTTTGTTGAAAATTCATCTCATTGGTCGAAAATATTTTTTTGTAGAAAATTTAACTTTTCAGGTCAAAAATTCAATTATCTTCTAAAACATGCATCTTCTTGACTTGAAAATTCAACAATTTGTGCAAAAATTCACCTCTTTCTGGTTGAAGTTTAATCCCCTTTGTTTGAAAGTTCGACTATTTGGTTGAAAATGCAACTGTTTAGTTAAACATTATTTTTTTGTAAGTTCAATGTTTGGTTGAAAATTCATCTTTCTTGATTGAAACTTACCTTTTTTCTCCAAATTTATCTCTTTAAGTAAGAAGTCATCTTTTTTGTTGAAAAGTCATCTTTTTTGGTTAAAAAGTCATCTGATTTGGTTGGAAAGTCATCTTTATCGGCTGAAAATAACTTTCTTGTTAAAAAATTCAACTTTCAAGGTTGAAAATTCAACAGTCTTTTAAAAAATTCATCTCTCTTGCTTGAAAATACAACTGTTTTCGTTAAAAAATCAATTTTTTGTTTAAAAGTTCAGCTAATTGATTGTAAATGGAACTGTTAGGTTGAAAATTATATTTTTTGTTGAAAATTCATCTTTTCGGGTTGAAAATTTATCTCTCCTGGTAAAAAAGTGATCTGTTTTGGTTGAAAATTCATGTTTCTTGGTTAAAAATGCAACTGCTTTTGGTTGAAGTTTAAAATTTCTTGTTTGGAAATTCTCATTCTTATGGTAAAAATACAACTATTTAGTTGAAAATTCAACTGTTTTGTTGTAAGTTCGTCTCTTTTGCTTGTAATTTCAACTGTTTGGTAGTAAAGGCAGCTGTCGGGTTAAATTGTTTTTGGGAAACTCAACTAATTGGTTGAAAATTCATCTCTCTCGGATGTAAATGATCTTTTTTATTGAAAATTTTTCCTTTTGGGTTGAAAATTCATAATTTATGGTAAGAAAGTCACATTTTTTCGTAAAAAATCATCTTCCTTGGTTGAAAATAACTCTTTTTTTGAAAATTCAATTGTCTTCTAAACATTTCATTTTCTTGGCTCCAAAGTTCAACTATTTGGCTGTAGATGCAACTTTTGACAAATTCATCTTTCTTGATTGAAAATTATGATTTGTAACTTTTATAACTCAATCCATCAATAAAAAAATTGTTGCCGATAAACAAAATGTCATTTAAAAAAGTAAAAACATGATTTTTCTCCTTTTTTAAACTTTAATAACAATTCACGATATATATTGATTTTTTTATTGCTACCAATAAGAAAAATGTCATTACTATTTCTTGAAAATAAATTTAGTGACTCATTTTGAAAAATATTCATAGATTAATAATAATAAATTCTTCATGATGGAGAATTTTTTAATGGGAAAAAAATCGAGAGAAAATAGCCATTTTCTGGTGCTACTAATCACTCTTTAATTAATTCGTTAGACAAGACCAAAGTGGTGGGTAAAGTGAGAGCTCTCGAACGTCCCACGAATCGATATTAGATCGGATAGCGAAAACGTCACCCTATAGTTTTCCTTTCAGAATTTTTTCTAATGGTTCTGGGAAAAAATATAAAGTTTACAACTCCATGGTTAAAATTTAATCTTTTGTATCTACAACCACATTTTATGTGAACGTAAAAATATCAGTTTTGAAAAGAAAATACCTGGAGTGAACGACTTGTGATAAGATGAAGTTCATTTCTTGTATTCTAGGAAAACCTTAAGTTGAGAATATAAATGGCAATAATAATAAATATAATAATAATAAATATAATATAATAAATAATAATAAATGCAATGCAAATTGAATTTCTGGAAATCAAACTCGAATCATGAGAAGTGAAAAAGAATTCAAGACATTCAAATTCAATTCTAGTATTTCAAATTGATTTCTAGCAATTTAAATTGAATTCTAGAAATCCAAACATAGTTATGTCAAATAAGAAAAATTCTAGCCATTCAAGTCCAATTCTGTTATACCGAATGGAGGTTTTTAGGTAACTAAATTAAATTCTAGAATCCTACATTCAATCCCATCAAACGAAAAATATTTCTAACCATTCAAATTGAATTTCAGTTATCAAAATTAGTGTCTAGAAATAAAATAGAATTCTATCAATGCAAGTTAAATTTCTAGAAATCAAACCTGAATGATGAGAAATGAAAAAGTATTTTGGGTATTCAAATTCAATTCTGGTATTTCAAATTTATTTCTAGCAATTTAAATTAAATTCTAGAAATCCAAACATAATTATGTGAAATAAAAATAATAATTCAAGCCATTTAAGTCCAATTCTGTTATTTTGAATGGACGTTTATAGGACTCTAAATTAAATTATAGAATTCTGAATTCCATTATATCAAATAAGAAATATTTCTAACCATTCAAATTGAATTTCAGTTATAAAAATCAGTTGCTAGAAAAAAATAGAGTTCTAACAATGCAAGTGGAATATCTAGAAATCAAACTTGAATTATGAGAAATAAAAAAGTATTCTGGACATTCGAATTTAATTCTTGTATTTCAAATTGATTCCCAGCAATTCAAATCGAATTCTAGAAATGCACACATAGTTGTGTCAAATAAGAAGAATTTCAGCCATTTCAGTCCAGTTCTGTTATTTTGTATGGACGTTTATAGGAATCCAAATTCAATTCTAGAATCCTAAATTCAATGCTGTCAAATAAGACACATTTCTAACTATTCAAATTGAATTCCAGTTATCAAAAATTAAAAAAAAAAATAAAATAGAATTCTAGCCATGCAACTTGAATTTCTAGAAATCAAACTTGAATTATGATGAATTAAAAAGTGTTATAGACATTCAAATTCAATTCTGGTATTTCAAACTGATTTCTAGCAATTTAAATTGAATTCTAGAAATTCAAACATAATTATGTGAAATAAAAATAATTCTAGTCGTTTAAGTCCAATTCTGTTATTTTGAGTGGACGTTTATAGGAATATAAATTAAATTCTAGCATCATAAATTCAATGCTATCAAATATGGAACATTTCTAACCATTCAAATTTAATTCCAGTAATCGAAATTAGTTTCTATAAAAAAAATAGAATTCTAGCAATTCAAATTCGACTCATAGAAATCAAACTTGAATTAAGAGAAATGAAAAGTATTCTGGACATTCAATTTCAATTCTGGTATTTCAAATTGATTTCTAGCAATTTAAATTGAATTCTAGAAATCCAAACATAGTTATGTCAAATAAGGAAAATTCTAGCCATTCAAGTCCAATTCTGTTACTTCGAATGGACGTTTCTAGGAATTTAAATTGAATTCTAGAATCCTAAATTGAATGCTATCACAGAAGAAACATTTCTAACCATTCAAATTAAATTCCAATTATTAAAATTAGTTTCTAGAAATAAAATAGAATTCTAGCAAAGCGAGTTGAATTTCTAGGAATCAAACTTGAATTATGAGAAATAAAAAAGTATTCTAGACATTCAATTTCAATTCTGGTATTTCAAATTGATTTCTAGCAATTTAAATTGAATTCCAAAAATCCAAACATAGTTATGTCAAATAAGGAAAATTCTAGCCATTCAAGTCCAATTCCGTTATTTCGAATGGACGTTTTTAGGAATCTAAATTAAATTCTAGAATCTTAAATTCAATGCTATCAAATAAGAAACATTTCTAACCATCCAAATTGAATTCCAGTTATGAAAATTAGTTCCTAGAAATAAAATAGGAATCTAGCAAAGCGAAATGAATTTCTAGAAATCAAATTTGAATTATGAGAAACAAAAAAGTATTCTAGACATTCAGTTTCAATTCTGGTCTGGAGTCCAATTGTGTTACTTTGAAATGACGTTTATAGGAATCTAAATTGATTCTAGAATCCTAAATTTAATCCTATCAAATAAGAAACGTTTCTAACCATTCAAATAGTGTTCCAGTTATCAAAATCAGTTCCTAGAAATAAAGTAGAATTCTAGCGAAGCAAGTTGAATTTCTAGAAATCAAACTTGAATTATGAGAGATTAGAAGGTATTCTAGACATTCAATTTCAATTCTGGTATTTCAAATTGATTTTCAGCAATTTAAATTAAATTATAGAAATCCAAACATGGTTATGTGAAATAAAAATAATTCTAGCCATTCAAATCCAATTCTGTTACTACGAATGGACGTTTTTAGGAATCTAAATTAAATTCTAGAATCCTAAATTGAATGCTATCAAATAAGAATCATTTCTAACCATTCGAATTGAATTCCAGTTATTAAAATTAGTTTCTAGAAATTAAATAGAATTTTAGCAAAGCGAGTTGAATTTCTAGAAATCAAACTTGAATTATGAGAAATAAAAAAGTATTCTAGACATTCAATTTCAATTCTGGTATTTCAAACTGATTTCTAGAAATTTGAATTTAATTCTAGAAATTCAAACAAAGTTATGTGAAATAAAAATAATTCTAGTCATTTAAGTCCAATTCTGTTATTTTGAATGGACGTTTATAGGAATCTAAATTAAATTCTAAAGTCCAAAACTCAATGCTATTGAATAAGAAACATTTCCAACTATTCAAATTGAATTCAAGTTATTAAAATTAATTTCTAAAAATATGATAGAATTATAGCAATTCAAATTCAATTTATAGAAGCGAAACTAAAATTTAAAGAAATTAAAAATAATTCTAGTCACTCAAACTGAATTCTAGCAAACATAAAAAAATAGTCATTCAAACTGAATTCCAGTATACAAAATTTGATTCTGCAATAAAATGAAATTTTATGAAGCCTATATTCTACAAAAAATATATAAAATTCTGAGGCATTGTCTATGTGTACCAAAAAAGTCCAGTTATTCGTACTGAAATTTCGGTAAACGTAGTAAGGGTTCAGTTCTAATCATTTGAATTCAATTCCAGCATTTCAAATTCACTTCTAGCAATTAAAATTGAATTCTACAAATAAAAATTTAATTCTAGCAAATAGGAAAAGAATTCGACCCATTTAAATTGAAATCTGTAAATTAAAATTAAATTAAAGCAAATGTAATACATTTCCTGAGATTAAAATTCAGTTCTAGCATTTTAACTTTCATTCTAGTATATTAAATTTAATTTATCAAGCAACTGAAATTCAATTAAATCTATCTATTGTAAATAATTCTGATATTCATTTGATGTAGTTTTTCATACCCAGAAAAAAACTGACAAAATTACAAGACATAGTCTGGTTTTTAATTCTAGATATTTAAATTTAATTCTAGTATAAATTCACCTGTTAGCCGTATTTGAAAATATTCAGATTTAATATCATTAACGTGAAATAGAATACTCGTAAATTAGTGTAAACTAAATTAAGTTCTACAAAATTCAAATTGAATTGTATAGCATTTAGAGTTGACTTCTAGCAACTCTGCTTTAATCCTAGCCATTGAAAAATTATTATTATCTAAGCAAAAATCCAAGTAAGTTTATCAAGTTTGAATCATAAGTTGTGCAAATTAATATCGTGGTGAATTCAAGTTGATTAATTAAGCGAATTTTAAGGTAATATAAGTCAACAATTTAACTATAGTCTAATGAATTCCAATCTAATACTTATAAGTTTAAGTAAATTTTCGTAAATTCGATTGGAACCCAGTAAATTTAAATTGATTCTCTTGAACTCTAGTGAATTCTAATTAATTATAATAAATTCTAACCAATTATAGTTAATTGAAGTAGATTTAAAGTGAATCTAAAGTGACTCACATTAAATTCTCGCAATTACAATTGAATTCTACCAATTAAAAGGGAATTCTATCTCCTTAAATTCAATTATATATAATAAAATTTTCGAAAATTCAAATTGAGTAGTAGTAACTTCAAGTAGAATCTACCCAAAAATAAAAATAAGTAGTTATTTAAATTAAAATTTGCTTTATTTTATTTTCATTCATATGCTTCATCAAATACCTTCCACAGGTGTTCAAATACGAATCCTATCAAGCTGGGAAATAACGCTTCATGGTCAAAGGTGGAAAGGTGCTTAGAGAATTGATAAATCGATAAATTGACCGCATTTACTTGAATGCTTCAAAGCATAAGTCGCATTTCCCACGGAAACGAAATTTTCCGGCAAATAAAAGATGTGACACAGGAAAAAGGGGAAATTTACGTCTACCGGAAGTCCACATAGTGGAAGCAATAAATTTCACTTCCCTGTCTCGAACAATTGAATATCCAAGATCGTTGAATCGAACTTTAAGCTCGAGGAAACTAAATCCCAGAAAAAGTGAAAATTTTTCTCTTTTTGCTTTTAAATTCATAAATTTTGTTTAGAATGAAGGGATAAGGTTGCAAAAATATACAACAACAAATTTTGTAAAATATTTCAGAGAAAAGGTTTAGATTTGATAAGAACACATATTTTTGATCCCATGCATTTTTAGCCTGCGATTGATAGTTTCCTAGATACGCCTTCCTGCGCCCAAATGCTTCAGAATAATGAAGACTCACCTGAAAGCGCGAACGTTGAAGAAAGACCCAACCCATATCGTACCCCACCTTGTTATAACTCTCCATCTTTGTCTGTCATTTCCTGGAAAACTGTTATAGTTACAGGAAAAACTTATACAACATAAAATGTGCATTTTGATGAGATCTACAACTTTTGTCGAAAATATTTGTCAAAACTCACATTGTTTCCGAAAATAAATCGAAAAAACCATGATTTCATGAGTTTTATATGGTTTTCGCCATGAAAATCAGATTTGCGCCAATTTCCACTATCGTAGTCATGATCAAAGCGTCAAAATACGTAAGCATACGTAGTTTCAATATGAATTGGAGGTCCGACGTTTTCGGAACTACACCCGAATAAAGTAATAATTATCATTTATGAGTTGAAGAAGAAAAATCTAGGCCAGATCTAAAGAGAACGAGAAAAGGACAAATTCTAACAGAATTTGTCACTGTTTCCTAGAGGACAGAAAAAGGGTGGACAAAGAGGAGAGACATATCCACCAGGCAATTACCCACTCTTCTTTTCAGGGTTTGGCTCGTGTTTTATCTCTTTCTCGTTTTCCTTGCCTACAGCCAAAGCAGACACGAACTAATAATGAAGGAGAGCTTTTAGCTCCACTTTGTTTCAGCTACACACGTAATATCTCGTATTTGAAATGAAAATGATAAAAAATGTCACGTGGGATGGAAAAACATGTCGATAATGGTAAAAAGTACGAAACAAAACTTGGATTTAAAAACTAATAAATTGAACTATTTTTGTTTTGTGTAAAAAAAAATAGTCGAAGTAGAGCACAGGCGCCTGCAAAAAAGGGTTTCGTAGCCTAATGAGTCGCTAATTAAGACGTTTAAATCTCCCCCTTCCATCCTTCTCTTTATTTCCAATTTCAACCATCTCCCCATTTCCCCTCATTTTCAATCATCCCCCACCCCACAGTTCCTATCATTCCCCCTTACTTCCTCTAATTTTCTCTCACCCCCAGCTTTCACTTTCCTCACCATCCTGCCCTAATTTCCTCTCACTTCTCCTTTTTTATACGACGGACGGACACTCGACCGAAACCATGAGGGTTTCTGCCCGGGGCTACAAAATCCTAAAAGTGGATTCAGTTAGTCCCGCTTGGGCTACAAATGACTCCATCTGTTCAGGCTTCTCTCTTATTAGAATTTCCAGGTCTTTAAAATTCCGTATTTCTCTTAAAAATTGAATTCCCGAAGTACTCTTCTCGTCTAGAATATTGAGAAAAATTCGCTTCGGTTTTCAAATAACAAAATCCATAGAATATATAAAATATTCCTACTCTATTACAACATACAAAACTTCGCCCAATATCTCTGAAAAATCGTTGATATTTTTCTGGCGCTTTTCTCCAGTTTCGTTTAATCTACCTCTGTTTTTTGTCTTTTTCTCATACACTTCTAATGAAACCGAGCATTTCATCCCATTTTTGAAATCATGCAAACGCTGGAGGCAAATTAGAGCCTTGATCCTGTTTTCAAAGAGCATTGTTCATAAAGTTTGTACCCCTTGAACCGTTTCGTCATCAAACAGAACCATTTTCTCGCCTTTCTTTCTTCTCCTTTTTTTTCTTTTGAAATTCATACATAGAGGCGTCTCTGACTCATTTAGAGAAAAAAGCAGCCTCGCACATTATCATCCTCAATCGGATGAAAAAGTAGCGAGAATGAACCTCGATACAGCGCTCAGGGATATCTGCATAATTAAAAAGAAGCAGAATGCACTCTTAATGGAGGCTCATCGTTCGCCCAAGGCAGTTCGAGATTTATTTGCGCTTGAAGTTGCGCGTTAAGGCAAACATAAAAGACTTCGCAGGCGTATCTACCTTCGAGGTATATAATTTTTGTGCCATCTACATTCCAAAGACCATAATAATTGTAGAGGTAATTGTAATATCTACATTCAGAAATATCTGGGTGATTTAGCGCTCCTTATATTCATGAAATATGATGAACTGTAGAACTTGGAGTTCAGATTCGAATTCAGTAACCTCAAAAACGTTTGGAATCTTAGTTTTCCGCAAATCGTATCAATTTGAAAATCAAAACTGTCATATTGGGCCTCGCTTTTCAATTCTATGAATTTTAAGGTTAGATTCGAAGTCAGCGACCTCAAAAACCTTTATGTAATGACATTTCTGCAAATCTTGTCAATTTAGAAGTTTAGTCCGCCACATTGGTTCTTGCATCTGGATTTTTCAAATTTTGAGCTCGGATTCAAATTTAGCTACATCAATAACGTTTAAGGAGTGAGTTTCACGCAAATCGTGTCAGTTTGAGAATTTGATCCGCCTTATTGGGTCTTGCATTTCAATTTTCTGAATTTTGAGGCTAGATTCAAATTCAACGACCTCAAACACCTTTATGTAATGAGATTTCTGCAAATCTTGTCAATGTAGAAGTTGAGTCCGCCACATTGGTTCTTGCATCTCGATTTTTTCAAATTTCGAGCTCCGCTTCAAATTTAGCCACATCAAAAACGTTTAAGAAGTGAGTTTCACGCAAATCGTGTCAGTTTGAGAATTTGATCCGCCCTATTAGGTCTTGCATTTCGATTTCCTGAATTTTGAGGCTAGATTCGAAGTCAGCGACCTCAAAACCGTTTATAAAATAAATTTCACGCGAATCTTCTCAGTTTGGAAATTTAGTCCGCCATATTGGTTCTTCCTTTTTGATTTCTTATATTTTGAGCTCCGATTCGAATTCAGCTACCTCAAATACGTTTAGAAAGTGAGTTTCACACAAATCCTGTCAATTTGGAAATTTATTCCGCTTTATAGGTTCTTGCATTTCGATTTTTTATTCATTTTGAGCTCCGATTCATTTTCAGCGTCTTCAATACCGTTCATAAGGAGAGTTTCACGCAAATCGTGTCAATTTTGAAATTTGATCCGCCCTATCAGGTCAATATTAGTGTCAATTTGGAAATTTGGTGCGCCCTATTGGTTCTTGCATTGCAATTTTCTGAATTTTGAGGCTAGCTTCGAATACAACGACCTCAAAAACCTTCATATAGTGAGTTTCACGCAAATTATGTCGATCTGGAAGTTTAATCCGTCATATAGGGTCTCGCATTTCGATTTTATGAATATCGAGATCAGATTCGAATTCAGCGACCTCAAAGACGATTGGAATGTTAGTTTCTCGCAAATCGTGTCAATTTGGATATTTAGTCCGTCATATTAGGCCTTGCATTTCTATTTTTCTATTTTGAGCTCCGATTCAAGTTCAGCGTCCTCAGAAACGTTTAGAAAAAAGGCTTTACGCAAATCGTGTCAGTTTAGAAATTTAGTTTGCAATATTGGGCCACATTGGTTCTTGCATTTTGGTTTTTCAAATTTTGAGCTCCGATTCAAATTCAGCTACCTCAAATACCTTTAGAAAGTGAGTTTCATGCAAATCCTGTTACTTTGTAAGTTTAGTCCGCCATATTGGGTCTTACATTTCCGTTTTTTAAATTTCGTGCTCCGATTCGAATTCAGCGTCCTCAAAAACCCTCGTGTAATGAATTTCAAGTTGGAAATTTAGTCCGCCATATTGGGCGTTGCATTTCGATTTTTTAAATTTTAGGGTTAGATTCAAATTCAGCAACCTAAAAAACCTTCAGAAAATAAGTATAACGCAAATCGTGTCAATTTTGAAATTAAGTCCACTATATTGGGTGTTTCATTTTGAGTTATTAAGTCAACTTCAAATGCAGCGACCTCAAAGACCTGCACAAACTGACGACCATGCAAAGCTCATCACTTTGAAAATTTATTCCGCCGTACTGGTTCCGAAATTTCAGATTTATATTTGAATTCAGCGACCTCGGAAACCTCAAGAAACTGAGCTTTACTGCAATCGCATCGATTTTTAAATTTCGTTCGCCATATCGGATCCGCCTTATTGAGTTTTTGAATTTGGAGGGTATAATCGACTTCAACGATCACAAAGCATTTAGAAACTGACTTTCATGCAATTCACATAATTTCTTTGTCATTTATTTTTCCATATTTGATCCGCCTCATTGGCCCTTACTTCCCCTCATTGCAATACCCCTCGTCCCTTCTCACTTCCCCTT
>JAUMHM010000072.1:10057967-10087843 GCA_032362435.1 Melikaiella ostensackeni | reverse complement strand
AGCGAGCCTGAGCGCGCGCGGACTTCGAGCGCGAACGCAAAAGTTTGAAAATTCATTGCAACCGCAATTCTTAACTGCCCATTCTGAAATTTTGACAGTATTTGCAGAAATGTTTGAAAAACATTTAAAAAAATAAAAAATAGAAAAAAATGCCTAAATTTGAAAAATTTTAATTTGTTTATTAAATTCGTAATTTTTGTTATAAACAATTGGTCGGATCGATTTCTCGATGTGTCCATTCGAAAGGTGAGGAAAAACCATACAATAAATGATGGTTAGATATTTTGTTGGTAAAATACTTTTTTCAATATTATCAACTATTGAGAGGAACTTTTTTCGAGCGTCAAAAGTTTAAAAATTCATAAAGTCGAAAATTTGCATATCATGACGAAATAAAAAAATACGTGTCTTTTATTTTTCATCAAAGAATATTAAAAAAAATAATTCGGGTCAAAAAAAATTTTGAATGTAAATCCTGTATGGAATGACCCACCTGCAATTTGAAACTCTCGCAATTTGAAAACTCCCGCAGTAAGAATATGCTCCAGTTCAAATCTCCTGTCTTTTGGAACTCCAGAAGTTTGAATCTCTTGCAGCTTTAAATTCCCACTGTTTGAAACTCCTGCAGTTTGAGACTGCTACAGTTTCTAGCTCCCACTGTTTGAATTTCCGGCAGTTTGAATTTCCTGCAGTTCAAAATTGCTGCAGTTTGAAACTTCTGCAGTTAGAAGCTATTGCAGATGGAAACTCCTGCAGTAAGAAACTATTGCAGATGGAAATTCCTGCAATTTGAAACTCTCGCAATTTGAAAACTCCCGCAGTTAGAAACTGCTCTAGTTCAAATCTCCTGTCTTTTGGAACTCCAGCAGTTTGAATCTCATGCAGCTTTAAATTCCCGCAGTTTGAAACTCCTGCAGCTTGATACTCCCGAGGTTTGAAACAGCTGCAGTTCGAATCTCCAGCAGTTTGAATCTCTCGCAGTTTGAATTTGTCGCAGTTTAAGACTCCTGCAGTTTGAAACTTCCGCAATTTGAAACTCTTGCAGTTAGAAACTGCTACAATTTCAGACTTATGCAGTTTGAAATAACTGCAGTTTGAATCTCCAGCAGTTTGAAACTGCTACAGTTTTAAACTCCCGCAGTTTGAAACAGCTGCAGTTTGAATCTCTCGCAATTTGAATTTCTCGCAGTTTGAAATAGCTGCAGTTTGAAACTCCTGCAGTGAAAAACTACTGCAGATGAAAACTCCTGCAATTTGAAACTCTCGCAATTTGAAACTTCCGCAGTTAGAAACTGCTCCAGTTTGAATCTCCTGCCATTTGGAACTCTAGCAGTTTGAATCTCTTGCTGCTCTAAATTCCCGCAGTTTGAAACTCCCGAGGTTTGAAACTGCCGCAGTTCAAAACTGCTACAATTTCAAACTCCCGCAGTTTGAAACAGCTGCAGTCTCAAACTTTCGCAGTTTGAAACAGCTGCAGTCTCAAACTTTCGCACTTTGAAACAGCTGCAGTTTGAATCTCCAGCAGTTTAAATCTCTCGCAGTTTTAATTTCCAGCAGTTTAAAATTCTCGCCGTTTGAAACTGCTGCAGTTTGAAACTCACGCACTTCGAAAATGCTGCAGTTTAAATCTCCCGTTGTTTGAAACTGCTGAAGTGGTTACAACATCATTCTCTGGGTAATTGAGTTGATTACAAAATCAATGGTAATAACCACTCTGGTTACTGCAGAAATCTTTTGATCTTTCTTCGTGGAGAATGAAAAAGTTTTCCTAACACTCCCCTAAGTTAATTCAGAAAAATGTAACAGCAGATCTGGTTCCCTAGGGATGTTGGCACATCATCTCTTGGTTCATTGAGATGATAGGAAAGTTAGTGGGGCCAACAACTCTTATTATGGCGTGAAATTTTCGATCTTTCTTAGTAGGGGATGAACAAATATTTCTAACACCTCTTAGAGTAAATGTAGATCGTTATTAATGCAGGGCTAGTTTCTCATGGGTCTTAGGACATCATCTCTTGCGTAACTGAATTAATTAAGAAACCAGTGAGGCCAACAACATTTGAGTGAATGAGTTTGAAGTAATGCACCCCTAGGACGGCTGTCTCTTAAACTTGCAAAATAAGCAAGTTTTTCCCAGAAATTCTACAATAATCAGTGATACAAAAAATGTCCTCAATAGCAGCAAGATATTTACTCATATTTCCCATATTCATAACACCTCATTTATGTCCCGAGTTATCCCAGGAATATACAAATTCTCGCCCTTCAAGATACCCCTAGAATAATCCAGGGTCAGTTGTCAAAGTTAATCCTTGGCAATATATTGAGATCTGCTAAAATCTGCAAAGATCCCTCAAAATTTGTTTACCCCTTTTCTCTCCCCTTCAAAATTTTAAAAATGCGTTGAATATAAATTAAATTAAACTTATTCATTGAAGTTCTCTAAAAAAAACATTCAAATCCCCAGAAGTATTTGAAATTCTTGAAAATCTTTGAAGTTTAAATCAAGTCCTTTAAATCTTGTGAAATTTTCTGAAATACCTTAAAATTCCATTTATTTTTGCCTTGGAATCGCTACGAATTTCATGTAATTTCATTCTCTGAAAATAAGTTTGCTAGAAAACCCTTAAAATCCCTCGAAATCTTCAGATATCGTAAAAATCCATTGAAATTAGTAGAAATAATTTGAAGTCCGTTGAATATGAATGAAATTTATCTCATTTATTAAAGTTCTCTTTAAAAACGTTCAAATTCCTAGAATTCCTTGCAATCTCTTGAAATTTTTGGAGATTCGATCAAATCATTTATATCCTGTGAAACTCCATTGAATACCTCAAAATCCCTTGCAGCTTTTGCTTTGAAATCGCTAGAAATCCTGTGAAATTTCAGTCTCTGAAATTTTGTTTTCTAGAAATGCCTTGAAACTTGTTGTATGTCTTAAAATTTTTCGAAATCTTTCAAAATGATTTAAAATCTTCAAAATTCTCCGAAATTTTAATTCCTATAATTATATCTTCTGAAATTGTTGAAATCCGTTAAAATAGAATGTAATTTATTTCCTAAAGTTCTCTAAGAATTCGTCGAAATCCCTTAAAGTCCCTTGAAGTCTTTGGAAATAATGTTTAATTTTTAAAAAATTGAATATGCAATATGGCCGAACGCTTGCCTGGTTGAGAAATATCGCGTGTGCCGTAAAGTCTTCTAGCGCTTGCATCGAGTGATCAAACCAGTGAAATTTTCTTTTCTGAATACTCTTCGAAGCTAAAGTTTTGAGTTTTTTTTAAATACGGAAGCCAGAATAGCAGTGAAACAGTTTATATTGTGTGAAAAGTGGATTTCAAGCATATCCTTAAACTAGAAAGTGTAGAACTGTAGTATTTGCTGGCAGCGATTGGGTACAGTGTTTACTACACGTCCTGTGTGAAAAGGCTGCAATAAAGTATAGTGTGTTTGTATCCAGCTGGGACAATTGTTTTTGGGCCTAGGCACTATAGCACTGTATTCCCGTACCACCAACAAGTATCATGGCTTCGGAAAAATCCAAAATAAATGAAAACCTTTTATCGCAACCATCCATTTGCGATTATGGGAGGCGCAAACAGCTGATTCTATCAGATTCGGTTACATGTAATGGCTGTAATGCGCTATACCACTCACAATACACTGGAAAGCTAAAAAAACGGATGCAGGACATTATGCCAGATGCTGTGGCTCACGTACAGCCTCGCCACTCGGTGACAGAAGTGAGACCCAAGACAAAACAAGAGAGCCGCAGGATTCCATCCAGTCACAACTCAGCTCTAACATTGATGTGCCTGCTATGACTATACCCATGCCAGCTCAAAGCTCTTCACCGTTCACTATTGATCTATTAAGGCAAATCTTGCGTGAAGAAATTAAGGATTCAGAAGGCAGAGTCACAAACCGAATTGAAGGTTTAGAAGAATCGGTAACTGAAGTCAAAGAAGACCTGGCTTCGTTCAACAACAGACTGGTAACGATGGAAGCAGAAGTAACGAAGCTCAGCGACCTGGCAAAAAGAACCGAGTTGAAAGGTACTCTTCTGAAAAAGACTACAAATGCAGAAGACAAAGTACTGAGTGAGTGGGAAGATCGCTTTCGTAGAAAGTACAATGTTATTGCATTTAATCTAACTGAGGCCCTTAACAATGATGGACAGCCAGATCCTCAATTAGATGAAGAATCGGTTGAGCGTCTTCTTGACTTAGTAATGCTGAACACTGTAAATACAAATTCGATAGAGACTTATCGTTTGGGTAAATTCTCGCAGACTATCGTGAAAATAAGGCCTATCAGGATTGTATGCCAATCAATCGGTCTAGCGGCATCGATTCTCCAATCAGCGAGGAATGCAGTGAGGACGCTACAATTGGATCCATCTCACAAGGCAGTCACAATAGCACAAGACAAAACATTACTACAGGTGGAATAATTCCTCAAAGTGAAAAAGGATTTGGCAAGCAGGCTCAAAGCTGGAGAGAAAGACTTGGCAATTCGTCATCGAAATGGAATGCCTCATCTCGGAAGGTAACTCAGCGCCAGCAGCATCACTCATAAGGAGCAGTCGTCATTCTCAAGCCCTTCGAATCTTCTACCAAAATGTAAGGGGATTAAACACAAAAATACATAAAATAAAATTCTTCGCAGATATTGGTATGTATGATGTTATAGCACTTACAGAGACATGGTTAACTACTATGTAGGCATGATAGACTTCATAAAAGGGGCGGTGGTGTACTATTAGCTGTTCCTTCAAATATAGATTCAATTCCAGTAGAATTCTCATTGAATGCTGCTGGTTGCGTTGATATAGACTTTGTTGCTGTTAATTTAACGGGAGAAAGTTGGACATGTGTCTTGCATCTACTTTATATCTCACCCAGTATTAACCAATCAGTGACCAATTAGTGATAATCGGTGATTTTAATTCACCTGGGTTCTTGAATTATTCGAAAAACAATATTCATGATATTAGATCCGAAATTTATAACTCTCTCGCGTCTTTTTATGATCTGCAGCAAACAAATCAAATGGTAAATAAAAATTGCGTCTGTCTTGATTTAGTTTTTGCGAGTTGCGATTGTGAAGTGGAGGCGCCGTGCAATCCAATTGTTCCGAAGGATATTCACCAACCGGCACTAAAAATAAGTATAAAAGTTCACTGCATAATTCCTGGAAAGGACAATGAAATTCCTAGAAATGGTAATAGTGTCTCACGTTTCAACTTAAAACTGGGTAAGTATTCAGGTTTATATGAAGATCTGAACAATCAGAACTGGTCTTTTCTAGAATTGTGTAAAACTGCGGATGAAGCCTGTAATGTCTTCTGCAAAGAAAATTTTAGCAATAATGGATACAAATATTCCATATGAACGAAGTAGAAAGGTGGAGCTCAGATTCAATCCATCGTCATTCTGGAATTATATTAACAAAGGAAAAGGAGTTACTAGACTTCCTAAAATAATGTATGATAATAGGACTGCATCAAAGAATTTTTCTGATATTCTAACGACATTTGCTACTCGACTTAATAATGTACATACACTACCGAATAATCAGATCTAATCCGAACCAAGGTTTGGAAACCAGTATTTTGGTAGGGATAACTGCAAATTAACAGTTGATGAGGTTACTAAAGCAATGAAAGCTTTACCTTCAAAGAGAACAGCGAGAACTGATCTTGTGCCTGCCTTCATATTAAAATATTGTGGTACAGTATTAGCAAAACCTTTATGTCTCATTTTTAATTTATCTATTGAAACTGGGATGTTTCCGCAGTTGTGGAAAATGGCCAAGGTTGTTCCTGTTTTAAAAGGTGGCGATAAAGCTGATACCTTAAATTATCGACCAGTTGCAGTTATCTCTAATTTCGCGAAGATCTTCGAGAAATCTGTATTGCTGCAAATCACTAGCGCTCTTCCTTCTTCACTCTCTAGCTCGCAACACGGATTTACAGCAACTTATTTATTCAAGTTCTCTTAAAAAAAGCGTTCAAACCTCTAGAAATATTTAGAATCCCTTAAAAAGTTCCAAAGCCTCGGAGATTCAATAAAATCCATAAAGTCTTATGAAATTTCTTAAAGTACCTTAACATCCCTAGAAATCTTGAAAATTCTTAAATTCAATCAAATCTTTCAAATCTTGTGAAATTCTTCAAAATACCTAAGAATCCAATGAAAGCTTTGGAATCGACAGGAATCCCTTGAAATTTTTGAATACTCTTGAAATTCTGTGGAATCCCTTCAAATCCCCGAAAAGGTTTGGAAGTCTTTGAAATCCTCTTAAATCTCTTGAAAACCATGCAATCATTTAAAATTAGTTGGCATGTTGGAAATCCCATGGAATTCTTCTAAAAGCCTTGAAATCCGTGAAAGTCCTTCGAAATAAGTTGAAATCCTTTAAAATCCCCTGATATGTTTGGGAATCTTTGAAATCATTTTAAAGCTCATGAAACTTTCATGAAATCTGATAAAATCGCTTCAAATCCAAGGAAATTCTCTAGAATGCCTCAATATTCGTTGAAATCCATTGATGTATTTCAAATCTTTCAAATCTTTTGGCATTCTGTAAAAGTTCTTGAAATCTTTGGAATCCAATTAAATCCCTTGAAATAATTCGAAATCCTACGTATATTTTTATATTTATATATTTATTTTATATCTATATTTTTATATATTTATATAGTATATTATTATAGATCTATACTGAATTTCCTATAATATTTTTCGTAAGGGGGCGACTACAAGGGTTGTAAAGGATCGCATGAGATTGCAAGGGATTGCATGAAATTGAACAGGATTTCACAGAGAGTGTACACCAGATTGCAAGAGTAATTTATAATTTATAATTGATAATTTTCTATAATAATAACTATTATTATATATTATGCTATAATTTTTCTGATCTTTAACGTAATTTTCTTTCAAAATAAATCTCAAGACTTTTAGGTATGGTTTAGTAGTTTAGTTTTCAATTGCATTGAACCTACGGTATATATTTAATTTTCCGTTATCGTTGAGAGCAGTAGGTACATTCGTGCGGTTTTGGTTCAGTTGAGGATATCCGGATGATAAACACGCGAATAACTCACAAACGATGCGATCTCGAATTTCTCAATGTAACCCTCCAACTTTGAAGAGGCATCTCGAGTTTCTAGGTATAAAAACAGACGAAAGGAATTCCTCAAAGATCGAAATAAAATCTATTAACTTATGAAAATTTTTTGTGTACTGCTAAAGAACACCCAAAAAGTTCACAATTCAAGAATAGACTTCGAAACTACCTGTTTTTCGGCTTATTAGAGACAGATGTACGATAAGTGTAAACAGCATGAAGAAAAAAGAGGGAGAAAAGAGAAAGAGTCAACCAAAACAATACTCAACTCTTTCTTTTCTCCGACTTTTTTATGCTAATTCCAAATTATGACACAAAACTAAAGTCATTACATCCAATTAATGATTCCAAAAATTTCAAAGGATTTTAAGACTTTTTACGATTTTGGAGGGACTTAAAGTGGTTCCGAAGATCTCACGGCATGATTTAAAAAGATTTGAGGAGATTCCAGAAAATTATAAAGTATATTCACGGATTTTAAAGGATTTCATAGAATCTCAAGAGATTTAACGGAATTCCAAAGGATTGCACAATATCTTGAAGAATTTCAGGGAATTTTAAATAAGTATTATAATATTTTATCTAATGGAAGACATAAGATCTTCAAATGCCTCAGATTGAACGAGAACAGTTTCCCAAACTATGCAGGAAATGATTTAAAAAAAAGCTTCACCGATGAGGATACTTACGGTTTGAAATTTCGACTGGCGGACCCGCTTTGAAAGCAGTAGATAACGCACCATTTCCGAAGATAGATCGTTTTTTGAAGGGTACGTTTGAAAAATCTATCTGTTATTTTCACGCACGAGTATTTCAATATTTTTGAGTTTTCTCGAACATTTTTGATGTGCAGTGGGCATTTCTTCAAATAAAAATTTAATTTGCGATAAGCATTCTACTTGTAATATTTTATCTTATGCGAAACATAAGGTCTTCAAACCCCTTAGATTGTGAGAGATTTCAAAAGATTCCAAGGTATATCCACGGATTTTAAAGGCTTTTGTAGAATTTTAAGAGATTTACGGGAATTCCAAAGGATTGCCGAATACCTGAAAGGATTTCAGGGGATTTCAAAAAAGTATTATAATATTTCATCTAATATGAGACATAAGGTCTTCAAATGCCTTAGATTGAATGAGAACAGTTTCCCAAAATATGCAGGAAATGATGGAAAAAAAGCTTCGCCGGTTAGGATATTTACGATTTAAAATTTCGAATTCCGGACCCGCTTTGAAAGAAGTATATAACGCGCCGTTTCCGAAGATAGATCGTTTTTTGAAGGGTATGTTTGAAAAATCCTTCTGTTATTTCCACACACGAGTATTTCAATATTTTTGAGTTTTCTCGAACATTTTTGATGTGCAGTGGGCATTTCTTCAAATAAAAATTCAATTTGCGATAAGCATTCTACTTGTAATATTTTATTTCTTGCGAAACATGAGGTCTTCAAATGCCTCAGATTGTGAGAGATTTCAAAAGATTGCAAAGTATATCCACGGATTTTAAATCTTTTGTAGAATTTCAAGAGATTCAAGGGAATTGCAAAGGATTGCCGAATACTTGAAAAGATTTTAAGGGATTTTAAATAATTATTGTGATATTTTATCTAATGCAAAACATAAGGTCTTCAAATCCCTCAGATCAAACGAGAACAGTCTCCCAAACAATGCAGGAAATCATGAAAGAAATTTTCGCCGGTCAGGATATTCGCGGTTTCAAATTCCGACTGCAGAACCCGCTTTGAAAGCAATAGATAACGCGCCGTTTCCAAAAATAGATCGTTTTTCGAAGGGTGCGCTTGAAAAATCTGTTTGTTATTTCCACGCACGAGTATTTCAATATTTTTGAGTTTTTTCGAACATTTTCTATGTGCATTGGGTATTTTTTCTGATAAAAATTCGATTTGCGGTAAGTATTCGACTTGTAATATTTTATCTTATGCAAAAGATAAGGTCTTCAAATGCCCTAGATTGTGAGAGATTTCAAAAGATTTCAAAATATATCCACGGATTTCAGAGGATTTTGTAGAATTTCAAGAGATTTAAGGGAGTTCCAAAGGATTGCCGATTACCTTAAAGGATTTTAAGGGATTTTAGATAAGTATTGTAATATTTTATCTAATGCAAAACATAAGGTCTTCAAACGCCTTAGATTGTGAGAGATTTCAAAAGATTCCAAGGTATATCTACGGATTTTGAAGGGTTTTGTAGAATTTCAAGAGATTTAAGGGAATTCCAAAGGATTGCCGAATACCTGAAAGGATTTCAGAGGATTTTAAATAAGTATTATAATATTTCATCTAATGTGAGACATAAGGTCTTCAAATGCCTTAGATTGAATGAGAACAGTTTCCCAAACTATGCAGCAAATCATGAAAAAAAGCTCCGCCGGTCATGATATTTACGGTTTCAAATTCCAACTGCAGGATCCGCGTTGAAAGCAGTTGATAACGCGCCGTTTCCGAGGCAAGATCGTTTTTTGAAGGGTACGTTTGAAAAATCTGTCTGTTATTTCCACGCACGAGTATTTCAATATTTTTGAGTTTTCTCAAACATTTTTGATGTGCAGTGGACATTTCTTCTAATGAAAATTCAATTTGCGATGAGTATTCTACTTGTAATATTTCATCTCATGCAAAACATAAGGTCTTCAAATGCCTTAGATTGTAAGAGATTCCAAAAGATTCCAAAGTATAATCATGGATTTTAAAGAATTTTGTAGAATTTCAAGAGATTTGAGGAAATTCTAAAGGATTGCCGAATACCTGAAAGGATTTCAAGAGATTTTAAATAAGTATTGTGATATTTTATCTAATGCAAAACATAAGGTCTTCAAATCCCTCAGATTAAACGAGAACAGTTTCCCAAGCTATGCAGAAAATCATGAAAAAAAAGCTCCGGCGGTCAGGATATTTGCGGTTTCAAATTCCGACTGCATGACCCGCTTTGATAGCAGTAGATAACGCGCCGTGTCCGAGGATGGATCGTTTTTTGAAGGGTACGTTTGAAAAATCAGGTTATTTCCATGCACAAGTATTTCAGTATTTTTGAGTTTTCTTGAACATTTTTGATGTGCAGTGGGCATTTCTTCTAGTGCAAATTCAATTTGCGATAAGTATTCTACTTGTAATATTTTATCTTATGCAAAGTATGAGGTCTTCGAATGCCTTAGATTGTAAGAGATCCCAAAAGATTGCAAAGTATATCCACGGATTTTAGAGGATTTTGTAGAATTTCAAGAGATATAATGGAATTCCAAGGGATTTTCTAATATTTTAAGGGATTTCAAAGTATTTTAACAGATTTTGAAATATTCAATAAGAAATTACGGGGTTTCGCAGAATTTTAAAGGATTTCAATAGATACGAAAGTATTATCACGAATTTTGTAGGATGAAAGGGGATTTTAAGTGGATTTTGAATATTTGAAGGAATTTCATAAGATTTCAAAAGATTTGCAAATATTTCAACATATTTTAAGATGTTTCACGAATTCGGAGGGATTTAGAGCGGTTTCGATGATTTCACTAGTTGATTTTAAAGGATTTTGAGAGATTTCAAAAGATTCAAAAGTATATCTACGGAACTTAGAGAATTTTGTAGAATTTCAAGAGATTTAAGGAAATTCCAGGGGATTGCCGAATATCTTAAAGGATCCGCTTCGAAAGCAATAAATAACGCGCCTTGTCCGAAGATAGATCGTTTTTTTGAAGAGTACAGTTGAAAAATTTGTCTGTTACTTCCATGCACGTGTATTTCAATATTTTTGAGTGCTCTCGAACATTTTTGGTGTACAGTGGGCATTTCTTCTAGTGAAAATTCAATTTGCGATAAGTATTCTACTTGTAATATTTCATCTTATGCAAAGCATAACGTCTTCAAATGCCTTTAATTGTAAGAGATTTCAAAAGATTCCAAAGTATATCCACGGAGACCAAACTGCAGGAGACTGGTGCCCTCCTCAGCATACAACACAAACTGAACATAAGTCCTTTAGTTCTGGCTTGTTTTTCATACTTTCCTTTGCGTGACCGAAGTTTGGTGGGAATGACGTTGTGAATGGACACTTCACCTTATAACGAATTAGCTGCTTAGTTTGAACATGATTTTACATTTATGGAATGAATTTCTCGCATCAAGTTGTAGTTGGGTGTATACTTTCAACAGTGAGTCATACAAATAATAATGATAATAATGTAGCCTTGGATAGGATTGACACTTCTACTGACGAAAGGCTTGTCCCCAAAGAAGATTCAGGCGACGAATGGAGATTAGGTGTTTGAAATGCTAGAGGTGTAAATGATCTTGAGGAAAAGGGATTGCGGAATACAATGCGCGTCAGGAAGCTAGATATTTTGTGTGTACCGGAAACAAAGAAGGAGGGACGTCAAGTGAGAAACATAGAGAACGGACTTGAACTTTGTTCAGGAGTATGGTATTCAAGGAGTCGGTCTGATTATGAATAAGTGAGCAAAACAATATGTCAAAAAGTATGAACGTGTATCACCTAGACTACTATGGGTTAGAATGAAAGTAGGAATCAGAAGACTATTTATCATAGCGTGCTACGCTCCAGTTGATGATGACAAGAGAGATGTAAAAGGTACCTTCTGGGATTCGTTAAATGATATACTAGGGACTTGCGATCCTGGTGAAAGAATAATTCTACTTGGAGATATGAATGGCTGGGTTGGTGTGCAATGCACAGGTACCGACAGGGTACTGGGTCATTTCGGATAACCAAAAACGAACGATAACGGAGATAAATTGATTAGCTTATGTTTAGAAAAAGGCTTGTTTATTACAAACACTTGGTTCAGACATAAAAAGATACACTGCTGAATAATCATTTAGAACATCATGAAGGTGACTGGCAGACTGAATTGAACAATAAAAATGTATAAGATGCATGGATAATACTACGGGATAGCATCTTCAAGAGTGCATCTGGAGTGTGCGGCACTGCGGCATGGTGAAGTTCCAAATGATTGGAAAAAGGCAATTATTGTCCCAATCTCCAAGGAAAATTGTGATAAGGGCCGCTGTGCTAATTATAGAGCGAGTAGCATACTTAGTACCGTGAGCAGAATATTTATCAAAATACTGATTGAGAATGTCATGGGAATAACTAAAGGAAGCATCTAGGAAGTTCAATGTGGATTTATGCCAAGAAGATCATTAGCAAATTTCACTCATTCATATGGAATATTAGGAAACATGGTTATTACATAAAAGGAGAAAAAAATGCGATTTGGTGGTATTTTAATATTTTCAATTAATTTTAAAATGGCAGCACTGTTTTTAATTGATCTTGCTGAAAGAGTTACTGGTTCTTTGATAATTTCACTGAGAAGTTCTTCTAATTTTTTCGTGAGTGAACCTATTGTTGAAATAACCGGTCGGAAAGAAAATTCTGCTTCATGAGCTTTTACTAGACCATAGGCAAGAGATAAGTTTGTGTAAATTGTGTCAATGTCGTACCTTTCGATATTGTTTCCCAAACATTTTTGAAGTCTAAATCTCTCTAGAATTTTAAATGTACCTGTCTAATCATTTTTGAAGGATCATTTGGAATAACTGCAAAACTATCTTTGTCATTCGAAATATGCATCATTTCTTGATTATAAACATCTTCTAATATTGCAACAGTAATACTAACTGTATCGCCCTCAGTAATCAAGAATTCAGGATGAAGTTTCAAAAAAATTTTTGTTTCAAATTATTTTTCACCTTATTCTTTTTCTAATAAGGTTTATGTGGTACCATTATTCAAAAATTCATTCGATACACCTATGAATTTTGCTCTGAATTCTTGTACTTTGTTTTCTAGTAATTTTTCAATATTGGCTTCAATGTCTTTAATGAATTCAAGGAATCGAATATACTTCTTTCCGCTATATTTGTTACTGAAACCTTCACCCAACTTCGAAATGTAAATTACTTGAATCTTACACTTCATCAAGAAATCTTTCTGTAATGTAGCTCATCTCAGTTTTTCACTGTTTGAGTAAAATTCTTAAATACCATACTTTTTACTGGTTCTTCACCCCAATTTTCATCAATTTCCTTGAAGTACTATTACCAAAAACCAAGTTTTTTTTTTATTTAAAGAAAGTTTCTGGCTTCATTTATTCAATTTGTTGTTACTTCACTTATTTTCATTCAGGAATCGTAATCCTTTTCTTTGCCAATGTTGAAAAATACATAAACACGAACACTTTTGTTAAAAATTGTTTTCTTTTTGTTATTTTTTGATGATACGGAAAAAGTTCACGAAAAACCAATCGCTCAACAGCAATAAATTTTCATCCGGAATACGGAGACTGAAGCGATATGTACACTGTCTGAAGGCGCGACATATACTAACTACGAAATGTCTGAACCCAGAGAAATTTTCATATTCCAACGAAGAGCATTTCAAAGACACTTGTAAAAAATTTACGACCTACGACTTAGAACTCTTGTTTGGGTTAATCATTAAAACCTCAACTGAAAGAAATTTTAACTATTCATAGGCAACCCTGCAATTTAGAACAAATCTTTGCTTAATAATAATAATAATATTTTTCTAACCTAACAATTTATCAATTTTATACATGTTGTTTCTCCTAAAATTTACCCTTCATGAAGAAGTCTAAATTGGCTTCGAAACATGTTGGTCTCTAGTAGTATAAAAAAACGGAGAAAAAAGAGAAAGTGAGAATGATTTTCGTTGAGTCTTTCCCCTTTCTTCCTTTTTTTTCCTGTTGTGTACATTTACAGGTATTGTACATCTGTCTCTAATGAGCCGAAAAAACATGTTCAAACTTATTGAAACCAGAATTTCACGATTGTGTCGAATTGTCAATAACTGGATGAGTTGGTGTTGAAAATAAAGGCCAAAGTCTAAAATTGATTCCTTAACTTGTGACGTGGTACATGGTACACGTCACGTAGCTCCCCCCTTCCCACCTAGAAGACTGCCTTAGAGTGGTGGCGGAGAGACAGTAGGTGTACGGATGACTGTGTGTAACTCATTACTACCTACGTGGTTGGTCCAGTGATGGCGCACCGGGCTTCGAGCCGGCGGCCAAGGGTTCGATTCCCCGAGCCGGAGTCAATTTTTACTAACGCTCACTCGTTACATTTCCAACACTTGACAGGTCACCCTTCCCCTGTATAGCTTCCACGCTACAAACTATAATAATGTTTAATTTCAAATCAGGCTGAGTGAACCACTAATCACTTTTTGCTCTAAAAGTGGAAGTGAAATTGCCTTCTTTAGGTTGTTGTTTTGCAGAAATTCGATTTTACTCTCGACTGAGTTCGAAACGATTTCTGGCTCTGGCTGTCTATTTTCTCAGAGAACTTCATCATGCCAAGGCGCAAGTTGTCGACATGCTGAGTTGAAAATGAAGTTATTAAAACTCGTTAAATATAGCGAGCGTTGGTACCGGTATCCGTATACAGAATATACTTAAGAAAAGTTCAAAGTTACAAGGATTCGGATGAGAAGAGAGTCAGGAAATGAAGGAATAGGATTGTGGGATGAGAGGGGTGGAATGAAAGAGGCGATGAAATCCTGTTAATAGTGTGTGCCTTCAGTTCTAATTGATTAAGTGTCAATAAGTTTTAGTGTCCCATTTCCCAGTTGCCTGTCTTAATTAGCGCAGGGAGTAGAAACAGCCCAGTTAAATTTAATGTCAGACTAGAAACTATTTCCATCTAAATTAACACTTTATTTTATGCGAAACGTAAAAGTGCTTTTAATATAATTAACTAGAGATATCAATTTAGATTTCTGAAAATTTGGAATCATCTCAGGCTACGATTCCGATTTCAACCTGCAAAATTATAAGCGATCCAAATGAAAATTTCGTTATTTGAGAGGCACTGATTTCAATCTTTAATTTTCAAGATTTACGAATTAGAAATAATCGAATTTTGTATTTCCGGTTCTAAACAGTTTTCATTTTTTGAGCGTGAATTTGAAGAATTAATTTCTTAATTTTTTATTGTGCAAGAATGTTAGCTACAATCTCAAGACATTTTTTAATAATCCTTCACCGTACCATGTAACCACTTGAAGATTTTGAAATCGTTTAAATTTCTTCGGAATACCTTATAATTCTCTTAAATTCTACGAAAAATTTTCAAATCAAATTCATTTGGAAGGCATTGACTTAAATGTTCAATTCCGAAGAATTACGAATTAAAAATATGTTAATTATGAATGCCTGATTCGACACAGGTTCAACTTTGAAGAAATGAATTAGCAAAATTGATTTAGTAATTTTTTATTGATCAAGAAGGATTGCCACAAATTTCAAAATATACAGTTTTCAATTCATTTTTCGTTTTCAGGAAATTAGATGTTTTAAACTAATGAAATAGTTGAGCTTCGAATTTCAAGACATTTTTTAATATTCCTTCAACGTACCATGTAACCCCTTGAAGTTTTTCAAATCTTTTAAATTTCTTCGCAATACCTTATAATTTTCTTAAATTTTACGAAAAATTTTCAAATCAAATTGATTTGGAAGGCATTGACTTAAATGTTCAATTATGAAGTATTACGAATTAAAAATATGTTAATTATGAATGCCTGATTCCACACAGGTTCAACTTTGAAGAAATAAATTTGCAAAATTGATTTAGTAATTTTTTATTGATCAAGAAGGATTGCCACAAGTTTCGAAATATACAGTTTTTAATTCATTTTTCGGTTTCAGGAAATTAGATGTTTTAAACTAATGAGATAGTTGAGCTTCGAATTTCAAGACATTTTTTAATAATCCTTCAACGTACCATGTAACCCGTTGATGTTCTTGAAATCTTTTAAATTTCTTCGAAATACCTTATAATTTTCTTAAATTCTACGAAAAATTTTCAAATCAAATTCATTTGGAAGGCATTTACTTAAATGTTCAATTCCGAAGAATTACGAATTAAAAATATGTTAAATATGAATGCCTGATTCGACACAGGTTCAACTTTGAAGAATTGAATTTGCAAAATTGATTTAGTAATTTTTTATTGATCAAGAAGGATTGCCACAAGTTTCAAAATATACAGTTTTTAATTCATTTTTCGGTTTCAGGAAATAAGATGTTCTAAACTAATGAAATAGTTGAGCTTCGAATTTCAAGACATTTTTTAATAATCCTGCAACGTACCATGTAACCCCTCGAAGTTTTCAAAATCCTTAAAATTTTTTTTAAACAACTTATGATCTTTTCAAATCCTACGAAAATATTTTTAATCAAATTTATTTGGAAGACATTGATTTGAATGTTCAATCTCAAAGAATTACAAATTAAAATTAATTAAATTTTGTATGCCTAGTTCTATACAGGTTCAACTTTTGAAGGAATGAATTAGAAAAATTAATTTATTGATTTTTTATTGATCATGAAGGTTAGCCACATAATTCAAAATATACAGTTTTTAATTCATTTTTCGGTTTCAGAAAATTAGAAGTTTCAAGCTAATAAAATAGTTAGGTTTCGAATTTCAAGACATTTAATAATAATTCTTCAACGTGCCTTGTAATCCCTTGAGTTTTTTGAAATCTTTCAAAGGTCTTCGAAATACCTTATGATCTTTCAAAATCCTACGCAATTCTTTCAAATCCCATGAAGTCCTTCGCACTCTCTTGAAATATTTTGAAGTAACTTAACATCTCTTCAAATTAATTAAAACCTTGAGAATTCTTTTATCTTATTATTAAGCTATTAAATCCCACGTCCATAAAATCTTACAACTTCCCATGAAATCCCTCGAAATGTTTTGAAATGTTTCGTATTCGTTTACAAACCCACAAAAACTTTAAAAATCATGAAAAAATGTTGAAATCCTTTGAATTCACTTCTAATTCACTAGAAAGCTTTTCAAATTCAACTTGTTTATTTGGCGTTGATTCAAATATTCAATTTTTAAGATTTACAAATTAAAAATAATCGAATTTTGAATATCCGGTTTTGAACAGGTTTCATTTTCAAGGAGCGAATTTGAAAAATTAATCCATTACTTTTTTATTGTTCAAGAAGTTTAGTTAAAAAATTTCAAAATATATAGATTTTAATTCCTTTCTCGGAATTGTTCAGTTTTGCAGAAAATTAAAAGTTTTCAAGTAAATAATAGTTAGGTTTCAAATCAGTATTAAATTTATAGTTTTAAATATTTTGCTCAGACGTTTTTCAATTTTAGGTGCCGAAAATCTGAAATTTATTAGTTTTTTATGTTTTAATTGAAAATTTTTCACCCGCAAACGTATAGATTTTGGAAGTGAGCGATTTTCAAACTACATTTTTAATCAATTGAATTTTGATTGCACTAGATTGAAAATTGTTCAATTTTGAATATATTATTCAAAAAAATTGTATATTAAGGTTTTGAAAGCATAAATTTGGTAACGAAATATTGTATAATTCTATGAACGTTGAATTCAAGATTCAATTTTGAATGGTAAGAATTTGAAATTTGAGATTTCAAGTGATTTAAAAAGCTTTCAAGTGATTCAAAGGGATTTCAAGAAAATACAAAGTAAATCAAGATGCTTCAAGGGCTTCAAGGGCTAAATAGTTCTAAAGATTTTAAGGAGTTTCATACCATTTCAAAAGATTTTGAGAGATTTGAAGTGATTTCAATATAATTCGGAAGATATCAAGTGATTTAAAAAAAGGTTCAACTGAGGTTGAGAGATTTCAATCTATTCTTATCCCTACAAATCTTTTGGAAATCCAAGGAAATCCCTCAATATCCTTTTAAATTCACTTAAGGTCTTTCGAAAAAACTTGAAATCGTTTGAAATCATTCGAACTCTTGAGAAATCTCATGAAACTTCTCGAAATCTTTTGAAATCCCTCAAAATCACTTGAAATCAATTGCGGAAAATCCCATTAAATCTGGTCAAATCACTTATTTTTTTTTTGCATTTATGTAAAGCTTAAGCATTTCAAAAAATTTATTAGTAATCCTTCAACATACCATGTAACCCCTTCAAATGTTCTTCATCTCTAAAAATTCGTCAAAATACAAATTTTCCATCATCTTAGGCTACAATTCCCATCTGAAGCTCCACAGTTGTAAACTTTTCGAATGAGAATTTGTTTATTTGGAAGGCATTGATTCAAATGTTCAATTTTGAAGAATTACAAATAAAAAATAATTGAATTTTGAATGCCTGGCTTAACACAGATTCAACTTTGAAGAAAGTAATTTCAAAAATTGATTTATTGATTTTCTATTGATCAAGAGAGTTGGCTACAAATTTCAAAATAAACAGTTTTAAATTCATTTTTCGGATTCAGAAATTTAGAGGCCACAAACTGATAAAATAGTAAGGCTTCGAATTTCAATTCGAATCAGTATTAAATTTTCAGTTTATAATGTTTTATTCCGACTTTTCCAAATTTTAGGTCTCAAAAATATAATATTTTTCAGTTCATAATGTTTTACTTCGACATTTTCAATTTTGACGTGAAAAAAATATAATATTTTTTTGTCTCATAGAATCTAATTGAAAACGTATCACCCTCAAACGTTTTGATTTTGGATGTGAATAATTTTTAAACTTCGTTTTGAATCGATTAAAGTGTCATTGCACTAGATTGAAAATTGCTGAATATTGAAAATACTAATTTGAAAAATTTGTGTTTTTGTGGTTTTAAAAGCATAAATTTTATTTAAGAAATCCTAAAGGAATATTTTATTTTGAATTTGAATTTCTGAATTAGCACTTTCAATTGAAGATTCAATTTCCAACGGTAAGAATTTGAAATTCGAAATTCTCAGCCTATAATTCCGATTTGAAACCGCACAACTGTAAGCTTTTCAAATGACAATTTGTTTATTTGGAAGGGATTTATTTAAATCTTTAATTCGTGAGATGAACAAATTAAAAATTATCGAATTTTGAATGCCTAGTTCTAAAATGTTCTATTTTTCAGGCGTGACTTTGAAAAATTAATTTATTAATTTTTTATTGTTCAAGAAGGTTAGCTACGACTTTCACAATATACGGTTTTTAATTCCTCTTTCAGATGCAGAAAATTAAAAGTTTTCATTTAATAAAATAGTTATGTTTCGAATCTCAATCTGGATCAGTAATCAATTCTTAATTTTTAATGTTTTATTCCGGCTTTTTCAAATTTTAGGTGCCGAAATCCTAAACTTTTCTGTATTGTATGTTCTGTTTGAAAATGTATCAGCCTCAAACGTTTTGATTTTGCAAGTGAACAATTTATAAACTTTATGTTGAATCTGATAAATTTTGTTTGCAGTAGATTGAGAACTGGTTAATATTTAATATAATATTTTTAAAAATTTGTCGATCAAGGTTTTGAAAGCATAAATTTTAAAAAGAAATCTTGAAGAAATATTCTACAATTTTATGTACTTTGAATTCGAAACTCAATTTCAAACGGTTAGAATTTTAAATTCGATATTTCAAGTGATTTGAATAACATTTCAAGCGACTCGAAGGATTTAATGGGGTTTTAAAAAAATACAAAGTAAATCAGAATGCTTCTAGAGATTTCTACATAATTCTGAAGATTTCAAGGGGTTTCATAAGATTTTAAAAGATTTTAAAACATTTCGACTAATCTCAATCTGATTCAAAATGTATCAAGTAATTCAAATAATGTTCAAGTGAGTTCACCAAGTTTCAGGCGAATCTGTGAAAATTTGGACATTTTGGTCGCTATATTGGATCCGCCGTTTTTAATTTGTAATATTCGACGTCGAAGTCGAATTCAGCGACCTTAAAAACCTCCTTATACCAATTTCGAGGCAAATCTGTTAGAATTTTGGAATTTTGGCTGCCATATTGAATCCTTTATTTTGAATTTGTATTTTTTGACGTCAAAATCGAGATTAGAAACTTCAAAAATCCTCTCGTACAAAGTTTTAGACAAGTATGTGCAAGCTGAACAATTTTAGCGGTCATATTGGATCCATCATTTTAAATTTGTATTTTTTGACGTCAAAATCGAAATTACCGACCTCAAAAACTCTCTTGTACCAAGTGTTAGGCAAATATGTGAAAGTTTAATAATTTTGGCTGCCATATTGGATTCGCCATTCTGAATTTGTAACTTTGGACGTCTAAATCGATATCAGCGACCTTAAGAACCCCTTGTACAAATTTTTAGACAAATCCGTGAGAGTTTGAAAATTTTTGTGCTTCTGCAAATCGTTAAATGGTGTTATAGGTACTTGCTATCCTGGAGAGAGAATCATTTTGCTCGAAGGTGTGAATGTCTGTGTTAATGTGCAACGCGGATGTATCGACAGGGAATTTGGTCATTCCAAAGATCTATTGAATTCAGAGATCTATTATATGATGACAGAAGTGATGTAAAAGATACTTTCTGAGACTCTTCAAATAATATTATAGGCACTTGCGATCCTGGGAAAAGAATCATTCTATCAGCACGTATGAATGGATAAGTTGCTGCGCAACGAGAAGATATCGACTGGGTACTTGTTCATTTCGGAGACCTAAAAACGAATGGTAATGGGGAGAAATTGATTAGCGTATGCTTGGGAAAAAGGCTTGTTTATTACAAATATTTGGATCAGACACGAAACGATGCACATGTATACTTGGTGTAGAGGCGAAAGCCACATAATGATTGACTCGGTGGAAGGATGAAATCCGCGTGACTGTTAGCTACAAAAAGCAAGCATACTTAAGAACGCTGAATTTTCAAAGTCTTAACAATAAGGAGAAGACTAGACTAGAGAATGATGAAAAATCTGAAAAAAAAATGATGAAAAACAGAAAAACAAATATACTATTCAAGGAAAGCAAGGATAAAATTAAAGCGAAAGATACAAAAATGCCATCGTATCCGTATTATCCGTCTTATAAAAAAGAGGAAGTAAGGAGAAGTAAGGGTAATTAGGGGAAGTGAAGGGAAGTTAGGGTAAATAAGGGGAAATGAGGGAGTGGGATGTCGATGGCGGAAGAAATGAGGGGTATAAGGGGAAGCGGGGGGAAATAAGAAGAAGTAAGGGTAAATAAGGAGAGGTAAGGGGTAATGAGGGTAAGTAATTGGAGATGCTTAGGAGTCAGGGAGGGAGTAGTATTTGGTGAGGAGGAGGGAGGGTAGGGGTAGGGCGAGTCGAAGTAAAGGGTAATGAGGGGAAGTGAGGGGAAATTGTGGACTGGAAAGGTGAATGCGGGAAGTGTGGCAGTGAGGGAAAATGTGGGGAAGTGATTGGAAATGAGGATGAGGGTGGGAAGGGTGGAGGAGGGGAAATTATGGATGATGAAGGGATGGGAAATGATAAGATTGGATGGGAAATACGAAGTGTGGGAAGTGAGGGCTAGTGTGGGGAGGGGGTGGTGGATTTGAACGACTTTATTAACGGCTTGATAGGCTACAAAACCCCTATATAATAAAAATGGTGGAGTAAAATTGAAACTAGTATTTATTGTGCAATACTTGTGTCCATTTTAAGAGCAATTTCAGCACCTTTGATTGAAGGAGCTTAGATTGAATTCGAAGCAACCAATTCAACTTTGTGTGGCAAGTAAATATATATGAAAGCAAGTGAAACGTCTCGAGATCGAACTCCACAATCGTAAACCATTAAAACTTTGTCAAACTCAGAATTCGATTTCCTTATTATAACACCTTCTGCATCTCTTCACTGAATTAAAACTTTATAAGTTTGCAATAATCTCATTGTTAGAATGAACTTTTGATTTAGTTTGAACTTTTTCTGCTATACGAACCAGATTTGAAACTTAATTAAGGAAAATGTCCTGAAACAACTTCTGTACTTATTTTTGTATATGATAATCTATGAAATATTTCGAAGATTTCGAGCGATTCAAAGGAATTTAGAGTATTTTTGAAGGATTTAATGGGGTTCCATGGGATTTTGAGGAATTTCAAAGGATTTGAAAAACAAAAAAAAAACAAAAACAAATTTTGATTTGAAACATTGCGTAGGTTTCCAAGGGTTTTTGAAACGATAAAAAATAATTTTGAGGGCTTCAACTATTTCATGAGATTTTAGGGAATGAAAAAGATTTTGAAATATTTTAAAGTATTTCTAAAGAACTAAAAATATTTTTGTGCCTTCGAAATACTTAGAAGGCTTTTAAAATATTTTAAGGCATTTCTAACAAATCCAAAAGATTTCGAGTGATTTTGCGTGATTTCGAAGAATTTCATGCTGCTACAAAGAATTTAAAATGGTCAAAATTTTCAAAGTATTTTGAGAGATTCCGAGGGATATGAAGGGTATTTCAAAGAATTTCGTGAGGTTTTTACAAAAATCAAAATATTTCAAAGGGTTTCACGCCATTTCAAATATTTCAAAATTATAGACAATAATTTACAGGATTTCAAACTTTTCATGGTATTTCAAGATAGTTTAAAAGATTTCACAGTCTGTTTAAAGAAGTCAAAAGATTTCTTGTGCTTTCGGAATATTTTTAAAAATTTCCAATGATATCAAAAGATTTCAAGGAGTATCGAGGTATTTCAAGAATATCATGAGGTTTTTGAAGAAACCAAAGACTTCAAGTAATTTTGAAGAACTTCAATGAATTTCGAGAAATTTCAAAGGATTTCGTGGGACTTCACTAGACTCCTAAGATTAAAAAAGATTTCAAGGAATTTTGAAAAGATTTCAAAGGATTTAAGAAGTATGCAAAGTAATGCAAAGAATTTTTAGGGGATTTCAAATTTTTTGAATGGGTTTTAAGAGATTTCAAGAGGTTTCAAAGAATTTGATGCAATTTCTAAGAGTTTTCTGAAGATTTCAAGGAGTCTCAGAACTGTACAAAATAATTTGAACGGCTTCAAGAGATTTCAAAGGATTTCGAAGAATCTAACGTTATTTAGAAGATCTCAAAAGATTTCACGGGATTTCAAAACAATACAATTCAATTCGAAGGATTTCAAAGACTTTCTAACTTTTTAATTGAATTTCAAGGGATATCGAGGGATTTCAAAGGAATTAACGGTATTTCTAAGATTTCTGAAGATTACAAGGAATATTGAAACTATACAAAATACTTCGAAGAATTTCGAAGGATTTCAAACACTTCATAGTCTTTCAAGGGGTTTCGAAATTATACAAACTAGCTCAGAGAACTTCAAAAAATGTTTAACATTTCGTAGGACTTCACAGTATTTAAAAACAATAGAGCATCAATCATAGGATTTTGAAAAGTTACCCATGATTTGAGAAGATTTCAAACGATTTCAAAAGATTTCATATTCTTTAAACGCTTTACAAGAATACAAAAGAATTCCAGTTATTTCAAGGGATTTGAAAACCATAAAAATCAGTTCGAAGAATTTTCAGAAATTTAAAACAATTTATGGGATTTAGCAAGATTTCAATACTATACAAGATCAATCAAAGGAGTTAACAAAGCTACAAATGATTTCAGAAGATTTCAAGAAATTCTTAATATTTGGAGGATTCATCAGAAGAAAGAAGAGTTCGAGGGACTTCAAGGAATTTTAAAACTATACAAACCAGTTGGAAGGATTTTGAAACATTTAAAATATTTCGTGGGATTTCCCGGGATTTTAAGACAATATAACGTCAATCAAAGGATCTCAAAAAGTAACAAATGATTTCAATAGATTTCAAGAGATTTCATGATGTTCTAGAACTTCATAAAATACAAAAGAGTTCCCATTGATTTCGAAGGATTTTGAAACTATATTAAATAACTCAAAGGATTTCGAAGGAATTAATGGCATTCCTAAGATTTCTGGAGATTACAAGGAATATTCAAACTATAAAAAATATTTCAAAGAATTTCAAAAATTTCATAGACTTTCAAAGGATGCTAAAATTATACAAACTAGCTCAGAGAATTTCAAGAACTTTCAAACATTTTGTAGGATTTCACAGGATTTAAAAACAATAGAGCATCAATCACAGTATTTTGAAAAGTTAGGCATGATTTTAAAAGATTTCGAATGATTTCAAGAGATTTTATATTCTTCAAACGCTATATAAGAATTAAAAAGAATTTTAGTTATTTCAAGGGATTCCAAAACCATAAAACCAGTTCGAAGAATTTTCAAAAATTCTTAACAATTCGTAGGATTTTGCGAGATTTCAATACAATACAACATCAATCAAAGGAGTTAACAAAGCTACAAATGATTTCAAGAGATTTCATAATATTTGAAGGCTTTATAAGAAGAAAGAATATTTCCAGTGACTTCAAGGAATTTTAAAACTATACAAACCAGTTGGAAGGATTTTGAAACATTGAAAAAATTTTGTGGGATTTCACAGTATTTCAAAACAATATAACGTCAATCAGAGGATCTCGAAAAGTTACAAGTGATTTCAAAATATTTCAAAAGATTTCAAGACGTTTCACTATTTGAAAGCTTCATAAGAATACAATATAATTCCAGTGATTTCAAGGGATTTCAAAACTTAACAAAATAATCAAAAGGATTTTGAAAGATAAATAATCTTTCAATTGGATTTCAAGGAATATCGAGGGATTTCGAAGGAATTAACGGCGTTTTTAAGATTTCTGAAGATTTTAAGGAATTTCAATACTATACAAAATAATTCAAAGGATTTCAAAGAGTATCAAACATTTCATAGATTTTCAAAGGATTTCAAAACTATACAAACTAAATCAAAGAATTTTGAAAAAATTAAAATAGTCCGTGGGATTTCACAGGATTTCAAAACAATAACACTTCAATCAAAAGATCTCGAAAAGTTACAAATGATTTTAAATGATTTTAAAATATTTCAAGAGGTTTCACAATATTCGAAAGCTTCATAAGAATACAAAAGAATTCCAGTAATTTTAAGGGATTTTAAAACTTAACAAAACAATTCAAAGGATTTCAAAAGTATACGAATTAGTGCAAAGAATTTCGAAAAATTGAGAAAATTTGTGAAATTCCACAGGATTTTGAAACAATATAACATCAACCAAAGGATCTTGAAGAGTAACGGATAATTTTAAAAAGATTCCGAAAAAGGTAAATCACTTTTGAAAGCGTCATAAGAATACAAAATAGTTTCAGTGGTTTCAAGGGATTTCAAAACTATACAAGATAATTTAAAGGATTTGAAAGAATATCAAAAATTTCATAGAATTTCAAAGGAATATCGAAGAATATAAATTCAATCAAAGGACCTGGAAAAGTTACAAATTATTTTGAAAGATTTCAAAATATCTCAAGAGGTTTTACAATATTTGAAAACTTCATCAGAATACAAAAGAATTCCAGTGATTCTAAGGAATTTTAAAACTTAACAAAATAATTCTAGAGATTTCAAAGATTAAGAAGCTTTTAATTGGATTTCAAGGAATATCGAGGGATTTGAAAGGAGTTAATGGTAATTTTAAGATTTCTGAAGATTTCGAGGAATTTCAAAACTATGCACATTAATTTAAAGGATTTCAAACGAAGTAAAAAATTTCATGAAATTTCAAAGGATTTCCAAACTATACAAACTAGTGCGAAGAAATTCGAAAATTTTTTAACATTTGTTGGATTCTACAGTATTTTGAAAAAATATAACATCAACCAAAGGTAATTAAAATGTAACGGATGATTTCAAAAAATCTCAAAAAAAGGAGATAATTTTTTAAAGCTTCATAAGAATACAAAATAGTTCCAGTGGTTTCAAGGGATTTCCAAAGTATACAAAATAATTCGAAGAATTTCAAAGAATTTCAAACATTTCATAGAATTTTAAGGGATTTCAAAAGTACACGAAATAGTTCAGAGGATTTAAAAAATTTTCCAACATTTCGTGGGATTTCACAGGATTTCAAAATAATATGACATCAATTGAAGAATCTCAAAAAGTTACGCATGGTATCGATAGATTTCAAACGATTTCAAGAGATTTCATGTTCTTTGAACGCTTCATAAAAATACAAAAGAATTCCAGTTATTTCAAGGGAAATCAAAACTATAAAAACCAGGTCGAACAATTTTGAAAACTTCAATCAAAGGATCTCGAAATGTTGCAAATGATTTCAGAAGATTTCAAAATATTTCAAGAGGCTTCACAATATTTGAAAGCTTCATATGAATACGAAAGAATTCCAGTGATTTCAAGGAATTTTAAACTTAAAAAAATAATTCAAATGATTTCAAAGTATTAACAAAATTTTTATTGGATTTTAAGGAATATCGAGGGATTTCAAATGAGTTAACGGCATTTCTAAGATTTCTGAAGAAATCAAGGAATTTCAAAGCTATGCAAATTATTACAATGGATTTCAAAGAATCTCAAACATTTCATAGAATTTGAAGGAATTCCAAAACTATACAAACTAGTTCAAAGAATTACGAAACATTTAAGACATTTCGTGGGATTTCACAGGATTTCAAAACAATATAACATCAATCAAAGAATCTCAAAAAGTTACAAATGATTTCAATAGATTTCAAGAAATTTCACGATATTTGGAAACTTCATGAAAATACAAAAGAGTTCCTATTAATTTTAAGGTATTTTGAAACTATTCTGAATAACTCAAAGGATTTCAAAAGATTTCTAAATTTTTACTTGGATTTCAAGGGATATCGAGGGATTTCTAAGCAACCAATGGCATTTCTAAGATTTTCAAAGATTTCAGGGATTTTAAGAACAACACAGCATAATTCTCAGGATTTCAAACATTTCATAGAATGTCGTAAAATTTCAAAACAATAAATGAATAAAAACAAAACAAAATGAAAACAATTTCTGCCTTCATCTTTATAGTAATGATCTAACTATACTTGACATATTTTTTTTATGCAAGAGATTGTTATGACTATATTAGAGTCAAGAAAGTTTTATGAATTTTAATACTTTAAGCGGCCGAAAAATTTAAAACGTTGAAGAGTTAACTTTTATAATTCCGATTTGAATTTACAAAATCCAAATTTTCAAAAAAACTTTTCCGTACTCAAATAAATCCCGATCAAACTTTTGTTTCATTTTTCCTTCGAGGTTCCGCATGTAGAATTGCAATGTAATCCGCCTTTGACATACTTTCTGGGTTTACTACCTTCGTGAATGTAAAACCTGAATTGCATTACGCCTCAAATATTGAGAAATGGGAAAGGAAATCATTTAAAGCATATACCTTGCTTCGAGTTGTTGATCGTGTACATTTTATGATCCCGATACTGAAAAAATACACAAAATTATATGAAAATGACGAAAAATTATTACATAAAGAGAAATCGGGTATTTTTTACAATTTCACTAGACGTGTGCATTTTGTACGATGTCGAGTGTCAGATTTTTCAACATTCGACGCGCGGCTGATAGATTCGGAAAAATCTGAACCCGTATAGTGCGTCATATGTCAATTTTCCGACAGTCGACGCCCGGTCGATCAAATGTCGGCCGTGAATTGGAATTTGAAACAAATTTTCAACCAACATCAACCTGCTTCAATCTTCTACAGCTGTTTGCTAAAAGAATAATACTATCTTCAAAACGAAGAAAAAAAATCGAAGTATAATAACTAGACGTGTTCAAAATAATTAAATCCAATTTTGAAGCGATTTTGACGTGAATCGAAGAACGGATTTTTCGACGTTCGACGCACAGTTCATCGATTCGAAAAATCCTATCCCATCTGGCGTGCGTCAAATGTCAGTTTTCCGACATTTGATGCCCGGCCGTTCAGATTTTGTTGAATCGATCAGCCGCGCGTCGAATGTCGAAAAATCTGACATTCGACAAGGGCAATATTGGATCGTTTCATTACCGATTTTATTCTGCGGCCAGTCGAATCAGAACTATCACGTTCGATCCGACAGAATACACACGCCTATTAAAAATGTTTAAAAATTCTTATGCCTAGTGCGTCGAATGTCGGTTTTCCGACATTCGACGCACGCTAGATGAGATTGAATTTTTTCAAATAAATCGGCTGCGCGTCAAATGTCGAAAAATCCGACATTCGAAGGACGGCTATTTGAACTTTTCAAATTCGATTGACCACGCGTCGAATATCGATTATTTTAAACCATGCGTGCAGCTCTAGTGACACATGACGAAAAGGTTATAAGCTTTTGTGATATTCTATTCACACTGGACTACATTTGTGCTTTAATATTATAAAAATTAAACATTAACAACGATACCAACTGCTGATAAGCGCACCGCGATATTTTTTAGCAGTAGTGCACACAGGCCAGTCGAATAGGAACTATCACGTTCGATCCAACAGAGTGCATACGTCTAGTAAAAATGTTTAAAAATTCTCATTTCTCGCGCGTCGAATGTCGGTTTTCCGACATCCGACGCACGCTAGATAGGATTGCATTTTTTCAATAGATCGGCTGCGCGTCGAATGTCTAAAAATCCGACATTCTATGGACGGCTAATCGGACTTGTTGAATTCGATTGACCACGCGTCGAATATCGATTATTTTAATCCGATGCATGCAGCTCTAGTGACACATGACGAAGAGGTTATTAGCTTTTGTGATATTTTATTGACAATGGACTACACGTTTGCTTTAATATTATAAAAATTAAATATTAACAACGCTAGAAACTGCTGATGAGCGTACCGCGATATTTTTTAGCAGTAGTGCACACAGGCCAGCCGAATCGGAACTGTCACGTTCGATGCGACAGAATGCACACGTCTAGTAAAAATGTTGGAAAATTCTTATTTCTAGCGTGTCGAATGTCGATTTTCCGACATTCGACGCAAGTTAGATGGGATCAGATTTTTTTGAATCGTTCGGCCGCGCATCGAACGTCGAAAAATCCGACATTGGATGGATGGCTGATTGGACTTTTTAAATTGGATTGACCACGCGTCGAATATCGATTATTTTGAACCGATGCATGCAGCTCTAGTGACACATGATGAAAAGGTTATCAGTTTCAGATTTCCGACATTCGATGCGCGGTCGATCGATTCGAAAAAATTCGATTCCACTCAACGTTCGTCGCATGTCGGTTTTCCGAAATTCGACGCGCGCCAGATGGGACTGTATTTTTTCCAATCGATCGGCCACGCATCGAATGTCGAAACACCCGACATTTGATTCACGTCAAATTTGCTTTACAATCAGATCAAATTATTTTGCCAATGTCTAATTTTCACCATTCAGTGCTCTCCTTTTTGTTCAGATGAAGACCTGATTTAAAATAGTTTGAACTCTAGTTTTAAGAATAGTTTATATTAAAACTGAATTTAGAATAGCCTTATATGAGTCAACGTTATGAACAAACTGTATGAAGAAATGCACTATTGGACAGTTTATTTACAAAAATTCACAGAAATTGGCTCGACAGTGTTGTGGTGTGAAAAAAATCGATATGTGCCAATTTTCTTTGAATCAGAGAATCTTTTTTCTGAATATAGTCCGAAATCGAAAAGTGTGCAGTGGAAAGTTAACTTTACTTTATAAGAAAAATTTTTAGTTTTGTAACGAAATATTTTTAAAGTAATAAAAATGAATAAAAATTACCATTTTTACCATTTTTCTCTTTTATTGGTTTTTTTATCTTGTAGCTACCTTGATTTTGTTCAAAATTCGTCTTTTTTGTATGAGTTCAACTGTTTTTTTATTTAAAATTAAAATCCGATTAAGTTAATCTTCTTAGTTGAAAATTTATCTTTTTTGTTGAATATTCAACCACTTGGTTGAAAGTTTAACTGTCTTGTTGAAAATTCACATTTTTGGTCGAAGAATCATCATTTTAGTTGAAAATTCATCTCTTTATTTGAAAATTTACTTATTAAGTTGAAAACTGGTTTTTTTTT
>JAUMHM010000072.1:10024710-10053298 GCA_032362435.1 Melikaiella ostensackeni | reverse complement strand
TATATATTGGAACTGATTATGAAAAAAAAAAAAATAAACGTCGAGAAAAATTGGCAGAGCAGAAAAATTGTATTAACTTTATTGCATAAGCAAGACTAATTTTCACGCAATGAAGTTTAAGAAGCTTTTCTAGCTCTGCAAATTTCCCGCGGTGTTCATTTTCTTACTTAAACCTGTATCAAAAGCAGTACCATAATGACAAATGGTATAATTATTATTAAAAAAAACTATTTTTCTTTGAACTAATGTTAACTTTCACTCATCAATTATATAAATCCCGTCGCATATATCATTCTATAGTTCAATTCTGTAACTTATAATTGAATATTAAATAACAGGGTATAACAGACTGTTCTTTTACAAGAATTTATCAATTTTTTAATTTCTTGAACAATTTGTTTTATGACTGTAAAAAGAGTATTATTTAGTGAGGCAATAGCAAATCAAATATATCAATATATCGGGAATGAAAATATCGATATCTTAAATATTGAACCCCGCATGATTTTGAAACTTCTGAAATTATTGTCTGACCAAAATTGACCCATACTACTAAAAATACTTTAATTCGATTCTGCCATACAAACTCATAATTTTCTCTATCAGAAACAGTGAACTGTCGGCAAATAAATAAGTTTTGGTTAAGTGTTCAAGAATAAAAACCTAATAAGAGATCGAATGAAAATAGAACAAAATTCAAAGAATCTGCTCAAAAAGAGAAAAATTCCAACGTCCTAGAAGCAACAAATAATTTTTCAGAAAATTTTGATCTTTAGTGTTGAATGAAAGTATAAACATTTTGTCTGACCTGAAATTATTTGGGGCTACAACGTATTTACTGTGGAGTAGCGATAAGAAACTAAAATTTCCAATTTGTGTCTCTAAATCTTTCTCAAGCAGTGCCTGGACAAAACTGACCTTCACTACTGAAAATACTCAAATTTCCTATTGCCGTACACGATCTCTATTGTTCTTGTTACTAGTCATCAGCATTAATTAAAATAAACTAATCACGAAGACTTCGAAATGAAATTTCATCAAACATATAATTTCACGAATCCAAATATCGTCCAGAATATGAAAACTTTAATTGAAGAATAAAACATTTCATGCTTCAAATTCTCTACCTTTTCAGTCACTAAATTACATTCACACTTCTCGTCTCTCCACCATGTAATTCGTTTCTCAAAATGAAAATTTCCCTCGTCGTTTCACTCGCTGAAAGAAACTCTCAAATTAAGAAAATTATTCAAACTCAGCACTCTTCATGAATTAAACTTTTAATAATCCTGAGTGAAATGGAAAACTTTAATTATCTGGTATTGAATACAAAAAGTAGGTTTTCTAAAAATGGGACAAAATTTACGTTGACCTCGCATGTGAAATTGTGAAAGGGAGTCGAGGAAGCCTTTAGCACAGAATTATTTCGAGTACTTCTCTTATATGCGAATCATTAATAAATTCACGACATTTTTGGCTTCCTTTTAATGCTCCAGGTAAACGTTGTATGGCAATTTTTTTAGTAAGTCATTTTTTTGTCAAAAAAGAATTTCAGAAAAGTAAAACATACTGCAGGGTTCTAGAAAAGGTTATGAGAGGGAGGGAGGATGAGTGGATACAAGGAGCCTGGGGAATAGGCAAGAAGGGAAGTGAAGTTTTTTTATTAGCAGGAGGGAAAGTGAAAAGAGGTGAAAGGGTAAAGGGATTCTGGCATTTGAGAGAGACAGGACTATATGGGGATAAGAGGAAAGAGTGGATGAAAGGGTTGAAAGGGTGGTCAAAGAGGGGGCGGGTGTGCACAGAGTGGCTTGACATGTGGAGAGTAGAGTGACTGAAAGGAAAAAAATGTCAAAGTCGGAGAGGAGAGAGGGGGTGGCGCAAAATGAGAGTTGAGATAAAGAGAGGATTTGAATAGAAACAGGAAGGACGTTAAGAAAGGTGAAGGCGTAAGGGATATAAGGGGGACACGCAATGAATGAGTTGGAAGGGGATAAATGGAGGAGGGATAGATGAGAGAAGCGCTCGAAATGAGAAATGGGAGGGTGGGTTCAAGGGCGTATATATGAGAGAGAGCGTGATGAAATAGTGGGAGAGAGAGAGAGTTTGGGGACTGTTGAGAAGGGGCAAAAGAGGGGGATGCATAGAGTGGTTGAACATGTATAGAGTGGAATAATTGGAGGGAAAAGAATATGTAAATCGTAGAGAGGTGAGGGGGTGGCGCAAAATAAGAGTTGAGAGGAAGACGAGTTTCGCAAAGAAAGAGGGAGAAGGTTAAAAGTGGTGAAGAGGCTAAGGGATTTGACAGGGACACATCATGAATGGATTGGGAGGGGATGAATAGCGAAGGAGTAGATCCGTGAGGGGAGGGCTCAAAATGAAGAATGAGAGGATGGGTTCAAAGGGTGTATATGAGAGAGAGGATGATTATTTATTGGAAGTAGGAGAATTCATAGAAGGTGGAAAGAGGGGCAAGAAAGGGGAATGCATTAAAAGGTTGGGAATGTAGAGAGTAGAGTGATCAAAAGAGTAAAGGAGGTAAGGATTATGAGAGGGACACGCTATGAATGGGTTGGGAGGTGATAAATAGCAAGGAGGTAGATGGGTCAGGAAAGGGCTTAAGATAAAGAAAGAGAGGGTGGGTTCAGAGAGGTGTATATGAATGAGGGGATGATGTTTTGTTGGAAGGGGGAGAGTTTAGAGAGGGTTGAGAGGAGCTAAGGGTCTATAGTGGGACGAGAGGGATAGAAGGAGAGAAATGGTGGTAGTAATGGAAGCAGGTATGAAGGATATGCAAAAAATTACACTTTTTGTAGAAATACCCATTTGCGTCTACCTCTTTTCCACTTTTGAATGCGAATTCATCATTTCTTGTTTTCTTCTTTCTGCAGCCTTCCTGGCCATACCTAATGCAAAAGACATATGCATAGGAAAGTGAGACAATTCAAGCTAACCCAAATTATAATTCACATTTATGTGTGAGTCTGGGACTAGGCAAGATGAAAAGTGAAGCTTTTTTATGGGCAGGAGTGGGAGTGGAAACAGGTAAAAGAGTAAAGGGTTTGAGACATATAAGAGAGACAGGGCTATGCGAATAAGAGGGGTGAGTGAATGAAAGGGTGGACAGGTGGCAAAAGAAAAGGAGGATGCATAGAGACGCTAGAGATGTGGACAGTATATTGATTGGAGGAAAAATTATGTAATAGTCAGAGGGGGGTGTGGGGGTGACGCAAAATAAAATTTGAGAGGAGGGAGAGTTTTGAAGAGAAAGGGATAGGAGGTCAAAAGAGGTATGGGGGGTGAGGGATATTAGAGTGACACGACATAAATGAGTTGGGAGGGGAATAATGGCGAAGGGGTAGATGGGTAAGGAAAGAGCTCAAAATGAGGAATGCGAGGTTGGGTTTTGAGTGATGTATATGAGAGAGAGTGTAATGATTTTTTGAGAGAAGGAGAATTCAAAGAGGGTTGAAAGGGGTAAAAGAGGGAGGTGCATAAAGAGGATGGAGATGTGGACAGCAGAGTGATTGGAGGGAAAAGAATGTGAAAGTTGAAAAGGGGTGAGGGGAAAGCGCGAAATGAGAGTCGAGTGAAGGGAGAGTTTTGGAGAGAAGAGGGAGAAGGTTAAAAGAGGTAAAGGGGGTAAGGGATGTAAGAGATACACGCTATGAATGGGTTGGAGAAAGATGAATGGCGAATTGGCAGATGGGTGAGGAAAGAGCTAAGATCAGGAATAGGCGGGTGGGTTTAAATGGGTGTGTATGAGAGAGAGGGTGAAGTCTGTTTGGGAGGGGGAAAGTTTAGAGAGGGTTGAGAGGGGATAAGGATCTATGGAGAGACGATAGAGAAAGAAGGAAAAAAATTGAAGTAGTAATGGAAGCAGGTATAAAGAATATGCAAAAAATGACACTTGTGTAGAAATACCCATTTGCGTCTACCTCTTTTTCACTTTTGGATGTGAATTTATCACTTCTTGTTTCTTTCTCTTTACAGCCTTCCTTGCTATACATAATGCAAAAGACATATGCATGGAAAAGTGAGACATTTCAAACGTAACCCAAATTATAATCCACATTTACGTGCGAGCCTGGAAAATAGGCAATAAGGGAAGTAAAGGTTTTTGATGGGAAGGGGTGGGAGTGGAAAGAGGTAAAGGGGTAAAGAGATTGAGACATATAAGAGAGAAAGGGCTATGAGGATAAGAGGGGTGAGTGGATGGAAACGTGGAAAGGGGGAAGAAGAGAAGAGAGTTGCGTAGAGACGCTGGAGACGTGGAAAGTACGGTGATCGAAAGGAAAATAATGTAATAATCGGAGAGGGGCTTGGGAAAGGCGCGAAATGAGAGTTAAGAGGAGGGAGAGTTTTGAAGAGAAAGAGAGAGGAGGTCAAAAAAGGTATAGGGGGTGAGGGGTATTGGAGGGACACGTCATAAATGAGTTGCAAGGGGATAAATGACTAAGGGTACTCGTAGATACATGAGGGAAGGGCTCAGAATGAGGGATGGGAGGTTTTGTTTAAAGATACGTATAAGAGAGAGAGGGTGATGGTTTATTGGGAGGGGAAGAGTTGAGAAAAGGTTGAGAGGGGATAATGGTCTCTAGAGGGGCGATAGGGATAGAAGGAGGGAAATTGAGGCAGTAATGAAAGCAGATGTAAAGAATATGCAAAAAATGACATTTTCTGTAGAAATACCAATTTGCTCTCTTTGCCTCCTTCTCACTTTTGGATGCGAACTTATGGTGTGATGATTTATGTGCGAGCCTGGGAAATACTCAAGAAGGGAAATGAAGTATTTTAATGGGCAGGAGTGGAAGTGAAAAGAGGTAAAAGGGTGGAGGTATTTAGACATATAAGATAAACAAGGTCATGAGGATAAGACGGGTAAGTCGATGGGAAGGTGGAAAGGGGGCAAAAGAGAAGGGGGTTGCGTAGAGACGCTGGAGATGTGGAGAGTATAGTGATTGAAAGGAAAATATTGTGATAGTCAGAGAGGGGTGAGGGGAAGGCGTGACATGAGAGTTGAGAAAAGGGGGAGTTTTGGAAAGGAAGAGAGAGGTCAAATGAGGTAAAGGAGTTAAGGGGTATCAGAAGGACACGTTACGTTTAGTGGAAAGGGAACGATTGGCGAAGGGGGAGATAGGTGGGAGAAAGGCTCAAAATGAGGAATGGGAGGGTGAGTTCAAAGAGATGTACTATACATGAGAGTATAATGATTTATTGGGATAGAGAGAAATTATGGAGGGTTGATGGAAAGGTGGAAAGGGGGCAAAAGAGAAGGTGGTAGCGTAGAGACGCTGGAGATGTGGAGAGTGTAGTGATTGAGAGGAAAATAATGTGATAGTCAGAGAGGGGTGAGGGGAAAGCACGAAATGAAGGTTGAGAGAAGGAAGAGTTTTGGAGAGAAAGAGAGAGGTCAAGAGTAGTAAAGGGGGTAAGAGGTATCAGAGAAATATGTATGTTTGAGTGGGGAGGGAACGAATGGCGAAGGGAAGATGGGTGAGGGAAGGGCTCAACATGAGGAATGGAAGGGTGGGTTCAAACAGATGTACATGAGAAAAAGTGTAATGATTTATTGGAACAGGGAGACATTAGAGAGGGGTAAGGGTGGGCAAAATATGGGGCGTGTATAGAGAGGTTGGAGACGTGGAGAGTAGAGTGATTGGAGGGAAAAGAATGTGAATTTGGAGAGGGGTGAGGGGAAGGCGCAAGATGAGAGTTGAGAGGGAAAGGAGTTTTAAAGATAAGGAGAGAGGAGATGAAAAGAGGTAAAGTTGGTAAGGGGTATTAGAGGGACTCGTCATGAATGAGTTGGAAGGGGATGAATGGCGAAGATGTAGACGGGTGAGGGAAGAGCTCAAAATGAGGATTGGGATTTTGGGTTTAAAGTAATGGATATGAAAGAGAGGGTGTTGATCTACTGAGAGAAGGAGTAATCAGAGAAGGTTGGAAGGGGGGCAAAAGAGGGGAGGTGCAAAGGGAGGCTGGAGATGTGGAGAGTAAAGTAATTGGAAGGAAAAGAACGTGAAAGCTGGAGAGGGTGAGGGAATAGCGCGAATTAAGAACTAAGAGGAGGCAGAGCTTTGAAGAGAAAGAGGGGGACGGTTAAAAGGGGTGAAAGGGATGAAGGATATAAGAAGAGTTAAACGACATAAATGGGTAAGAAGGGGATGAGTAGCGAAGAAGTAGATGGGTGAGGGTAGGACTCGAAATGAGCAATGAGAGGGTGGGTTCGAAGGGGTTTATATGAGAGAGAGGGTGATGATTTATTGGAAGAAGGAGAATTCATAGGAGGTTGAAAGGGGGGCGAAATAGGGGAATGCATTGAGAGGTTGGAGATGTAGAGAGTAGATTGATTGAAAGAAAAAGGATGTGAAGGTCGGAGAGGGGTGAGGGAAACGCGCAAAGTGAAAGTTGAGAGGAGGGAGAGTATTTAAGAGAAAGAGAATAGTGGTCAAAAGAGGTAAAGAGGGTAAGGGGTATAAGAGGGACACACCATGGATGGGCTGGGAGGGAAAGAATGACGAAGCGATTGATGGGTGAGGAAAGGGCTTAGGGTGAGGAATGGGACGGTGTTTCTAAAGGGGTGTATATGAGAAAGAGGGTGATGACTTATTGGGAGGGGGAGAGTTTAGAGAGGATTGAGAGATGGTAAGAGATCTATAGAGATGAGAGAGGGATAGAAAGAGAGAAATTACGGTAGTAATGGAAGCAGGTATAGAGCATATACAAGAAATGATACTTTTTGTGGATATATCTATTTACGTCTACCTCTCTTCGACTTTTGGATGCGAATTTATTATTTCTTGTTTCCTTCTCTTTGCAGCCTTCCTGGCCATATCTAATGCAAGAGACGTATGCATAGAAAAGTGGGACATTTCAAGCGTAACTCAAATTATAATTCACATTTATATGTGAGCCACGCTCGGGTCGTATTAATAACAGAACTCGCTCGTTACAAAAGAGCTTTGCTTTCACCATTCAAACTTTAATTGTACATGATCTCGATTATCCAAGATTTATAGAGTTTTTCACGCCGGGACGCAAATTGCATTTCGCAGCTGAGAACGAATTGAAAAACGCACGAGGTGATACCGTCGGGACCTCAAATAAAATTGTGAATGTAGATGAAAGGTGAAAGCTAAATGGACGTTTTCGACATTCAAGAAAAATGCTTTCAAATCGTCGAATTACGTAAAAGGCGTCAAAGTTGATTTCACGATTCAATTTGCAAATTCAGCCATGAAGGTAATGCTATTTTCAAAAATTCATTATAACTTGAATCTTTTGTATTAAAACTGCGAAGCCGTTTAAAAACTACATCAAGCTGTTTTGAACACTTTTTCAACCCCGCCCCTTCTTCGTCACAGACAATCAAACAAAGCTCAGAAACCCCAAGGTGACATCACAATAGTTGAATTACTAAGCAAAAAAGATGAATAAAATTTTATACCGAAAGAAATCAATTTTCAATAAAAAAAGAAGAATTTTTAACCAAATAGTTGAATTTAAACAAAAATTACTTGTTAACCAAACAGTTGCATTTGCAACCAAACAGATGAGCTTTCAAGCAGAAGAGACGGAATGTTGAACAAACACGATTGAAGTTCAACCAAGAATAGTTGAATTTTCAACGAAATAGTTGAATATTCAACACAAACAATTAATTGTCAACCAAACAGTTGCATTTGCAACTAAATATTTGAACTTTCAAGTAAAAGGGACGAAATTGTAATTAAAAACGATAAAAATTCAATCGAAATAGTTGTATTTTAACCAAGTAGTTGAATTTTCAACAACAAAAGTTAATTGTGAACCAAAAAGTTGCATTCACAACGAAATAGTTGAAATTTCAAGCAAAAGGGACAAATTTTTAAACGAAAAAGATCAATATTTAACCAAAAATAGTTGTATTCTCAACAAACAGTTGAATTTCTAACTAAAGTGATCAGTCTTCAACAAAAAGATGAATTTTCAACAAAGAAGTTCAACTTACAACCAAATAGTTAAATCTTTAATGAAAAAAGATCAATTTTCAATGAAATATATAAGCTGATATCTTAACCAATAATAAATTTTGATTTTAAATCGAAAACAGTCGAAATTAACCAAAAAGATGAATTCTCAACGAAAAATTTGAAATTTGAAATTTCAACCAAAAAGTTGCATTTTTAACTAAAAGAGATAAAATTCGAAAAGACGAACTTTCTACAATAGAGTTGAATTTTCAACCAGGAAAGATTTTTCAGTCAAGAGAAAAACCAAATTTCAACTAAATTGTTGAATTTTGAAACCAAAACCGGGAATTCTCCAATAAACTGTTGAATTTTCGACCAGAAAGTTAAATTTCAACCAAGTACTCAAATTTAAAACTGGAAACGATGAATTTTTCATCAAAAATGGTATAGTAAAATTTGAATTTCGAAACACTGATTTTAAACACAAAAAAAAACGAATTTTCAACAAAATAGTTGAATTTTTAACCAAAGAGGTGGATCACCAAATAAGCAAAATGAATTTTTGATAAAGTAGTTTAAATTTCAATTAGGTAATTCAATTTCCAATCAAGAGGATTAATTTTATACCAAGAAAGATGAATTTACAACAAAATGCATGAATTTTCAAACTAATTGCTAAATTTCTAACTAAAAAGAATCAATTTTCAACCAATAAGGGAATAGTTAAATTTGCAGTTAAAAAATTATTTCAAAAAACAAATTTTCAGCCGAAGAGAGAGATCTTCAGATAATGAAATGAATTTTTAACAAATCAGTTTGAATTTCATTCAAGCAGTTAGATTTTCAATCAAGTAGATTAACTTTCTACCACAAATGATGAATTTACAACCAAGTACTTTCATTTTCAACAAAATCGTTGAATTTTCAACTTAAAAACCATCAAGTTTCAACAAATAATGGAATGTGTAAATTTTGGAATAAAAAAAATTATTTTCGACAAAAAAAATATTTTTAACGAAATAGTGAAATTTTCCACCAATAAATTGAATTCTTGATGAAGTTATACAACTTTCAACTGATTAGTTCAATTTTTTAGCCAAAAAGACCAATTTTTAACAAAACATTTGAAGTTTGAAGACAAGAAAATGAATTCCCTAGAAAGCAGTTGAATTTTCGGCCCAAAAATATAAATTTTCAACAAAAAAAATTAATTTTTTTGAAATTTTTCAACCGAATAGTTTTTTTTGAAAAACTAGAAACGATTAATTTTCTACCAAGAATAGTATAGTTAGATTCGCAGTTAGAATAATTATCAACCAAAAAAAAATGTCGACAAAATAGTTAAATTTACAAGGAGATGGATCTTCAGATAATAAAATGAATTTTTGACAAATCAGCTCAAGTCTCAACTTAGTAATTGAATTTTCAATCAACGGCATTAATTTTGTACAAAAAAATGAATTCGCGAAAAATTCATCAATTTTCCATCAAATTGTTGATTTGTCGATCGAAAACAATCAAATTTCATCGAATAATAGAATATTAAAATTTTCATTTAAAAAAATTCATTTTCTGAAAAAACAACATATTTTCAACAAAATAGTTCAATCTTCCACCAATAAAATCAATGTTTAACCAAGTTTTTCAACTTTTAATTAATTGAATTGAATTTTCAACCAAAAGAAATGAATTCTGGAACAAAAATATGATAGTTAACATTTCATTTAAGAAGAATTGAGTTTCAATAAAAAATAGTTGAATTTTCTTATCGGATTCTATTAACTCAGTTCGCGTTTAAGTGAAAAAACGAGAAAAAAGGAAAGTTTTAAGAAAACAGGAGAAAAAAGAGGAGTCTTTTTAGGAAAGGGCAAAGAGGGGAATAGGGCAGAGAGTGTGATGTTTGTATTTAGATGTTTAGTTTGTAAAATAAATTCACTAATTTTCATTTTTTCAAGAAGTTAGGGGAAATGAGGGGAGGTGCGTAGAGGGAGTGACGAAATGTTAGAGGGTGTTCAGGAGCGTCAGAGGGTGTGGGGAGATCAGGGGGAAATGAGGTTGGGGGAGAGAGATGAAGGGTGACAAAGTGAAATCAAGGGGAAATAAGGGTAAGTGAGGGGAGGGGTCGAGGGGAAGTGAAGATAAGTGAAGGCAAGTAAGAGGATGTTATGAGAAATGAGGGGTAGCGAGGGGAAGTAATGAGAGGGGGTGAGGGCGGAATGAGGGGTAGTTAGGGGTAATTAAGGGAAAGTGATGAGAGTGGGTGAGGGCGAAATGAGGAAAATGAGGGGGAGGAAGGTGAAGGGGAGTGAGGGGAGTGGAGAGGAAATCAGGGGAGTCTGGGTGGTTGAGGATGGGAAGTAAAGAAAAGTGAGAGCAAGTAAGGGGATATTGTGAGAAATGAGGGGTAGTGAGGGGTAAGTAAGGGGAAGTGATAAGAGGGGTTGAGGGCAAAATGAAGAAAATGGGGAGTGGGGAGGTGAAGGGAAGTGAGGGCGAAATGAGGGTAAGTAAGGGGAAGTGATGAGAGGGGGTGAGGGTGAAATGAGAAAAATTAGGAGTTGTAAGGTGAAGGGTAGTGAGGGGAGTGGAGAGGAAATCAGGGGAAATCTGGGTGGTTGAGGAGGGCCAGTGAAGAGAAATGAGGGCAAGTAAAGGAATATTATGAGAAATGAGGGGTACTGAAGGGTAAGTGAGGGGTAAGTAAGGGGAAGTGATGAGAGGGGGTGAGGGCGACATGAGGGAAATGAGAAGGAAGGGACGGGATAGTGAGGGGAGGGAAGAGGAAATAAGGGGAAGTGTTTGGTTGGCAAGGAGGAGGGGAAGATTAGAAGGACTGTATTTACGGCTTAATATGCTACGAAACCTTTTTTTGTAGGCGCCCGCCACCTACTTTTGCTATTTAAAAAAAAAAATTCTTGAAGTTTTCAACTTTGATTTTCGCGGCTTTTCATTGAAATCGATATCGAAGGACCTCTGTGAAATTGGCAAACGTTTATCGTGGTTTGCACGATGGGGAAAAAATCGATTTTACGGTGGCTGTAAGCTGTTACGTGTTCAAGTCGGTTACGATTCGCCGATCGTAACCCTCCACGCGAACTCGGCATAATGGGCAAATGAAACGAATGTCGATGAAAAGCATTCCTAGAATGAGGTCATTTTTCTATTGGCTTTCAATTTATCGGGGATCATTTCCTCAATGTAGATAATAAAGATAGGAGAAGAAAGGAATTAACGTTTGTAAGACTTTACGAGATATTTAAACAGATAAGTGGTACTCAAATTTTATACTTCACTTGTGGCAGAAAAATTATTATCTTCAAAGGGAGCAGAAGCTTTAGCGAGAGGGAAAAACGCAGTTTACTTTTTTATTAAAATTATGATAAAATGATATTATTTTTCAATTTCGGACTGAATTAATTTATTGAATCGTTTGTATTCAGAATTGGAATTCTAATGAAAGATGTTTTGAAATTTGAATGGATATAAATTTAAAAGCTGTATTACAGCAAATAAGTTTAAATTCACTTAGAACGTCGCTTCACAATTGGCTCATTTGAATTCCGTTGAATTTACTTGAATTTGCTTTAATTTACCATGATTCACTTGAATTTACTAGAATTTACTTGAATTTACTATAATTAGGTTGCATTTACTGAAATTCCATTTAATTTTACTAAAATTCAATTTGAATTTACTAATTTTTAGTTTTCATTTCTAGAAGAAACTTTAATCCACTATGCCTCACTGTAGCTTACTATAACTTGGCGGAATTCACTGTAATTTACTGAAATATACTTGGATTCACTAGCATACGCTTAAATTTACAAAAATTGAATTTGATTTTACTAGAATTGAGTTTGAATTTCCTAGAATTTAATTCAAATTTACCAATATTCCATTTAAATCTGCAAGAATTCAGTTTTACGAGAATTTACTTGAATCTCCCATAATTTACTCTAATTGACCAGAATTTAATTCAATTTACTGGAATTCCATTCGAAGCTACAAAAGTTCCATTTGAATTTACAATATTTTAATTTTCATTGTTAAAATTCACTTGAAATCACTATAACTCATTATGACTTACTATAATATGCTGGAATTCACTCTAATTCACTGAAATGTACTTGAATTTACTATAATTCACATGAAATTACTAGAATTTACTTTGAGTATACCAGAATTTAGTTTGAGTTTTCTAGAATTCAGTTTGAATTTACTATAATTCTGTTTAACTGTTCAAGAATTTAATTTACATTTGCCGAAATTCTGTGTGGATTTTCTGAGATTCAATTTAAATTTCTAAGATTTCAGTTTGATTTGATTTTACTTTATTTTTATATGCATTTGCTAGTTGCTGGAAAGCTCTAACTCTAAATTATATTTAATGTGCCACGATATTCTTAAATCTACTATAATTCACTTTAATTCATACAAATTCACTTCAATTCACTGCAATTATATTTAAAGTTAATAAAGTTCAATTTGAATTTACTACATTTTAATTTTCCTTGCGAGAATTCACTTTAATTTACCGTGCCTCACTATAGTTTACTACATCTTGATAGAATTCACTATAATTTACCAAAATGTACTCGAATGTACTAGCATATGCTTGAATTTACTAAAAGTCAATTTGAGTCTCCTAGATTTGATTTGAAATTCACTACAATTTAGCTCAAATTTACGAAAATTTCATTTAAATTTACTAGAATTCAGCTTTACCAGAATTTACTTGAATATACTATAATTTACTTTGATTTACAATAATTCAATTCAATTTACCGGAATTTCATTTCCATTTCCTGAGGTTCAATTTGAATTTACAATATTTTAATATTCATTGCTAAAGTTTACTTGAAATTACCACAACTCACTATAATTTACTATGATTTGCTTATATTCACTTTAATTTACTAAAATGTACTTGGATTTACTATAATTCACATGGAATTACTAGAATTTAATTTGTGTTCACCAGAATTTAGTTTAAATTTTCTAGAATTCAGTTTAAATTTACTATAATTCTATTTAACTGTCCTAGAATTCAATTCAAATTTACCGAAATTCTGTGTGAATTTTCTAGAATTCAATTTAGGTTTCCCAGAATTTAGTTTGATTTGATTTTACTTCATTCTTATATGCATTGCTAGTTGCTAGAAAGTTCTAACTTTAAATTATATTTAATGTACCACAATTCACTTGAATCTACTACAATTCACTCTAATTCATACAAATTTACTTCAATTTACTGGAATTATATTCAAAGTTACTAAAGTTCAATTTGAATTTGCTAAATTTTAATTTTCATTGCTAGAATTCACTTTAATTTACTGTGCCTCACTATAGTTTACAATAACTTGCTAGAATTCACTAAAATTTACTAAAATGTACTCAGATTAACTAGCATATGCTTGAATTTACCAAAAGTCAATTTTATTTTACTAAAATTTAATTTGAATTTTCTAGACTTTAATTCAAATTTACCAAAATTCCATGTGAATCTGCTAGAATTCAGTTTTAGCAGAATTTACTTGAATCCACTATAATTCACCTTCATTTACCAGAATTCACTTGAATCTACTATAATTAAGTTCACTTTACACAAATTGACTTCAATTTACTGGAATTCCATTCAAAGTTACTGAAGTTCAATGTCAGTATGCTGCATTTTAATTCTCATTGCTAGATTTCATTTTAATTTACTATGCCTCACTAAAGTTTACTATAAGTTAACGGAATTCACTATAATTTACTCAAATAATCTTGAATTTACTAGCATACGCTTGAATTTACTAAAAGTCAATTTGATTTTACTAGAATTGAGTTTGAATTTCCTTGTAATTATTTCAAATTTACCAATATTCCATTCAAATCTGCAAGAATTCAGTTTTACCAGAATTGACTTGAATCTACTATAATTTACTTCAATTTGCCAGAATTCTATTCAATTTACTTGAGTTTCATTTCAAGTTTCGAAAATTCAATTTAACTTTATTATATTTTAATTTTCAGTGTTGAAATTCACTTGAATTTACTATAACTCACCATCGCTTGCTATAATTTGCTATAATTCACTTTAATTTAATAAAATGTACTTGGATTCACGATAATTCACTTAAAATTATTAAAATTTAATTTGGGTTTACCAGAATTTAGTTTGAATTTTTTAGAATTCTCTTTAAATTTACTATAATTCTATTTGTTTGACGTAGAATTTAATTTAAATGCACCGAAATTCCATTTAATTTTCTAGAATTCAATTTAAATTTCTTAGAATTTAGTTTGACTTGATTTGACTTAATTTTTATATGCATTGGTCGTTGCTAGTAAGTTCAGACTTTAAGTTTGATTCAATTTATCAGGATTCACTCGAATCTATTGTAATTTACTTCAATTTACAAAAATTGACTTCTGTTTACTGGAATTACATTTGAAGTTACTAAAGTTCAATTTGAATTTACTACATTTTAATTTTCATTGCTAGAATTCAGATTAATTTACTATGTCTCACTATCGTTTACTAGAACATGCTAGAACTCACCATAATTTACTAAAACGTACTTGGATTTACTAGCATACGCTCAAATTTACTAAAAGTCAGTTCAATTCCATTTGAATTTGCTAGAATTCAGTTTTACTAGAATTCACTTGAATCTACTATAATTTACTCTAATTTACAAGAATTTAATTCAATTTACTGGAATTTCATTTGAATTACTCAAGTTCAATTTCAATGAACAATATTTTAATTTTCATTGCTGAAATTCACTTGAAATTACTATAACTCAGTACAATTTACTATAATTTGCTAGAATTCACTTCGAGTTACTAAAATGTGTTTGGATTTGCGATAATTCTCTTGAAATTTACTCTAATTCTATTTGACTTTTCTAGAATTTAATTTGAATTTATTGAAATTCTTCTTGAATTTTCTAGAATTCAATTTACATTTCCTAGAATTTAGTTTAATTTGATTTGACTGTATTTTTATATGCATTGCTAGTTGCTGGTAGGTTCAAACTTCGAACTTTATTCAATTCACCAGAATGCACTTGAATCTACTATAATTCACTTTAATTTACACAAGTTTACCTCAGTTCACTAAATTTCATCTAAAGTTAATAAAGTCCAATTTGAATTTACTAAATTTTAATTTTCCTTGCTAGAATTCACTTCAATTTACTATTCCTCACCATAGTTTACTATAACTTGCTGCAATTCACTATAATTTGCTAAAATGTACTTGAATTCACTAGCATACGCTTGAATTTAATATAATTTAGTTCAAATTCACCAAAACTTCATTTCAACTTGCTAGAATTCAGTTTCATCAGAATTTACTTGAATTTACCAGAATTTAATTCAATTTACTGGAATTTACCAGAATTTATTTTGAATTTTCCTAGAATTCAGTTTGAATTCACTATGATTCTATTTAACTGTCCTAGAATTCAATTTAGATTTACCGAATTCTATTCGAATTTTCTAGAATTCAATTTGAATTTCCTAGAATTCAGTTTGATTTGATTTTACTTTATTTTCATATGCACTGCTAGTTGCTAGAAAATTCTAGCTTCAAATTATATTTAATGTACCACAATTCACTCGATCTACTATAATTCACTCAAATTCATACAAATTTACCTCAATTTACTGGAATTATATTTAAAGTTACTAGAGTTCAATTTGAATTTACTACATTCTAATTTTCGTCGCCAGAATTCACTATAATTTACTGCTAGAGTTCAGTTTCACCAGAATTTACTTGAATCTTCTATAATTCACTTTGAGTTACCAGAATTCGATTGAATCTACTATAATTCTCTTTAATTTACGCAAACTTACTTTAGTTTATTGGAATTTCATTTATAGTTACCAAAGGTCAATTTGAATGTACTACATTTCAATTTTTATTGCTAGAATTCACTTAAATTCACTATTCCTCACTATAGTTTACTATAACTTGCTGGAATTCACTATAATATAATAAAATGTACTTGTATTTACTAGCATATGCTTGAATTTACTAAGAGTCAATTTGATTTCACCTGAATTGAGTTTGAATTTCCTATAATTTAATTCAAATTCACCAAAATTTTTTAATTTGAATTAAGAAGAGTTCAACCAAAATTTTCTAGATTCATTCCTTTCATTTGCTAGAATTCAAAGTTATAATTTTAATTTATGATGGGAAGTGACAAGTTCCTTTTAACTAGTTACTTTTTTTTTGGTAAATATAGTGGTAACGAAATTACTTCTGTAAATTAGTAACGCATTATTTACTACTTACATTTTTTTCAGTAACAGTAACTATAAAAATCGTTACTTTTTTAGCTATTTTCGAAATGCAATTCACAAGTCTTTCTTACGACAATCAATCAATTTTATTGCTCTTCCAACTATTTTTTCATTTTCATTACTCAAATTGTGGCGGCAGAAAGCCACAGAGATTTATAGCCCAATATGAGAAAATCGAAATTTTTCCCCCACCCTGGGAATCGAAATCTTCTAAGATCTATAGAAACACTTAGAAAGAATTAAAAGAATTATTCAGACTCAAATATTCACTTCTCTTTAGTTGATAATGGAGTTTTTTAACTGGAAATTCAACTATTTCAGTTATTTTAATTATTATTTCAGTTGAAAATTCATCTTTTTTGGTTATAAACTTTATCATTTGACTAAAAATTTTATTGTTTTGTTTAAAATTGAACGATTTTGAAGGAAAATCATTTCATTTGGTTAACAATTCAACTGTTTTGTTGAAAATTAATCTTTTTGGTTGAAAATTCATCTCTTTGGTTTTAAAATGCACTATTTTGTTAAAAATTTATCTTTTGTAGCTGAAAATTTATGTAATTTGTTACAAATTCATCTCTTTGGTTTCGAATTGAACAATCTCGTTGGAAATTTGTCTTCTTTAGATAAAAATTTTATTATTTGGTTGAAAATTAACTTTTTGTTGAAAATTTGCCTTTTTGGTTTGAAATTTCAACAATCTGTTTGATTTTATTTCTCTCTTGACTGAAAAATCAGCTGCTCTGATTAAAACTATTTGTTTGGTTGAATATAACTGTTTTTGACTGAAAATTAAATTGCGTTTTGGTTGGATTATTAACTATTATATTTTTCCTTGAAAATCCAACTTTTTCGATCAAAGAATAATTTTTTTAATTAAAAATTTAACTATCCCATTTTTGGTTGAAAATTAATCTTTTTAAGTTGAAAATTCATATATTTTGTTTTAAATTCGTCTTTTTTTTTGGTAAGTATCAATCTTTTTGGTTGGAAATTCATCTCTTTTGTTTCAAATGGCATTATTTTGTTGAAAATTGATCTTTTGTAGCTGAAAATTCATGTATTTTGTTAAAAAATCATCTCTTCGGTTTTAAATTGAACAATCTCGTTGAAAATTCGTCTTTTTTGGTCGAAATTTCATCTATTACATTTTTCCTTGAGAATTCATCTTTTTGGATAAAAATTTCATTATTTGGTTGAAAATCAACTTTTTTGTTGAAAACTTGCCTTTTGGCTTAAAATTTCAACAATCTGGTCGATTTTATTTCTCTGTTGACTGAAAATTCAACTATTTTGATGAAAATTTTTTTTTTGGTTGACTATAACTGTTTTTGGCTTAAAATAAAATTGTTTTTCGGACAAAATAGCAACTATTACACTTTTTGTTGAGGCTTCATCGTTTTCTGTTAAAAATTAATTTTCAATTAAAAATTTAACTATCCCATTCTTGGTTAAAAATTGATTTTTTCAAGTTGAAAACTCATGTATTTTGTTTCAAATTCATCTTTTTTTGGTAAAAAATTATTTTCTTGGTTGAAAATTTATCTCGTTGGTTTAAAATTTAACTATTTTGTTGAAAATCTATCTTTTTTGGTTGAAATTTTAAAATATTGCATTTTTCATTGAGAATCAAACTTTTTTGGATATAAATTTTATTACTTGGTTGAGAATCAACTTTTTTGTTGAAAACTTGCCTTTTTGGCTTGAAATTTTAACAGTCTGGTTGATTTAACTCCTCTCTTGACTGAAAATTCATCTGTCTTGATGAAAATTATTTTTTTGGTTGAATATAACTGTTTTCGGCTTAAAATTAAATTGTTTTTTTGGACAAAATAACAACTATTACATTTTTCGTTGAGGCTTCGTCTTCTACCGTTAAAAATTAATTTTTTCAATTCAAAATTTAATTATCCCATTCTTGGTTGGAAATTGATCTTTTCAAGTTGAAAATTCATGTATTTTCTTTTAAATTCGTCTTTTTTGGTTCAAATTTAAAATATGACATTTTTCATTGAGAATTAAACTTTTTTGGATATAAATTTGATCACTTGGTTGAAAATCAATTTTTTGTTGAAAATTCGTCTTTTTAGCTTAAAACTTCAACAATCTGGTTGAATTTTTTTTGTTTTGACTGTAAATTTAACTATTCTGTTGAAGAATTGTTTTTTTTGGTCGTTGAAAAGCATTCTTAGAATGAGGTTATTTTTCTATTGGCTTTCAATTCATCGGGGATCATTTTCTTAATGTAGATAATAAAGATAGGAGAAGAAAGGAATTAACGCTCGTAAGGCTTTACGAGATATTTGAACAGATAAGTGGTACTCAAATTTTATATCTCACTTGTGGCAGAAAAATTATTATCTTCGAAGAAAGCAGAAGCGAGAGAGAAAAACGTAGTTAACTTTTTTATTGAAGTCATGATAAAATGATATTATTTTTTAATTTCGGACTTTTTATTGGAAATTCGTCTTTTTGGCTTCAAGCTTCAACAATCTGGTTGATTTTTTCTGTTTTGACTGTAAATTCAACTATTTTGTTAAAGCACTGTTTTTTTAGTTGAGTGTAACTGTTTTTGATTTAAAATAAAAATATTTTTTGGTTGAAATATCAATTATTACATTTTTTGTTAAGCAGGCATTTTTTTCGTTCAAAATTTTTTTTTTTCAAATGAAAAAAAATCCATGTATTTTGTTAAAAATTCGTCTTTCTTTGGTAAAAAATCATCTTCTTGGTTGAAAATTCATCTTTTTGGTTTCAAATTTACCTATTTTGTTGAAAATTCGTCCTTTTTAGTCAAAAATTTAATTATTTGATCAAAAAATTTAATTATTTTTTTCGAAATTGGACGATTTTTGAATAAAATCATTTATTCGGTTAAAAATTCAACTGTTTTGTTGGAAATTCGTCTTTTTTGTTGAATTCAACCGTATTTGATTCAAAATGAAGATCTTCTTTTGGTTGAAATTTCAACTAATACCTTTTTCATTAAGAATTCATCCGTTTTGGTTGAACTTTGACCTACTTTGTTAAAATGTTTTTTTCTGTGTTGAAGATTCATCATTTCAGTTGAAAATTCATCTCTTTCGTTGAAAAATGAAGCACTTGGTTAACATTTCTTTTGGTTAAACATTGATTTTTGAGAATGAAAATTCAACCATTCCATTTTTTGTTTAAAATTTACTATCCGCTATGTTATCAACAATTTTTAAACTCTCTTCAGAGGCCCTTCCATATAAAATCTACTTGACATTTTTTGAATTTCAAATCAGATCCGAGATTTCGGAGAGACCATCATTATGCCGTCGAATAAAGATGTAAAGTAGGATAAAGAAGAATGGCAAATAGCCAAAGGAATTCGCTCTTAAAGGATTTGGGTGTCACTAACCGATTAGCACTTATATTTCACTAAGGACCTCTCTGGTCCTTCTTATTCTAAAGTTAATTTTCATCTCTTTTTCCTTTTTTCTTCCTTATTTTCGATCATGTTCCTCTTATTGGCTTTTCTCGAAATTTTTTTGTCTTTTTATCTCTACATTTCTCTTTGTTCTGCAATTCTATTCGAAGGACATCTTATCATGCAGCTCTCGTAGATAGTAGATCTAATTATATCCGGTTCTCCGTAACTTTGTCATAGTTTTCGCTTTGTGTCGTCAAAGACAAGTGTTGTCTCAATGAGGCGAAAGATTTTATTTTATTTTCTGTATCAATTGACGTAATTCAGTTATGAACTCTTGTTGCATTCTGAGCATTCTGACATTTGGAGATGTATACGAAATGTGAAAAACAGTGTCCCTGAAACGCACTTCTTCATAAAAATACAAATTAACTACCAAGAATGAAATTTAATTTAATTAATTGCAATAACAATTTTCTTGCTGTAGCTATAACATCAAAGAAGGAGTACAATTTTTATTCTTATACATAAAAAATAATTTAAACTAATAAAATAAATCGAAAATAAAAAAAGAACGAACTTTGCAAGCTCTTCAATCAAAATTATCATGCGACTCAGATCGCACTTCTCTAGTTTAATGGTGCGCTTTGAAATTTTTCATTTTTACATCTTTCTTAATTTGTGTGCAGCCAGAATTTTTGTGTTGCTTAATTGCCATAAGTGTCGAGATCATTGTCTTCAACTTAAGTACTCCCTCGTAAAGTTTGCGGCTTTACACTCTCGTTATTGTCGGGAAACGAGAAAGGCAGAAAACAACGACGAATGCTTTACGGTACTGAAGAGACGCAAAAAAGCGTCGTTAGTCTTCCTTTCACTGCATTACCGTCAGCACTGTTAAACCCTAAAGAATACCATGGAAAGGGACAGCACTGATAACAAAAATGGTAGAAGATTTTTCTAGGTAAATTTTTTAATCCGTAAAAACACTTGAAAAGGGGGGTTGATGGGATATGAAGGGCTTAAAGGGTTTGAAGGTTTTTATATGTTATCCATTATCGCGTGTAGAAGGGCCAATTTACCAACCATTAAAAATTCTCGCTTGAGATCTTTGGAAAAGAGAGAAAACAGACTTTTGCCATTTATTTGAGTTTTTACGGTTTAGCCTGATCCAACTCAATTTTCCTCTGGCCCGATCTCTTTGCTCTCCTTACAGTTTCATTGCATTAAGAGCCATGTAAAAGCTTTGCTTGAGCGAAGGTAAGTACTCGCTTGGTCTGACAGTGCCTTCCTTCTTGTTTCTCCAGCAAGATCCAGGGAGATTAGCGAGCCCCTGGCAATGGAAGGTCAGCTCGAGTTTATTAAAGTAGCGTGGTCGAGATTAGAACTGGCAAAGACACTGGTGGCAACCACGTATGTTGTAACACTCGTAACCGTTATCTCTCTACCGGGGATTAGACCTTTGGAAAGCTAGAGGGGTGTTCATTGGCGGAATTCCGTGTTTACGATTCGTTAAACTTCAATCGATGACGGCCAGAGTGCAGATCCATTTACTAGGATTTTCCAGTTTTTTCTTTGGAAAAGGTGGTTCATAAGTTTCTTTTGCAAGTTTGCTGGTTCTGCTGAAACTTTTAAAAGAGGAAAGTTTGAAGTCTGACTAGTGTGACCCTCACAAAAGAAATAGAGCTGATAGTAGTAAATTTATGATCAAACCACAAGCAACAAAATTTTCCAATGTTGTACAACAAATCAGGAAGCGAATGACCATACCAATCTATCTCTCAGTGAGCTATGACAATCCAGAAAGCCAGTGCCCATACAAACCTATCTAGCAATCTACAACAACCCAAGAATCAAATGACAATACAAACCCAGCTAGCAATAGTGTAGAACAACTTAGTAAGAAAATTACTGAAACAATCCATCTTGTAATTTTCTACAAAAGCCCAGGAAATAAATTACCATACAAATTCATCTAGTAATGGGCTATAACAACTCAGGAATTAAATTCTTAGAATCAATGGAGAATGTCAACCCAGGAAAGAAATGACCATGGAAATCCATTTAGCAATAGTCTCCACAATAATCCTCGTGGTAAACGACTTCATAAATCCATCTAACAATGATCTTAAACAATCCAGGAAAAAAATGACAGCGAAAATCTATCTAGTAACGGCTTATGGCAACCCAGGAGGCAAATTAGCACACAAATCCGTCTAGGAGAGTGCTGTAATAACCCAAGAAGCCATTGACTGTATAGATCTATCTAGAAATGATCTACAACAACCCAGGAATCAAACTACAATACTAATTCATCTAGTAATGGTATATGACAGTTCAGAGAACAAAATATCACAAGAAACCATCTATCAATATCCTACAACAAGCCAGAGAGCGGATTACCTTGCCGATCCATATAGCAATAGACTACAGCCACCAAAGAAGTCTGTTCCCAGACAAATCCAACTAGCCATCTACAACAACCAAAAAAGTGAATGAAAACAAGAATCCATCTAGCGTGGTCTCTTCAATAACCCATGTAGCAATGACTATACAAATCAATTTAGCAATAGTGCATGATAACTTAGAGAACAAAAGATCAAAACAAGCAATCTAGCAATCTTCCATAACAATCCAGGAGGCAAATTAACATGTTAATATGTCTATCAATAATAGTCTATAACAAACAACAAAGCAAATTACCATACAAATCCATGTAGCATTGGTCTATAACAACTCAGGAAAAAAATGACTTCCTTCTCCTTTCAATCTTTGCAATTTTCTACAACAACTCAAAAAGAAATTACCACAGTAATCCATCTATCAATGATCAAATCATCTAACAATGTTCTAGAACAAACCAGGAAGCAAATCATCATGCTAATCAATCTAGCAATGGTCTCTACAACAACCCATGTAGTAAATAACTATACAAATCAATTTGGAAATGGTATTTAATAACTCAGAGAACAAAAGATGACAACAAACTATCTAGCAATTTTCTGCGACAATCCAAGAAACAAAATAGCATGCCAATATATCTAACAATAATCTATAGAGAGGCACAAAGCAAATGCCCATACAAATCCATCTAGCAATGGTCTATAACAACTCAGGAAGCAAATTACTACAAAAATCTATCTCACAATTTTCTACAACAACTTACGACGTCAATTACCACAACAATCCATCTAGCAATGGTCGATTACAGCCCAAGAAGGAAACGACCATGAAAGTCCATCTATTGACAGTCTCTATAACAATTCATGTAGCAAATAACTATATAAATCCATTCACCAATGATGTTTAACAACTCAGGAAGAAAATTACCACAAAAATCTATCATACAATTTTCTACAACAACCCAGGAAGCGAATTACCACAACAATCCATCTAGCAATGTTCGATGACAAGCTAGGAAGGAAATGATCATGGAAATCCATCTTGTAATATTCTCTACAACAATCCTTGCGGCGAGTGACTACACTTATCCATCTAGCAATGATCTCGAACAACACAGGAAAAATAGGACAATTCAAATCCGTCTTGCAATGGCTTATGACAGCCCAGGAAGCAAATGATCATACAAATCCATCTAGTAATGTTCTACAATAGCCGTTGAAGCAAATGACCATAAAAATCCATCTAGCAATGGTCAATGACAACCCAGCAGACAAATAACCACACAAATCCGTTCATAAGGGCCATATAATAATCCAAGAAGCCAGCGACCGTTTAAATCTATCTAGAAATGGTTTACAATAACCCATGAAGCAAATCACTTCACAAATTCATCTAGAAATGATATATTACTCTCAGTGAACAGAAAATCACAACAAACCATCTACTAATGTTCTACAGCAAATTAGGAAGCAAATAAACATGCCAAAACATCTATCAATAGGCTATAACAAAGCAGGAGGCCAGTGCTTCTACAAATCCTATCCAGAAATCTACAACAACCCAAGAAACAAATGACAAGACCAATCCAACCATCAATGGTTCATAAAACAACCTATGTAGCAAATGACTACACAAATCAATTTAGTAATGGTATATGGAAAGTCAGGGAACAAATGATCGCAACAAAGAATCTAGCAATCCTCTACGAAAATCCAGGAAGCAAATTACTATGCCGCTATATCTAACAATAATCTATAAAAAACCACGAAACAAATTACTGCAAATATCTGTTTCGAAATTCTCCACAAAAACCCAGGAAACAAACTACTACCATATTCTATCTTCAAATTTTCTGCAACAACTCATGAAGGAAATTGCCACAACAGCCCATCTAATAATGGTCAATGAAAAACCAAGAAGGGAATGACCATGAAACCCCATTTAGCAATAGTCTCTACAACAATCCATGTGGCAAGTGACTTTACAAACGAATCCAGCAATGATCGATGATAACCCAGGAAAAATTGAGCATAAAAATCTATATAGCAACGGCTTATGATAACCCAAAAAGCATTCATCACACAAATTCATCTAGCAAAGGGCTATAATAATTCAGGAAGTCAGTGACTATACAAAACAATCTAGAAATTATCTATAAGAACTCAGAAAGCAAGTTACCACAACAATCCTTGTAGCTATGTTATATGACAGCTCAGGAAGGAAATGAGATTGAAAATCTGTCTGACAGCGGTTTTTGATGAGGCAGGTGGGAAGTGACATAAAAATCCTCCTAGCAACAGCTTTTAACAACCCAGCAAGAAAATCACCATACAAATTCGCCTAGAAAAGGTGTATAATAACCTAGAAAGTCACTGAGCATACCGATCCATCTAGAAATGTTCTAAACTACTCAGAAAGCAAGTTAATACAACAATTCACCTAGCAATGTTCCGAAATAACCCTGGAAGCAAGTGCTTTTCAAATCCGTCTATCAATGGTCTATGTCAACGCAAGAAGCACTTGGCTACAACAGTACACCTGAAAGTGGTTTGTCGATTATTTACTTCGTGGGTTGTTATAGATATCGCTGGATGCATTGTTGTGGTTATTTACTTCCTGCGTTGTTACAGAACATTGATAGATGGATTTTTATGCTCATTTGCTACCTGGATTGGTATAAGCCATTACAAGATAGATTCAAATGCGGACTTGCTGCTTGGGCTGTTTTAGATCATTGTTAGATGGATTTTTATCATCATTTGCCACGTGAATCATTATAGACAATTTCCGACTGGATTTTTATCGTCATTAGTTCCCTAGCTTTTTGTACACCATTCTTTAATAAATTTTCGTGATCGATTGCTGCGCGATGCACAGTCATTTGCTTCCTATAAGAAAAACTAATTTGGAAGAAGCTCCAGGGGTTTATTTCAATTTTAACCCGTCCTCTAACGCAAGATCTGACAACCTATTTGAACATAATTTGCTTCAAATTCTTTATAGATTCTAAAGAGGAGATTTCTCTGAAAATAAATCGACCTCCTCGTTACACCCCAGTAATCAAATTAGAAGACGAATTAGCTGTGAAAGTGGTTTCGCTCTATAAATTCTTTTATTTCAGTATTCTGGGTGCAGCATGCAAATAAGCATTAAGCAGGAACGCGTGAGGATGGAAAACAGGTGGTGCAAAGTGAGTGCGAGATTCTCTGAAGAGTGAATTTCTGCCACCTGGCTTTATTGGTGGAAGCGACTCTTTGCCAAAATACGGTTATTAAGATTAAGACCGACACGCATGAGTAATGACATCCTCTTTACGGGGCCCCGCTTCCTAACGCCAACCCCAACCCCAACCCTGGAGACGTGACGCCATCGTCCAATTCGAGGCTGTGATAAATTGCTACCCCTACTAATTATTCAGGCCAACCGTGAACTCAACACGTGGAATTTCACCTACATGTATTAACATTTCAGGCTGGGATGGTTGAGGTCCGGCTGGTTTAAGGTTTCGACACATCCTGGAGAGAAGATTGTCTCCTTCTAGGTCCTTTAATAAATATCAACATTTTTCACCTAAACGATTTCAAACTGGAATTTAGACAAGTTTTCGAAATTTTAAGTTGAGGTCTTCCTTTTCCATCTAGCATTATTGCTAGAATTATTGTGTGCTCTATTAGAATTCACAGAACAATTCACTAATAAAGTGTTTCATTACCTATTTACTAACTCAATTTTTTTATGTCACAACTCCATAAAACAACAGACCTGAAAAAAGAGACCTTCTCTCTGTATTCCATTAAATTCCCAACAAAAGGGATTATACCTCTACCAGGCACTAAAGATTGTACTGACTTAATCCGTGTATATTCCTCAGTAATAGGATCACGAAGTTACAAGTTTCGTGAGGGTTTAAACACCCTAATGTCAATTTGTGGCCGGCATGGGAATCCTCCAGGGCAGAAATCGAGCAGAGAGCTCCCAGCTAAAAAGGGTGCGAAATTTTAATCAAATATGGAAAAATAACTATTCAGACTTTTTTGATATGACGAGACCGATCGCGCGGTTCAGCGCGCTTATTTTCTTCCTTGAAATTCTGTATCTCTATTCAATTCTCTAGATATCTTTAGAAATCATTGTTTTGAAGTCAGTCGAATAATTCTTTGCATACATAATTTTTATTAAGTTCATTTGAGCGTTGTTCCTCGAGGAAATACGGAACGATTCCCAAGACCGAACTCGAGAAAATGCCACTATCAATTTTCCATATCCGAAACAAACTGAATTCATCAGTAATAGTCCGAAGGAAGTTCACAATCCTTTTCAACAACGCGAATGAATCCGACGCTTGTCCAGAAAAATTTTTCAATCCTTTTTAATACGTGGAACCTCAGACAAAGCCAGTTTGAATGGATCAGAGTAAATCCGAAGCCAATCCGAATGAATCCCACATCAATCCGAAACAAACTTTCATTCCTCATCAATCTGAATGAATCCGTGACTTATTCTAAACAATTTTCAATTTTTTCCAATCCGTATGCCGAATCTAAATGAATCTGAGGCTCATTCAAATGTCTTTCCAATCCTTCTTAATCCATGCATGCACACCGCCCGATTGAATCCAAAACAACCTGAAAATTTAATTTTTCTGAATCCATGCACGAAAATCGACTTCAGTCCAATTCAATCAGAATCAATTCGAACCCGCTATCCAGTCCCTTCTGATGCAATGAATTAATCTTTTCTTGGAAAATCCTTTAAATTCTGACAGTTTTCGGGTATTTCTCAACATTTTTCAGAAATCTCAAAATTTATCAACTTCCGCCAATATTAGTACTGCATTAGTTTGGAGTCGTCAAAAAGCATGCTTCTATAGGAAAGGCCTAAATTTTTATTTATTTGGGGCGTGAACCTCACTGTTTTTGAAATAAATCAACATTTTTATCTTATTTTTAAAATCATTTTACTGGGTGAGTTCGGGTGACTGAGGACCATTCCCCTTTGTAAAAGCATGAATTTTTGCTAGTTTTCGCGTATCTCTCTCCATTTTCCAGATAACTCGAAATTTTGATTTTTTTTTTTTTGAAATTTTGAACATCTTTTTACTGCATCATTTCGGGGTGACTAAGGTCCATTCCGCTCTGTAAAAGCATGAAAATCTTGTCAGTTTTTGCGTGTCTCTCACTGTTTTCGAGAAAACTCAAAATTTTGATTTTTTCCTTTCAAATTATTAAAATATTTCTACTGGGATAGTCAAGGGTCAGTCAATTTGGTCAGTTTTCCCATATCTCTTACTATTTTCAAGCTAACTTGAAATTTTTCTTATTTCTTTTGAATTTTGGAAATCTTCTTACTAGGTTAGTTCGAGGTGGGCGAGGCTCATATCCCTTTTTAAAAGCATGGAAATCTTGTCAATTTTCTGCGTATCTCTCACTGTTTTTGTGATAACTCAAAATTTTAATTTTTTTCTCTTGATTTTCAAAAATCTTCTCACTGGCTTAGTTGAAGGTGCCTGAGGGCTCTCCTTCTTTATAAAACCTTAAAAACATTTCGTCAGTTCTTGCGTTTCTCTCACCATTTTCGAGATAACTCAAAATTTTGATTTTTTCCTTCTGAATTTTGGAAATCTTCCTACTAGGTTGATTCTGGGTGACTTAGGATCATCCTCTTCTATGAGAGCTAGAAAATTTTGTCTGTCTTCGCGTGTCTCTCACCATTTTCGAGAAGGCTCAAAATTTTAATTTTTTTTTTTCAATTTCGAAAATATTTCTACTGGTTTAGTTAGAGGTGACTGAGGGTCATCCCCTTTATGAAACCTTAAAAATTTCGTCAGTTTTCGCGTATCTCTCACCGTTTTCTGAGATAACTCGAAATTTTAATATTTTTCCCCTTTTCCCTATGTTGAGGGAAACTTACAATGAATTTCACTCAAGAATTGTTGACTGTTTTATATTTACTCCTACTTGAATTATAGGATCTATCTTACAAGAAGGAGGACAATTTTCCCTCGATTTGATCTCAAGTTATCTGACGTAAAAAGGTTTTTAATGTGAGAATCCGGACGCTGGCATGCACGGTAGATTGTAGCTCATTCAGCATTAATTTTATAACGTGGCGGCACGTTAATTTCTGGATACGGATATCGCGCCCAACGAACAGCCGAGATAGGCCGCTAGATTTACGACACGCTGGCTCCTACACTTTCTAGTCAACGTGCAAGTGCACGTGGCCATAATACTTGAGGGCTGCACTTCATTCCGAAAAACGAGGTACGAACTTCATAAACAATCCAGACTAAAAGAAATTTATTCGCCAAAGTAAAAATTAAAAAAAGGCGACAAGCGCCTACAAATAAAAAGTTCCGTAGCCTATAAGGTCGTTAGCAAAGTCATTTAAATTTCCCTCGCCTCTCCCCACCCTACGCTACTTAGTATTTTTCCCTCTCCACATTTCCCATTTCCTCCATTCCCTTCATTACCTCCCACTTCTCATTTGTTTTCCTCTTCCCCATTGCCCCTCATTCTCCTTTTTGCACTCGTTTTCCCTT
>JAUMHM010000072.1:10009337-10021130 GCA_032362435.1 Melikaiella ostensackeni | reverse complement strand
TCCCGGTTTTTTGAAAAAGACTTGATTGGCCAATCAGGTTCGACCAGTCCCCACGGTGGGCGCTCTGGCCAATCACACAGAGACAGACACATTCGTAGAAACATGTTTTTCGGACTCAGGGGGTCTAAAAACGTGGACATTTGACAAAAACGGAAGGGGGGGTCAAATTTTACACAAATCTAATACATTCTCTGATGAGAATGTGAAAAACACTGTCATTATTCTGCTGCTAATGTTGACAACAAAGATCGTCCTGGTACTTATCAGATAGTACATTCTTAAAATCTGATGTATTACTTTATTTTCTTCAAGATCTTATTCAATGCTCATATAAGCTCTAAACTAAGCGCTCAACAGTTAAAAAAAATCTAGGGTCCCATGATATTCGAAATTTAAAAAGCGCTGTCATACTGCTGCTGCTACTGTTGACGAAAAAGATCGTCCTGGTACTTATTGGGTAGTACATTGTTGGAATGCGCTTTATTAGTTTATTGTCTTTGAGACTTTATTCCATACTTAAATTAGCTAGAAAACAAGCGCTCAATAGTTAAAAAAGAATCTGGGGTTCCGGTGATATTTATAGTTTGAAAATACACTGTCATACTGCTGCTGCTAATGTTGGCGATGAAGATCGTCCTGATACTCATTAGGTAGTACATTGTTGAAATGTGATTTATCAGTTTATTGTCTTCAAGATCATATTCCATGCTCAAGAAAAATCTGAACTAAGCGCTCAACGGTTTAAAAAAATCTAGAGTTCCGTGATATTCAGAATTTAAAAAACGCTGTCATACTGCTGCTGCTAATGTTGACGAAAATATTCGCCCTGGTACTTATTGGGTAGTACATTGTTGGAGTGCGATTCATCAGTTTATTGTCTTCACAATCTTATTATATGCTCATATTAGCTTAAAAATAAGAGCTCAACAGTTGAAGAAGAATCTAGGGTTCCGTGATATTCCGAATTTAAAAGACACTGTCATACTGCTGCTGCTAATGTTGATGATAAAGATAGTCCTGGTACTCATTGGGTAATACATTGTTAGAATGTGATTTATTAGTTTATTTTCTTAAGGACTCTATTCCATGCTTATATCAGCTCTAAAATGAGCGCTTAATAGTTTTGAAAAAATCTGGGGTTCCGGTGACATTCGAAATTTAAAAAAACACAGTCATACTGCTGCTGCTAATGTTGAAGATAAAGATAGTCCTGATTATCATTGAGTAGTACATTGTTGGAATGCAATTAGTTAGTTTATTATTTTCGAGATTTCATTCTATGCCTATATTAGCTCTGAAGCAAGCGCTTCACAATTAAAAAGCATCTAGGTGTCCGGTGACATTCGGAATCTAAAAATACACTGTCATACTGCTGCTGCTGATGTTGGCGATAAAGATAGTTCTGATAATCATTGGGTAGTACATTGTTGAAATGCAATCAATTAGTTAATTGTGTTTGAGATCTCATTCGATGCTCATATTAGTTCTAAAATAATCGATCTACAGTCGAAAAAGAATCTAGCGTTTTGACGATTTTCGGAAAAAACACTATGATACTTTAATGCTAGTTTTGATTCACTAATTTTCTGTCAAGATCTCATTCAATGCTCTTATTAGCTCTGAAATAAACTCTTCAAAGTTGGAAAAGAATCTATGGTTTCAGTAATATTTGTATTCTAAAAATCAATGTAATACTGTGGATGCGATTTTTTATGATGAAGATAGTCCAAGTACTCATTGGGTAGTACGTTTTGTGGAATGCAACTCATTAGTTTTTTTTTCTTCAAGATCTCATTCAATGCTTCTTTTAGCTCTTCAATAAACTCCTAAAAGTTGAAGGAGAATCTGGGGTGCCAGTGATTTTCGGAATTTAAAAAAACACTCTGATGCTTGAGATGCTAAGTTTGACAATAATGACGGTCCAGATTCTCACTAAGTAGTACATTGGTGGGATACGACTCACTGTTTTTTTTCCAAGATCTTATTCAATGCTCCTTTCAGCTCTAAAATAAACTCTTGAAAGTTGGAGAGGAATCTGCGGCAGAAGTGATATTCGGATTTTAAAAAGCAATGTCATACTATGGATGCTAATCTTGATGATAAAGATAGTCCATGTACTTAGAGAGTAGCACATTGGTGGGATGCGACTCATTAATTTTTTTCTTCAAGACTTTAGTAAATGCTCATATTAGCTCTCATTAGTTTTTTGCCTTCGAGTTCTTATTGAACGCTATTCTTATTATCAATCACAAATTATCATTTTATTTGTTCATTACAGTATTTTGGTGTTATTTACTTCATTATCATTCCCTAGCATTTTCAACTATATTTGTAAAAATTACTTGTCAGGATAGATAACAATGTAGTTGCTGATTCACAGCCTATGTTCATAAGATATCACGAAGACTAAGCCTGAGTATCTATCTCTGCTCAACTGAAGACAATAATCTTCCGCTTTGTCGCACCTGGTCTGTACGGTGTGGATTAGACTTAAGTTCAGAACTCCCGTGCTTCTCGCAAATTAGTGCCATGCCATCCCGCTGTCTCGTCCGCTTTGTCAGGCTATTCTCTGTTCCAAATCTCCCGTTTTCTCCTAAGATAAACTCGAACGACTTGCACTATCACGCGGATGAAGGAAAATTAGACAACAACCTGAAGAGTCACTCTTCACACAGAAAAAAAATTAGGTTTTCATTTTTGTATTAGCTGATTTTCTCACAAACTCATTTTGAACTTCTATGTTCGTTGTTATGATCATTGCTTTTCATGTTCAAATTGCTCGAAATGAATCAATTGTGGTTTGATTTTGTTATAGTATATATTGTATTGCCTTTATTTTTCAGTTTTGTGGCCTAGGAAAATTCGTCGACATAATATACATGATCTTGAATGTAGACATACTTATATGTACTGCACTCCCTTATACATTTTTGCCATCTCCCTCTCCTTTCTTTTCACCCTGCACTCGCTTTAACATTTTCACCATCTCCTTCTTTTTCTTTCCGACTTTCCTATTCATTTTACTTGACCAACCTTCAGTCGCTCTTATTTCCTTACCTCTAATTTACATCCTTCGGCTAGAAAATAGTAATTTTTCACTTTTTACTTTTAATTTCTACTGTACACTGCCTTCTCTTTCTGCCACCAAACTACTCACAACTTTTTCTCCTACCTCTTCCACAAACAACTTTTATTCCATCCTACCTGGTACTTGTCCTTTTCACAGTTTTCTGAAACCTCACTTCACTTCACCCTCCGTCTTCCATCCTTACCAAAAAACCTACTCTCATCTTTGCTTTACTCGTCCGACCTTCTCATGCTTTACTTTCTCCTTACCTCTGTGTTACACCAATCGATGAACTACTCATATTTTCCACTTATAGCATAGACCACATTACAAAAGACCTCCTCACATCCATCTCTGATCTTAACTATAATGTACATAATTCGTTGCATTTTTAACTCTTTTCACTTACTGTCTCTAATCTTTATTCATTGAACCCACTTTGCATTCCGCTTTCTTTCAACGCGTTCATTTTGCTCTGCTTGTTCACAATCATCATTTTAACCCCCTTTACTTTGCTCTGCTTTCAAGCTGTTCCTTTATCACTCCCCACTATTCTCCTTACGCACCCTGTTTCTCTTGCTTCTTCTTCTTTTTTTCTGCTCCACCTATTCCAGTCACCTCCATCTATCATTTTTTCTCCATTCGCTCTCCAGTCGACTGCTTCCACCTGCACCCGTCTCATCATTCTCGCTTTTTCTGCTTTACTACACTCCATCTTAGATAGAGACGCGCGCCAAACTACAGCTGTTTTCAGCAACCTATCTTCCTTTCTTCCGTGGACTTTCGGTACATGCTCCGCAGTGCTGACAGACATACGGATTTATCAGTAGAAGTGAGGATTTTTTGTATGCGTGGAAAAAAATACGAATTTTAATACGGATTTCTCAGTATATATGGATTTTGTACAGATTTCCTTCAAAATGCGGTATTTTACAATAAAAAAAAATCAATTTTTCTCGATATTTCAGAATGTTTTCCCTTGCTGCCACATTTGCGTCACCATGCCTTTCCTGGCCTCCTTCTATACCCTAATCTCAAAACTTCCACATGCTGCTTTTTCAGAGATGATTTGCTCTTCCAAAACCACTTCGACCTTTACACCTTCAATTGCTCTATATCATCGCACAACCCTCTACCTTTTTCTCATTCACCAGTATTCATATTCGCCTCACAATCTTAATAATCCCCAAGTATCCACCACCGCTACATCTGACCACACGTTCACTACCAAACACCTCGCGGAAGTCCTCGTTTCAGTTTATTTACTACCGTTTTTTTGTTTCATAATGAAACCTTTATTTTCGTTTGTGAAGGTTGATATTACAATGTTGTTACTCTTCTTCTAGTCTCTTCCTCAGCGTAGCCGGTCCATTGTTTTAGCCAACTGCTTTCAATGCACACCCAACACTTTGCGCTTGCGCTTTTCAATTTGTTTCGCCTTCTCCTGATGCTACACACTAACCTCAAAACCACCACGTGCTGCTTTTTCGGAAAGAATTTGCTTTTCTAGAACCACTTCCATCTTTACGACTTCACTTGCACTATATCATCGCACAACCCTCTACTTTTTTCTCATCCACCAGTATTCATATCCTCCTCAGAATCTTCTTAATCCGCAAGTAATTACCACCGCTACATCTGACCACTCGCTCACTTCAGAACATGTTTTGAAAGTCCCTGTTTCAGTTTGTTTGTTACTGTTTTTTAGTTCAAAATGAAAATTTATTTTCTTCTGTGCATCGTTCCTTCCTCAGCGCAGCCAGTCCACTGCTCTAGTTAACCGCGTACAACATACAACCAATACTTTGCGCTTGCGCTCTTCAGTTTTTTTCGCCTCCCTCCGACGCTACACTCTAACCTCAAAACCTTCGCGTGCTGTTTTTTTCAGAGATGATTCGCTCTTCCAAAACCACTTCCACCTTCATACCTCCACTTACATCATATCATTGCAGAACTCACTTCTTTTTTCTCATCCACCAGTATCCATATCCGCCGCACAATCTTCTTAATCCCCAAGTATGCACCACCGGCACATCTGACCACCCGTTCAATTCAAAACACTGAGCGGAAGTCCTTGTTTTAGTTTATTTGTTACTGTTTTCTGGTTTAAAATGAAACCTAATTTTTTTTGCAAGTTCATGTTACAATGTTGTTACTCGCCTTCTCGTCCCTTCCCCATCGCAGCCAGTCCACTGCTCCAGTCAACTGCGTACAACGTACACCCGACACTCTGCGCTTGCGCTTCTCAATTTGTTTTGCCTCCTTCCGAAGCTATACCCTAACCTCAAAACCTCCACGTGCTGCTTTTTCAGAGATAATTTGCTCTTCCAAAACCACTTCCACCTTTACACCTTCACATGCACTATATCATCGCACAACCCTCTACCTTTTTCTCATCCATCAGTATCCATATCCGCCTCACTATCTTAATAATCCCCAAGTATCCACCACCGCTACATCTGACCACCCGTTCACTACCAGACACTTCGTAAAAGACCTCGTATCAGTTTGTTTCTTACCGTTTTTTAATTCGAAATGAAACTTTTTTTTTTCTTTTGTGAAGGTTGATGTAACAATATTGTTACTCTTCTTCTCATCTCGTCCTCAGCGTAACCGGTCTATTGCTTTAGCCAACTGCGTACAATGCACACCCAACACTTTGCGCTTGCGCTTCTCGAATTGTTTTGCCTCCTTCCAACGCTACACCCTAACCTGAAAAACTCCGCGTACTGTTTTTTTCAGACGAGCGGATCTGTGTGCAACCCGAACGGGATCTTTTCTTCCGGTTGGCTATCTTCGCCTCATTTCGGCTCATTTCGGAAATTTCGTATCCCGTTCGGGCTGTACACAGATCCGCTCGTTTTGTTTAACGAGCGTCTCATTGCACACAAGATGCTGTCGTGTGAAGATTCCATCCATCGACCACAATGCATTTGTCAGAAGGAAAAGGGAAGGGGAATCGGAGAATCCATGCCACACAGCAGAAGTGAAATTTCCCGAAATTTTTCGAAACTTTCGAAATGAGGCGAAGATAGCCGACCGGAGGAAAAGATCCCGTTCGGGTTGTACACAGATCCTTTCGTTTTTTTCAGAAATAATTTACTCTTCCAGAACCACTTCCACCCTTACAACTTCACTTGTACTATATCATGGCACAACCCACTAGCTTTTTCTCATCCACCAGTATCCATATCCACCTCACAATCTTCTTAATCTCGAAGTATCCACCACCGCTACATATGAACACCCGTGTACTACCAAAGACCTAGCAGAAGTCCTTGTTACAGTTTGTTCGTTACTATTTTCTTTTTGGTTGAGAATAAACCGTTATTTTTTTTTGTGCAGCTTGATGTTACAATCTTGTTACTGCGTCACGGGAACATGTTATTTACAAACTGATGAATTCAAATGTACATTTGCTTCAGAATTATTTTGAATTCGAATTCTTGAATTTTGGTCTACATCAAAAATTCTGATGGCTAACCCTCAGGAAAACCATAGTTCAAAGTCTCGAAGTAAATAATCAATTCTCTAGAGTAATAAAAACTCTTTCTACCTAGAGGACTACTTTCTCCCTTTCCCAAAGTCCTTGACTAATTAGTGTTCAACTAGCCTAAGTATACCCTACAGCATCATGAACAATGTGCCAGGGGCTGTGCTTTTTTACAGCCTGAGTGTCTCTAGGGTGTATCCTGGGAAAGTCAGCTCACGACTTGTCGTACGTTTTACTGCTTCACGGCAACTGAAAATGTCGAACGGGTCGATCGTATCGGGAGAAGATGGTGGTCCCCATATGGTCACTTTTCAGTTACTCTCCAAAGAAAAGCATTCACTGTTAGCAAAAAAAAAGCTACTCTCTTTCCACCTCAGCAAATTTCAGGCATCGCATTTCTGTCAGAAGACATTTTTACAGATGGAAGAAAATATGAAATGCTTTTCTCCGCATTTTGGTTTAATGAAGAAAAAAATAGTGCTTCTCGTTAAGCTTTTATAAGATTCATAGGATAATTTTTCTGTGACGGTTTAGACCAATGGGACAATGTCTTTCATGATTCATACTTGTTGCGCCTTCATGTGGCATGTCGTGCATTCTTGTTACCTTTACTTTGTTTTTAAGCAACGAGTCGACGTAACATTATAAGATTAAAGCTTTATAGCCAAAGGTTTTTGCAAGCGGCAGGAAAGTGTAAAAGCTCGTATCGGGTTTACGAGGCACAAGGAAACGCTATCACTCACGAAGCCCCAGACTGCACATAAAGATTAAAAAGTCCGTTTAGGATAATTTTTTTTTTACTTATTTCTACCCTTCGTCGAAAATTTTTTATTCAGTCTGGAAGCTCTCTCGCTCGACAGAAACTTGTTGTGTGTTCTAAAAGATTTTGAGAAATTGGAAAATTCTATGACAATCAGAAATTTTTAAAATTATTTATTTAAAAAACATTTATATTTAAATTTTTTGAATGTTGAATTTCGAACAAATTCAGAAAAAAAAAATAAATTGTAAAACATTTTGTCGACAGAGTGTCAACGTGAGTCTAATTATACTGTTTCATTACAAACTCTTCTGGGATTTCAGTTACGTAAATGAATACAGAATGCATATTTCCCGCTGTGAAAATGCACGCGAAAACCAAACCTGTTTTCGTTCCATTAATATAAAGCAGCAATTTTTTTATTCGTATCCATTATCCAGGGTGGCTACTGACCGGGAAAACCAGGAATTAGCCTGGAGTTTCGAGCACTGGGAAAAAACCGGGAAATAGCCGAGAATTTTTTTGAGAATCGCGAATTTTTCAGATTCGTTTTTACTTTTACAATGAATATCATCGCGCTCTCAAAAAATATATATTTAGAGAAAATCCAACGATTCTTCGTTAAAAGTTTTTTTTTCAATTGAAAAGTTTACTATTATATTTATAGTTCGAAATTCATTTCTTTTGGTCGAGAATTCAAGTATTTGGTTGCAAATTCTAATTTGGATAGAAAATTGGTCTTCTTGGTGGAAAATTTGACTTTTTGGTTAAAAACTGTAAATTTACTTTCATTCAAAAGTCCACTATTATATTTTATGTTCAGAATTCATCTTTCTACATTCTTATCAGAAAATGTATTAGATTTGTGTAAAATTTGACCTCTCCGTTTTTGTCAAATGTCCACGTTCTGAGACGCCCTGAACCCGAAACACAGGTTTTTACGAATTTATCTGTCTGTATGTCTGTCTGGGAGCACGATAACTTTTGAAAGAATGAATCTATTGGATTGGCCTTTGGTACACTCTTCAAGTGTTGAAAACTGAAGGCCAAGTTCGTTAGCCAGTCATTTTGGATGGAAATTCAAAAAGTGAGATCATTTTCAAAATTTTTGAGACCATTTGTCTTCAAGATCTGAAAATTATATGTAAGAATATTCGTAGTACTCAAGAATTCGAACAATTTATCCTTATGACTTCTTTTCGATAAAAAAATTATGACAGTTACAGCGTTTCCAAAATTCAAAAGAAGGAACGAAAATGAAAATCTTAAGCCGAACAATGCACGATATGAAAAAAAGTCATGAGTAGAAAAACGTTGCTTTTCAAAGCCCCACAAGATGGTCATAACAAATTTTTTAATTTGAAAAAAATCGAAAATTCAAATTTTGAGCCAAATAACGCGAGATACGAAAAAAGTTATGATATCAAAATTGTTGTTGTTACGAAGACCCATAAGCTTTCTCCTAGACATTTTTTGGTAGGAGGCATAGTTTGTTTTTTGAGTATGGAAAATGATATTGGAATATTTTTATTTTAATTTTTGAGCCAGACGACGCGAGATAAGAAAAAAAGTCAGAATGGTAGAATTTGTGCTTTTAAAAAGTCAAATGAAATTGCCGTTAGACATTGCTTTATAAGACCAATCGTAAATCATTGAGATAATTTTTTAATCGTCTCTTTAACTATTTATTTGTACATATGATGATGAGAATGTATTTCTTGAGGCCGATAGAGCCTTAAATAAATTAATTTCCTTTTTCATTTGTAATCAAAAACAAATGAAGTAATTTGTACATGAAAAACATATAACACTGAGCGCGAAGAGAATGTGCCCGCGAAGCGGACAGATTTTTTGGGTGAAAATTGTACTATTAGGTTAAAAAGGCAACTATTTTGTCAAAAAGTCATCTTTTTTTGGTTAAAACTTCATTTTTTTGGTTGAAACTTAATTCTTTTAACTTAGAAAGTCCACTATAATATTCTTGAATCATAATTAATCTCTTTTGGTTAAAAATTCTACTATTTTGTTAAAAATTAAACTGATTTGTTGAAAATTCAACTTTATTATTGAAAAGTCAGCTTTTTTTATCAAAAATTCAACTGTTTAGTTGAACATTCGTCTTTTAGGATAGAAAATACGTCCTTTTGCATTAAAAATTCATCTTTTGGCAGAGAAGTAGTCTTTTTCGGTTCAGAACTCATCTTTTATGGTTAAGAGCTAATTATTTTTTATTGATGAGTCTACTATCATATGTTTCGACTAGAGTTCATTTTTTTGGTTATCAATTCTCCTATTTGGTGTAAAATTTCATTATTTTGCTGACAATTCAACTATCTTGTTGAAAAGTCATCTTTTTTGGTCGGAAATTCAACTGTTTTGTTGGACATTAGTCTTTCTGGATATAAAATTCAACATTTTTGATGAAAAATTCATCTTTTGGTAGAAAAGTCGTATTTTCTTGAAAATTCGACTTTCTTGGTTGGAAATGCAACTGTCTTCCAAAAGGCTCGTCTTTTTTCATTAAAAATTCAACTATCTGGTGCAAAATACAACTGTTTTTGGTTTAAGTTTTATCTATTTTGTTAAAAAATTCTATCACTTGCTTGAACATTCATCTTCTAAGGTTGATAATTTAACTATTTGTATAAAAATTTAACCACTTGGTTAAAAATTCAACTTTTTCGCTGAAACTTCGTCTCTTTTGCTTGGAAGTTTAACTAATTGGTTGTTTATAAATTGATTTTTTTGGTAGGAAATTCAACTTTGTGATTGAAAATTTTTCTTTATTTGTTGAAAATGACCCTCTTTGTTGGAGATTCATCTTTTCGGGTTTAAAAGTAAAATTCTTTATAAAAAATTTGACTTCCGAGCTAGAAAACTCGACTCTCTTGTTATAAATTAATCTTTTTTGGTTTAAAATATCACTGTTTTGGTGGAAATGCTATATATTTCGTATTCAAACTTTAGGAATATGGTATTTATAATAATGCGTAAACAATGAGTATTGAATAATTATTATTATGAACGCTTGAAAGTCAACCGGGAAAAATGTGATTTCATACCGGGAAAAACGGGAAAAAGCCTTGTATTTTTGTTTGAAGTTCAAGTAGCCATCCTGATTATCATAAACTTTTCTAAAAATCAAGGCCTGAATTCATGTTCGTCTTGAATATAAAACATGTGTAATTTTTCCAGGAATGAAGGTCAAAGTATCAAGCCCATTAATTTCAGATTTTCCTTTGTTTCTATTATTATACAATCACGCGATTCTAAACTGCTCGTATTTCTCCCTCGTGTCACACGCAGCACGTTCTTCGGAATCCTACTAAAGTCCCTAAATTTAAAAAGAAAGTCGTATCGAAATCCTCTTAGCCATTTTGTTATTCAACACCAAGAAAGGAGAAGAAAGTAGAGCAAAGAATAAATAGAAACAAAATAGATTTATTTCAAATTAGCTCTCAAAGAGAATTAATCAAAAAAACTTCATTTGTATATTTATTTTTATTTACGGATTTGTTGTATCAGTAAAAAAAATCATGCAATTACAAACTCAGGTACGGGTTACCACGGAAATAAAAAAAAGTATGAGCTATTCGAATGACGTAAAAAGGTAGTAAATCCAATTTACAAGGCATGTGGAACAGTTTTGCAGAGTGACTAAAAACGTGTTGCAAATGATTAAATCGCGTCGATGTAATGCTTGCTGCTCGTTTAAATCACGAGCATATGTGAATCCGATGATGTACATATACACCCGCATCCAGGGTGAAAATACGTCCGATGTAGATGAGAGTAATCCTCCCCAGGCTCAAAACAGGACCACTATTTCATGAACTTCATACTTTATCTGATTCTGTTTTGTGAACCATCTTTTATATGTACCCATTTTTTGTCCGATATTTGTTTTAATGGTAAAACTCCCGAGGCTAAAATGTGAATTGTTGGCTGACTTCTATATAGGGAAATAAATTTTTATTCTAAAAGTGTGCATCTGACTCGAACTTTAAATATTTATAAATGGGTGAAAATCAAAAGGTTGACATTATCATGTCCCTGAAATATTATACGCTTGTACTTTGAGTAATAGTTTACTTAATTGCAGGGTTTCATTAAGCTTATTTTTTCCAGCAATATTCTATGTGCCTTATTCTTTATTTGTTTATACTCTTTTCCTTTTACGTGTTATATTAAGAACGTTCATCTGAAGAATGATGGTGTAAGAGCTAGTAATACTGTATAATAAAATCTGTGAGACTGAATAATAATAATTTAAGAATCAAGTGGTTTGAAAATCGAAGTGGTATAAAAACTAACAGATAAACGTAGATAGATATAATCAGACGCGAGATAGAAGTGGACTCAACATAATGAATCTTAAATCATGTTATATATATATATATATATATATATATTAAAAAATTGGTCAAACAACCACCGCAGGGTCCCCCTGGGAGCGACTTCCATCCATGAAAA
>JAUMHM010000072.1:9974060-10002932 GCA_032362435.1 Melikaiella ostensackeni | reverse complement strand
AACACGACGCTGTTGTCAGATTTAAGCTAGCTCGCTCCGTCACAACGGTAGCTCGTTGGAGACCCTAATTTACGGACAACCCTTGTAGTATATATTTATTAATTGTTTATCCTTCTTTTCTGTGATTTCTGTTCATTTAGTTTAGATTATAAGTTTGTTTTCAATTATCTTTCCAAATCGCTGCTTTCGAAGCAAAGTGAGATTCGTAAAGACCTTGCATGGTCATCTCGCGCTGACCATGTCTTCGAAGCAAAGTTTCCGCAGCATATCCCAGTGGGCAAAAAGACATTGTCATCCTGAGAACGTCCTAAAGACATCCTTAGAACGTCCATGTCAGTCTAATTGATGTCCTCAAGACGTCTCGTGTCCAAAAGACTCTTTGAAACATGAGACGTGTTTGGAACATCAATTGGACTCACATGGACGTCTTAAAGATATCTTTGGGACGTCCTCAGGATGATAATGTCTTTTTGCCCACTGGGATGTGCATATCCTTTCCGTGAGGAGAAATATCAAAAAGGAACTGATTTGAGGCCTCTAACGGAAAATCAGCAAGTAACGTTTCCTGATTTACTGAAAGGCATTAAAATATGTGGTGCTTGTAGAAAAGAATGTAGAAATCGCAATTTACAGCCACTATCGTATAGGCAAACAAACTCTAAAAATGTTAAGGCAATCGGAAGACATGACTTTGAAAGTTGGGGCAGTTCAGAAATAATGCCCCACCTATGTCTATTCATCTTGTGATATTTTAATCTCACATATTTATGAATTAAATTCAACTAAATTATGCAAGTGTCTTCGCTTTCGATAAGCAACTGACAGAATATATCTATATATTGGTGAAGGACGAAGGTGACTTAAATGGTTGCCATCATTGCCAGGACCGCAATATCCGTTCAGGAAGACACCGTCCTTAATTAACACAAACTCTCAGAGGACAAGTTCGGAGTCATTAGAACACGCAAACTTACTAGGGAGCCAAAGTTCTTGCGAGCCATTGAGACATTGTTTCTTCTTACATTATAACGTAGAAATATCTTTTAGAGCTTCATCAAAAAACAAACAAAAATTAATTTTCATTTGCAAAAAGAATACACCAATAACATTTTTCCAACAAGCCAGGCAGAAAAATTTGTTGCGTCAATTTCACTCTTCTCTTTTTCTGGGTCATGTTTCAATTATGCACTTTTATAAAAATGCAAATGTGCATTTCAAGATCGCGTTTTTCTGTGAAAAGAATTTCACTAAGATTTTTAGAAAATTCTTGGCCGTGAGGACTCTTGTGTTTCTTCTCTGAATAAAAAATTATCATGCAAGAAGTATAAGGAACACGAGAGGCAAACTGAAGAAACCCACTCGTGATCCTTAGCGTCATAACGAGTAGAGTGGATCCTTTTTAGCCGACTGCCTTATCCCAGATATGAAGGATTCTTTTTATAATAGTATCCTTAAGGAGCAAAGAGAAAAAAAATTTCCCATGCAATTCTCCATTTCCTATTATTCTTATCAACAGGGCCTCAATAGAAAAATAAACTTATGAGATAAACAAATAACCATAGATACTGAATTCAATATAAGACTTTAAAGACTTCAGGTCGAAATATATTGCATTTTTAACAAAACAGTTGAATTTTCAAGCTAAATAGACAAATTTTGAATGAAGAAAGATGACTTTTCTACCGTAAGAAAAAATTTTCATCAAAACACTGGAACTTTTAACCAAAAAAGATGGTTTTGACCAAATAGTTGTATCTTCAACAAAAAAGTTTATTTTTAACTAACTAATATAACCTTTCTGTCATGAAAGAGTAATTTTCAATCCGAAAGGACGAATTTTCAACAGAACAATTGAATTTTCCACCAAAAAAGATGATTTCAACAAAACAGTTGAATTTTTAACCAAATAGCTGAATTTTTAACCAAGAAGATTAATTTTCTGCCAAAAGACGAATTTTCAACAAAGTACATGAATTTTCAACAAAATAGTTGAATTATTAACCGAAAAACTTAAATTTGGAACCAAAAATGGGATTGGTTAATTTTCAGGTTCAAACATTTCTTCTTAGCAAAGAAGAAACGAATTTTTAACCAGTTGAATTCAACGGAAAAAGACGATTTTTTAACAAAATAGTTCAATCCTCAACATATCGTCAAGTTTTCAAACAAAAAAGATTAAACTTCAGCCACAGAGAGTTTCACTTTTAAACAAGTTTATTCCTTAAGCCAAAGAGATGCTCAAGAACTTTTCTACGATAAAAAAGATGAGTTTTCAACAACAAAAAATGAATTATCAACCAAACAGTTGCATTTACAACCAAATAGTTGAACTTTCAAGCGGAAGAGACGATTTTTCAATAAAACAGCTGAAATTTTAGCCCACAATGATAAATATTCAACCAATTGGTCGAATTTTCAAATAAAAGAGATTAAGTTCAATTGGAAAACAAGTTGCATTTTTATCCAAATATTTAAATTTTGAAGCCAAACAGACGAAATTTTTAGAAGATAGTTACATATTTCACCCAAAAGGACGTGTTGTCTATCCAGAAAGACGAATTTTCAACAAAACAATTAAATTTTTGACCAAAAAAGATGACTTGTTAGAAAAATAGTCTCATTTTTAACAAAATAAGTTAATTTTCAACAAAAAAGTTTAATTTTCATCTAAAATTATGAACCTTAAAAAGAAAATGAATTTTTGACAAAAAAGTTCAGCTTTCAACCAAGTATTTGAACTTTCAATTGGAAATTAATTGTTAACAAAAAATATAATAGTTGACATTCCAACCAGAAAAATATTTTTATTTCTTCAAATCAAAAACAGTTGAATTCAACGAAAAAAGAAGATTTTTTAACAAAACAGCTGAATTTTCAGCATACAAAAATGAATATTCAACCTACAAAGATAAATATTCAACCAATTGGTTTAATTTTTGAATAAGAGAGATTAAGCTTAAAGAAAAACAGTTGCTTTTTTATTCAAATATTTCAATTTTCATGCTAAGCAGACAAAATTTTTAGAAAGTAGTTGCATTTTCAATCCAAAAGGACGTATTTTCTATCCATAAAAACGAATTTTCAAAAAAAAAACAATTGAATTTTCGATCAAAAAAGATGACTTGTTAACAAAATAGTTGAGTTTTCAACAAAATAAGTTGATTTTCAAAAAAATAGTTGAATTTTTAACTAAAATTATGAATGGTCAACAAACAAGTGAATTCTTAACAAAGAAGTTCAGCTTCCAACCAAGTAGTTGAATTTTCAATTCAAGATTAATTCTCAACAAAAAATATAATATTTGACATTTCAACCAGGAAAGATTTTAATTTCGAATCAAAAACGGTCGAATTCAACTAAAAAAGACGAATTTCCTGCAAAACAGTTGAATTTTTCACCAGAAAATATAAATTTTCAACCAAGAAATTCATTTTCAACAAAATAGTTGAATTTTGAACAAAAATTGATCATTTTTCAGCCAAAATGGAATAATTAATTTTTCGGCTCAAAAAATTGATTTTCAACAGAAATAAGGAATTTTCATTAAATTAGTTATATCTTAAACGAATAAAATGAATTTTTAACAAAGTAGTTCAACTTTCAACCACGTAGTTTAATTTTCAACCAAAAAAATGAATTTTTAGCTAAATACATTTTCAACCAAAAATATATTTTTTCTACTAAGAAGATTAACGTTCTCCCAAAAAAGACGAATTTTCAAGAAAATACCCGTGTGTTTACAAAATTGCTGAATTTTGAAGCCAAAAAAATGAATTGTATACGAAACATTTAAATTTTTGAGCAAAGGGATGAATCCTCAACAAAAAAAGAAAAATGATTTTTTAACAAAGTAGTTCAACTTTCAACAAAGTAGTTGAATTTCCAATTAAGAAGATTAATTTTCTACCAAAAAAGACAAATTTACAACAAAATACATAAATTTTCAACCAAATAGTTGAACTTTGACTTCAAAACGATCAATCAAAAGTGGAATAGTTGAGTTTACAAATAAAAAAATTAATTTTCAAACAAATAAAAATTTCAAGAAAATAGTTATATCTCTAGCCAATGAAATCAATGTTTAACAAGAAAGTTCAACTTTCAACCAAAGCGGTGAATTTTCAGATAAAAACGATCAATTTCCAGCCAAAAGTGGATTAGTTATATTTTCAAGTAAGGAAATTGATTCTCAACTAAAAAACGAATTTAAATAGGGGAAGTTTCTTGAAAACAGGGGAAAAAAGAGGAATTTTTTAAAGAAGGGGAAAAAAGGGAAATCGGGAAAAGAATGTAAAGTCTGGATTTAGATGCTTTACTCGTAAAATAAAATTATTAATTTACATTTTTTCAAGCATTTCAAAAAATTGTTATTCACATTTACATTTTCCATGTCCTGGTGAAGAATCCACGAGCTGTTCTTCAAAATTTCTGGTCTTTTTCTCTTACGCGTGTAAATTTTCATTAAAAATTCGTCTAACAGTTTCTTAATCAATTTTTACTAAGTCAGCATTTGGTCGATCGGAATGGCATCGATCTATTTAAATAATTTTACTCACTTTTTCAATATTACCGTCGGTTTTCGATGTGCGAGGACGGCCGAGACGCGGATCGTCTTCAATCACTTCCCTCTCTTCCTTGAATTTTTCAAACCAATCAAAAACTTGAGTAAGAAAAACTACAGGTTGACGCGCTGTTCTACTTTCACACTCAAAATAACTCTGGCGGAGCTCAGGTAGACGGTCAACTTCGGACAAAGATTACTGTCATACTGAGGGTCGTACGACCTTGAAATTTGGATGGCAGTGGGAGGGGAGAAGAACACAGGTCAGTATCAGACTCTGCTTGTTGTTTCCAGGGTCTCAAGCAAGCATCATAAAATCAGTCCGGTTGTTTGATAGCCACACCTCGTACATCACAATTCACATGTAAATACTTAAACTGACTGATAAATCCATAGGAAGATCCATTCTCTTTATCTCAACCACATCCACTAAGCAACATCCACCAACGAATTTTTCTTCGGTCTACCTCTGAGTACGCCACCATTCACTTTGCCCTAAATACACTTGCTTCGATTACCTAAATACACTTGCTTTGATAAAGGTCCTTCATTCATTTCTCAACATGGCTGAAGTATCTCAGCAAGTTTCTTACTTGCATTAATAAAATAAGTAAAGGAACCGCATGAACAAACCAATCTATCAACGTAAATTTTTAATCAAAGCTCAACTCATTTCGCTGCCTTCGATGCAGTAAAAATCTTTAGGGAAGTTCTCCAAGAGAATTATATCTTCAGTCCCTTTTTCTTTACCTCTGTTAAACTGGATTCATCCCTCGTAAACGCACATAGCTCTCTGTCTGGAGGAAATCTAAGGCAAACGATTCCCGGTCTCGTAAAACGCATGAAGGATTCCAGACTTGCGAAGTAAATAAGAACGAACGAGATGCATTTCCGGAATGCGAGCTTCTTGGAGTAAACAAGATTCTGCTATAGAAGAAAGTGCAGCTTCTTGTTTTATTATTCACAAGATAAGTAAATCCAACAAATGAGATATAGTACGCATTTTCCAATTTGAAGAATTTTCTGAGAAAAAAAGTGGACTGTCTCACAGCATTTTTTGTTTAAAGTTATGAAAACTGATTCGATGTGAAGACATCATGGAACTGGAAAAATCTTCTTAACAACGAATGTGAAAATTGACATTCTCACTATGTGGGAAATTTATATTCTATAATAACCGTTTCTTTACGTAAGCAATCTGAATTGCTGCACTATTAGGACAGTTTTGATTTTTTTGTCGTGTACTAATCTAAAAAAGTACCGGATTCTACTTTCCGATATAAATGGTCCGTAAATTTTTCTCGTAGCCCCACCTCGTCGATACGAAGAAGTAATTTCTCATGTTAATAGTCGTTCTGTCGATTTATGTCCAGGCAGTTAAAAAGGATTTACAGGCATTTTCTCATCCACTCAGGAATATTGTAGACCTGCCGCATTTGAATTTCGAATCTCGAATTTTGAATTTCCGATTTCTTTTTTTTCAATTTCTAATTTCTAATCAAGATTTACGGTAGTAAATCGCCGACAAGTAAAAAAAAACTCGAATATCTCTTCTCGAAAGATCGCTAGTTATCGTACATGTATTGGATATTCCAGCCAATTACCGATTTGCATCAAACCTTTCTTGAACAAATAAGAAATCGCATAAAAAGAACTTCTGAGCATTTATGTATTTACCATATTTGGTCAACTGGATTGAGCAAATTCAGAAATCATAAAAAATGTCTCATTTTCAGCAGTTACCGAAATTTCAAGATAAGTCTGTTGGATGAAATTCTTCATCCAACATGTTTGCCTACGAAATCCTTCTCAATGGGCGCTGGCCACCCGCTCCACGAACTGATTCTTTGAAAATGATAAAAATCTCGCCAAAATTTCCTTTTTTCCTCTTGAATACATTCATAAAGTTTCTCAATAAATTTAAAGTTTAGATATCTCTTAGAATTACTTGGCAAACTTTCATTTCACAAACTATGTTGATTGTTCTGATAACTTTTCACTTGGCGGAATATTTGCATTCTGGACGTTTTTGGTGAGGTTTCTCATCTCGAAATTCAAATTTCGAACTGCGAATTCGAATTTCAAATAGTGCATTTCAAATTTCGGGTTTGAAATCATCATTTCAGTGATTAGCTTATGTTTCATCTTTAGCTTTACCTTTACCTTCAGGTTTATATTCATGTTTATCCTTAGGTCTTATGTACAGGTAAAACCAAAAGCCACTGATTAGACGTAACGCTGATAACGAATTAGGTAATGGCCTGCGGCTGACTCGCCTTCATAACGGCAAATCATGTCGAATCGGTTTAGATTGAAGATATGGTCGACATGCGCCTCCTATCGGGTGAATGTTTGGCGAATATCACATGCCATGACAAATCAAATAAACAATCTCGACCCAGTGAGGAAACCGTGACAATACCAACATTTCACGTGCTGATGAGAAGGTCCCAGATTTGGTTCTCTATTTATCTACCTAGATTAGTATTTGTGCTTTGCGTTATCAGGAACACGTTTTGCCACTAAGAACGAAATTGGAAATTCCAATCAACGAAGATCTTTGAATTAGTCGCAAATAAGTCCTGAAATTTGAATTCTAAAAGAAAATCGAAAGGCTAAGAAATTTTTTTTTTTAATGAGTTCTCCAATCTTCAAAAAGAATTTGTAGTTTCGGATATATGAACGGTTTCGGTGCAATTTTTCAAACTGCCATGAGACTGAATTACCAATACAATAAATTATAACAATAACAATAGCGAAACAAAGAGTCAAAAGTCGTGTCATACCCTCGCGCTTACATAACAATGATCAGAGCATTCAGTTCGCTCCGAGCTTCATTATTCAACAATTGTAATAAGGTAATTACACCGCATTTCACACATCGCTATGTATCGCACGTAGCATGCAGAGCCCAATTTCGTATGCTTCAATGTTTCATCATAATGCGCCTGGAATTCCTCGAAAATAGGATGTCTCGAATTTAAAGCTTGCAACGACACAAACTTATTGCAAGACATTGAAAGAGAAATTTGAGACTTTGAATAAATGTTTTGGAAAATGTGGTCTGCTGTAAAAAAAATACCAATGCCTTTTATTTATAGGGACTAGGAACTCCGATGGTAAAAATAGTTAAAAGGATTAAGAGAAGCAAGGGCGAAAAATAGCAGAGGGAAAATTCTCGCATTTTTGGTCGCCAATAGCTTTAGAGGAAGCATCGATGAATACATTTTCTTCTTAGCCTTTTTCCAATACTTCAAAAGCGGATAAAAGAGATTTATGTAAAAAATTACACAGCCCTGCTGTACTGCCTCTAAAGCTACCAAAAAATATGCAATTTTATTCTTCCCTGTTATTAGATAAAATCTATAATAATAAAGTACGTTGGCTTCCCACTGCTGCCCCTCCGTCCGTTCAACATGAAGTTGCAGTGTTTTTACTGGTTTTAAATGCTTTTGTTTCACTATTTGTTTAATACATACGTATTTTACGTTTTTTTCTTTTTTCATTCAATGGGTCTCATTTTCCGAGATATCGAGATTTGAGTCTTTACGCGGTCCACGCTCGGCAGTGGCAAGTCGAGCGGTCCACATCTCGACAGTGGCGAGTCAAGTGGTCCACGCTCGGCAGTGCCTAGCCGAGCGCTCAGATGTAAGTACTCAAACTTTGATATCTCGTAAGATAAGGCTCATTATATTGAAAGGAAAAATACGTATCCAACTCCAAACTACGGGGGTTTCAAACTGCATGAGTTTCAGACTGCTGGAGTTTCAAACTTAATATTTTCAAACTGCGGGAACCTCAAACTACACGAGTTTCAGTCTGCGGGTGTTTTAGACTGCTCGAGTTTGAAACTGCGGAAGCTAGAAGCTACGGGAGTTTCAAACTGCGGAAGTTTCGAACTGCCGGAGTTTCGAAATGCCGGAGTTTAGAACTGCCGGAGTTTAGAGCTACAAGAATTTTAAACTACAGGAATTTACAACTACGAGATATTAAACTACGGGAGTTTCAAACCACGAGAGTTTCAAACTACGAGAGGTCGAAACTACGGAAGTTTCGAACTGCGGGAGCTTCAAATTACAGGAATTTCAAACTGCGGGAGTTTCAAACTGCAGAATTTTAAACTTTGGGAGTTTCCAACTACAGGTGTTTCAAACTGCGGGAGCTTCAAACTATAGGAGTTTCAAACTACGTGAGTTTCAAAATATTGGAGTTTCAAACGCAATAATTTCAAACTGTGGAAGTTTCAAACTGCGAGAGTTTCAAACTGTGGGAACCTCAAACTACAGGAGTTCCAGTATGCGGAAGTTTCAAACTCTGGGGATTTCAGACTGCGCGAATTTCAAACTGCGGAAGCTAGAAACTACGGGAGTTTTAAACTGCGGAATTTTCAAACTGCGGGTGTTTCAAACTGCCGGAGTTTCGAAATACAAGAATTTTTGAGAGCAGAAGTTTCAAACTGCCGGAATTTCGAACTACAAGAATTACAAACTACAAGAATTATAAACTACACGAGTTTCAAAATATGAGAGTTTTAAACTACAGGTGTTTCAAACTACGGGAGTTTCAAACTGCGAAATTTGAAACTTTTGGACTTTCCAACTACAGGTGTTTCAAACTGCGGCATCTTCAAACTACGGTAGTTTCAAACTATAGGAGTTTCAAACTGCGTTCTTTTCAGACTGCTGGAGTTTCAAACAAAATAATTTCAAACTGTGGGAATTTCAAACTGCGGGGACTTCAAACTACAAAAGTTTCAGTCTGCGGGAGTTTCAAACTGCGATAGTTTTAGACTGCGCAAGTTTCAAAATGCGGAAGCTAGAAACTATGGGAGTTTCAAACTTCGGGAGTTTTAAACTACTGGAGTTTCAAACTGTAGAAGTTTCAAACTACGGGAGTTTCAAACTACGGAAGTTTTAGACTGTGGGAGCTCCAGACTACAGGAATTTCAAACTACGGGAGTTTCAAACTGCAGAAGTTTCAAACTTCGGTAGTTTAAAACTTGGGAAGTTCCGAACTACAGGTGTTTCAACTGCGAGAGTTTCAAACTATGAGAGTTTGAGACTACGGGAGTTTCAAACTATAAGTGTTTTGAACTACGGCTTTTCAAACTATGGGAGTTTCGAACTACAGGAGTTTCAAACTACAGGAGTTTCAAACTACGGGAGTTTTAAACTACGACACTTCTAAACTTTGAAAGTTTCGAACTGCGGGAGCTTCAAACTACAGAAATTTCAAACTGCGGGAACCTCAAACTACAGGAGTTTCAGTCTGCGGAAGTTTCAAACTCTGGGGTTTCAGACTACGCGAATTTCAAACTGCCGAAGCTAGAAACTACGGGAGTTTTGAACTGCGGAATTTTCAAACTGGGGGTGTTTCAAACTGCCGGAGTTTTGAAATACAAGAATTTTTGAGGACAGGAGTTTCAAACTGTCAGAGTTTTGAACCACAAGGATTACAAACTACAGGAGTTTCAAACTACGGGAGTTTTAAACTACAGGTGTTTTAAACTATGAGAGTTTCAAACTGCGGGAGCTTCAAAATACTGGAATTTCAAACTACGGGAGTTTCAAATTGCGAAATTTGAAACTTTTGGAGTTTCCAACTACAGGTGTTTCAAACTGCGGGATCTTCAAACGACGGGAGTTTCAAACTGCGTTTGTTTCAGACTGCTGGAGTTTCAAACACAATAATTTCAAGCTATGGGAATTTCAAACTGCGGGGACCTCAAACTACAAAAGTTTCAGTCTGCGGGAGTTTCAAACTGCGATAGTTCCAGACTGCGCACGTTTCAAACTGCGAAAGCTAGAAACTATGGGAGTTTCAAACTGCGGGAGTTTTAAGATACTGGAATTTTAAATTGTAGGTGTTTCAAACTACGGAAGTTTTGAACTGTGGGAGCTCCAAACTACAGAAATTTCAAACTACGGGAGTTTCAAACTGCAGAAGTTTCAAACTTCAGGAGTCTAAAACTTCGGAAGTTTCGAACTACAGGTGTTTCAACTGCGAGAGTTTCAAACTATGATAGTTTGAAACTACGGGAGTTTCAAACTATAGGTGTCTTGAACTACGGCTTTTCAAACTGCGGGAGTTTCGCACTGCCGGAATTTCGAACTACAAGAATTTTGAACTACAGGAATTTCAATCTACAGAAGTTTTAAACTACGACACTTCTAAATTACAAAAGTTTCGAACTGCGGGAGCTTCAAACTACAGGAATTTCAAACCGCGGGAGTTTCAAACTGCGGGAATCTCAAACTACGGAAGTTTCAGACAATGGAAGTTTCAAACTACGTGAGTTTCAGAATGCTGGAGTTTCAAACGCAATAATTTCGGACTGTGGAAGTTTCAAACTGCGGGAGTGTCAATCTGCGGAAACCTCAAACTACAGCAGTTTCAGTCTGCGGGAGTTTCAAACTTTGGGAGTTTCAGACTGCACGAATTTCAAACAGTGTAAGCTAGAAATTATAGAAGTTTTAAACTGCGGAAGTTTCAAACTGCCGGAGTTTCGAAATACAAGAATTTTGAACTACAGGAGTTTCAAACTACACGGGAGTTTCAAAATGCGAAATTTAAAACTTTTGGAGTTTCCAACTACAGGTGTTTCAAACTTCGGGAGTTTTAAACTGCGTTATCTTCAAACTACGAGAGTTTCAAACTATGGGATTTTCAACTGCATTTGTTTCAGACTGCTGGAGTTCCAAACGCAATAAAAAAACTGTGGGAGATTCAAGCTGCGGGAATTTCAAACTGCGGGAACCTCAAACTACAGGAATTACAGTCTGAGGTAGTTTCAAACTACGGAAGTCTAGAACTGCGGGAGCTCCAAACAACGGGAATGTCAAACTACGGGAGTTTCAGACTGCGGAATTTTCAAACTTCGTGAGTTTCAAACTACAGGTGTTTCAACTGCGAGAATTTCAAACTATGGGAGTTTCAAACTACAGGAGTTTCAAACTACGGAAGTTTTAAACTACGGGAGTTTTGAACTACGGGAGTTTCAAACTATGGGAGTTTCAAACTACGGGATTTTCGAACTACGGGAGTTCTAAACTACATGTATTTTGAACTACTGGAGTTTCAAACTACGGGAGTTTCTTACTGCCGGAGTTTCGAACTACAAGAATCTGGAACTACAGGAGTTTCGAACTACAGCAGTCTCAAACTACGGGAGTTCTAAACTACATATGTTTTGAACTACGGGAGTTTCAAACTACGGGAGTTTCTTACTGCCGGGGTTTCGAACTACAAGAATTTTAAACTACAGGTGTTTCAAGCTACGGAAGTTTTAAACTACGGTATTTTCAAACTACTGGTGTTGTAAACTTCGGAAGTTTTCAACTACGGGAGTTTCAAACTGTCGGAGTTTCGAACTACTAGAAGGTTGAACTACAAGAGGTTCAAACTACAGAAGTTTCAAACTACAGGTGTTTTAAACTACGGAAGTTTTAAACTACGGGAAATTTAAATTGCCGGAGTTTCGAACTACAAGAATTTTGAACTACAGGACTTTCAAACTACGGGAGTTTCAAACTATGGGAGTTTCAAACTACGGGAGTTACGAACTACGGGAGTTCTAAACTACATGTGTTTTGAACTATGGGAGTTTCTTACCGCCGGAGTTTCGAACTACATGAATTTTAAACTACAGGTGTTTCAAGCTACGGAAGTTTTAAACTACGAGAGTTTCAAACTACGGGATTTTCAAACTACTGGTGTTTTAAACTACGGGAGTTTTAAACTGCCGTAGTTTAGAACTACAGGAGTTTCAAATTACGGGAGTTTCAAACTAAAGGTGTTTTAAACTACAGGAGTCTCAAACTGCGGGAGTTTCAAATTGCCGGAGTATTGAACTGCAAGAATTTTAAACTACGGGAGTTTCAAACTATGGGAGTTTCAAATTACGGAAGTTTCAAACTGAGGGAGTTTTGAACTACATGTGTTTTGAACTACGGGAGTTTCTCACTGCCGGGGTTTCGAACTACAAGAATTTTGAACTACAGGTGTTTCAAGCTACGGAAGTTTCAGACTACGAAAGTTTCAGACCATGGGAGTTTCAAACTACGGGATGTTCAAACTACTGTTGTTTTAAACTACGGAACTTTCAAACTGCCGGAGTTTTGAACTACGAGAAGATTAAACTACAGGAGTTTCAAACTACGGGAGTTTTAAACTGCCGGAGTTTTGAACTACAAGAAGATTAAACTACAGGTGTTTCAAACTACGGGAGCTTAAAACTATGGGTGTTTCAAGCTACATGTGTTTCAAACTGTGGGAGTTTCAAACTGCTGGAGTTTTGAACTACAAGAAGATTAAACTACATGTGTTTCAAGCTACTGAAGTTTCAGACTACGAAAGTTTCAGACCACGGGAGTTTCAAACTGCGGGAGGTTCAAACTACTGGTGTTTTAAACTACGGAAGTTTCAAACTGCCGGAGTTTTGAACTACAAGAAGATTAAACTACAGGAGTTTCAAACTATGGGAGTTTCAAACTGCCGGAGTTTTGAACTACAAGAATATTAAACTACATGTGTTTCAAAATGTGGGAGTTTCAAACTGCCGGAGTTTTAAACTACAAGAAGATTAAACTACAGGTGTTTCAAAATACGGAAGTTTCAGACTACGAAGGTTTCAGACCACGGGAGTTTCAAACTACGGGGTGTTCAAACTACTGGTGTTTTAAACTACGGAAGTTTCAAACTGCCGGATTTTTGAACTAAAAGAAGATTAAACTACAGGAGTTTCAAACTACGGGAGTTTCAAACTGCCGGAGTTTTGAACTACGAGAAGATTAAACTACTGGAGTTTTAAACTACGGAAGTTTCAAACTGCCGAAATTTTGAACTACAAGAAGATTAAACTACAGGTGTCTCAAACTACGGGAGCTTAAAACTATGGGTGTTTCAAACTGTGGATGTTTCAAACTTCCAGAGTTTTGAACTACAAGAAGATTAAACTACAGGTGTTTCAAACTACGGAAGTTTCACGCTACGAAAGTTTCAGACCACGGGAGTTTCAAACTACGGGATGTTCAAACTACTGGTGTTTTAAACAACGGAAGTTACAAACTGCCGGATTTTTGAACTACAAGAAGATTAAACTACAGGAGTTTCAAACTACGGGAGTTTCAAACTACGGGAGTTTCAAAATGCCGGAGGTTTGAACGACGAGAAGATTAAACTACAGGCGTTTCAAACTACGGGAGTTTCAAACTGCCGGAGTTTTGAACTACAAGAAGATTAAACTACAGGTGTTTCAGACTACTGCAGTTTCAAACTACGGGAGCTTAAAACTATGGGTGTTTCAAGCTACATGTGTTTCAAACTGTGGGAGTTTCAAACTTCAGGAATTTCAAACAATGAGAATTTTAAACTACGGAAGTTTCAAACTACGGGAATTTCAAACTGCGGGTATTACAACCTATTAGATCGACTCATCTAAATGGGCTAAGTGGTCCGGTAAAAGCGCAAAGTAACCGATGAAGTAATTGGGAAATGATAGTTAATTTATTATCTGACCAGGATTTCTTAAATCCATAGTATTAATACGAAAACTTAAAGGGTGGCGTTTCAAAATTCATGAACGTTATTTTTCAAGAATAGGATTATCCATCCAAACTTGAGAAAACTTAAGCTTCAAGCGAGTAACAAAATTTTCTTTCTCCATTTTCTGGGTACCTAATGAGATTTTCCAATCGAAATTTTCACCCTCCAATCCAAGTCTAATGTATATCAATCCTGTACAATCTTAAATTGAACGTCTAATTAGTTTAAAAAATTTTAGTGCTTCTAGTCAACATTTTTCACTTCAAACGAAGTTCACAATTTTCTAAAAGATTCTCTGTTGGTCCTAGGAAAGTTTAAAGCTATCAAAAATGGGAGTAATAACTATGTAGATCTAAGGAAACACTTTTTGAAGGAAAATAATTTGATATACAGATCCATAGTGATTTTTTCTCTTTCCTTTTCCAAACAATGCTTACGATTGATGAAAAGGTTGTGGAAAACCCTATCGAAACTGTAGTGAACAACATCTTCTTATTGGTATCAACAGGTTTATAAATTACTAAAATACATAGCAGCGAAAAAATAATGCCATATACATTGAAGGGCTTCTAATTTTCAATTTCACACAGGATTGAAATTTTTAGTAATTTTGTGAATTTTAACTTTTTATTTTAATTCTAAAAACTGTCAATTCAGAAGAGTTCTGATACTTTGAATACTCAAACTTTGTGGTTAAGTATTCACTACTTAAATTGAGAAATTCTCCTGGCTTGAAATTTTTAATTTATTAATTTCATTGACCTAGAAAAATATTTGTTAACCCGAAAGAAATCAGAAATTTATTTTCACTTTTAGTGGCTACCCTGAAATATTTATATTGCAAATTGGACTGCCAATAAAAAACTTCTCACAAGCATAGCGCGAAAGTCATAACTGCTAGTACAAAAATAACGAAGATTAATCAATCAGCTTAAATTTAGGTCAGTTTATAAACAAAAATACCAATGAGAGTAGTTGGTATGATGGATCGCACTGGATTTTTTTTTCTAAAAGCAAATAAAGCCAGAAAAATAGAGTTTGCATTTTCCTGTCTCCTGGAACCTTTATTTTCGATCAAAATCTGAAAACATTTTCACCATTTCGATTCAGAGATGCAAAAACACCATTTTTCAACCTTTTGTATGAAAATAATGTGTAAACTTGACCTGCGAGTTATTTTTCAGAATGTCGTTTCGTTTTTAGCATTTAGAAGTTAAGCATCATGAGAGGCGACCGTGTACGTAAATATGAGTGAAAAAGAGAAAAAGTAGAGATAAGGGAGGAAAAGAGGATTTTTCAACTGTATCTGCCTCTATTCAAGCGTAGGAGAGTCATTAGTCTTTCATTTGCATTCTCGTTACCTTGCAGCCCGACCTACGGGAAGACTTAAGAGCCTCGCCAATTCTCATTGTAGATAGAAGGCTACCTTTTCTGTTTCCCTTCGACAAAAACAACGAGAAACTGTACCAAAACCACAATAAAATAGAACTCAGTGAATAAGCTTTGAAGCCGAAAGAAAAAAGATAGTGCAATTAAAAAACATCATTTTGGGAAAAGCAAATCATTAACTTGATAGTGATACTAATTAGTATTTGAATTTAATGATAGTAATTTTCATTTCTGATATAATTGTTAAGTATTTTTCGAATATAGTTTCGAAGAGAGCCACTCAAGATTAGTTGAAAGTTACTGTTTCAATTAGTCGAAATTCTGAAATTATAATTTAAAAAGTAACAAAAATATCTGGTAACATGGCAAACTCATCCCAATTTCCGTACTTCCGAAGTATTATTGTTGATTTCTATTTACGTGTTTCCAAAAACGATTTTGCCAATGGCACGCAAAGTCCGTAATTCTGCTGTGATCTATTTAGACGTTCTAATACTGAAACCAAGTTGGGTTTGCAAGCACAATCTGAGTCGGACTTCCAAATACAATTTTGCCAAATGCGCACCAAGTTCCAAGTGCAGCTAGGATCTGTTTGGTTGTTCCAATGCTGTTGACCTACTTGGATTTCCAAACAAAACCTGCATTGAATTCTGTTTGAATTTTCGAATCGAATTTTTCTGATGGCGCACCAAGTTCCAATTGCTGTTTCGATATATTTGGTTGTTCCAACAATGTAATCTAATTGGATTTCTAAATATTGTGAATATGTTTGGATTTTCGCACACTGTAACCCAATAGTTGGATTCTTAAACTCAATCTGAATTTGGGTTCTGTTAGGATATGTAAATAGAAGATTGTAATCCTACTTGGATTACCAAACTCAATCCAAATTGTTTTCTGTTTGAAGATCCAAATAGTTTCACCAATTGTACACTGGGCTCTACTTGCTGTCAGGATCTGTTTGGATTTTCGGAAACTGTAACCTACTTGGGTTCCCAAACTAAATCTGAATTGATTTCTGTTTGGACATCCAAGTAGGCTACAGAGTTAGAAAATCTAAATAGATCCTAACGGCAAGTAGGACTTAGAGCACAATCGGTGAAACTATTTGGATTTTCAAACAGAAACCAATTTAGATTGAGTTTGGTAATCCAAGTAGGTTACGGTACTGCATCATCCAAACAAATCCAAACAACAACTGGGACATGGTGCACGATTATTATCTTCTATTTGGGAATCCAGAGAGAATCCAGTTCAGATTGAGTTTGGAGTTTCTAGTAGGTTACAGTATTTCAAAATCCAAACAGATCCTTATAGCGAGTAGGACTTAGTGCACTATTAGTGAAACTCTACTTGGATTCCCAAACAGAGACCAATTCAGACTAAGTTTTGAAATCGAAATAGATTACGATATTGGATCATCTAAACAAAAAACCAAGCAAGTGAAGGAGGACAAGCCTCGGATCGACCATCTTTTCTGGGACAATGACATATGTGGTCGTCAGGGAGGCAGCCCCGAAGAGAAAGCCACAGAAAGCCGCAAAATGAGCCAAGCTGGCTGACCAGGAGGACGCCAAGGCACGACGTTATGGTGCCTATAAGCTGCAGCCCTGAAGTAATGGGATGGCCGTTTCGGGGCTGTAGTTTGTCATGCAAGGGGAGGTGTGTTTCATGAGTAGTGACTTCGGTTGAGTCCCACACTCAATGCGTAAGCTTATTATCATTTTCTCTACAAAAAGAAAGCACTAGAGACTGCTGTAGTTTGATGTTCCAAAGTTCTTTTTTATATTTCGAGGAGGGGGAAATGCTTTGATGCACTAAGTGTGAGACTCGCCCTAAAAAACGGCAATACCCACTAAAATCCTCTCCCTGTCGCTTTTACATTACTCCAGGGCTGTAGCTCATAGGCACCACTTTGCCGTACCTCGGCGTTAACCGTGTACTCCTGCTTGGTCATCGTATGAGCTGCAGCAGATGATTCCGCAGACTCCTTCGTCTCCCACCAGCCCTTAATCAGTTGTGCGCATTTTCCTCAGCAGTGCGACGGTTATCACACATCGAGCTCGTCGGCCTTCGACAAATGACAAGAACTTTATCTTCTTCTTCTGTATGCTGGTGCTCCAGACCATTAAAAGTGCTCACGGGATCAGGGGCTCGGCTCCTCTTTGTTTTGGCTTAGCTTTTTTGGTGCGCAGTACTTTTTCGGCGTACTGTGTCACGGCACCCCAATTTGCTTGAGACCATAGCATCAACGCCACGATGTTCTCCGACGTCGGCTGCCCTTTCGTTTATACTTGTGCAGGTAGGCATTGAACATGCCGTGACCTGACAAGAACTGCGTGAGGTAAAAATTCAGTGATCCTCATCCTCTTGTCTTTTTTGGTAGACTCTCTTCCTCTCTTGAGTTTTAGGTCAATGGGTGCTACTCCGTCACAGTGAAAAACGGTACATCTTCTGGTGAGTGATACTTTTTATGGGGTTTTTCCGGGTGCTCGGAAAAAGTCCCCCTACTATTTCCCTAATTATTCCGGAGTCCTTTGACATTAGTGGTGCCGTTTTCTCTTACCTTCGCGTAACAATTTTGTCTCCAAGGCCCCAAGTATCATTGTTGACCTCCTCGCACAAGTCCTTCCAGCAGGGGATTTTACTGTCCTTTATGGCTCTGCCAAAGCGTCTTCTTGGCTGCTTTGTATATTTCGACTTCTTGATTGAATCTGGCTCTTCTATGATCCCTTCGGTTCTCTCGTCTCCCACTTCCTTCTGAGTTCGGCTATTTCTTCCGTCTACCAGCATTCAACGTTTCTGTGGTTTCTGGAAAAGCGTCTTGGCACTGCGGTGTCGCAATCCTTTGCGATGAGCTTCATTGTGCGTTCGACCAGAATCTCGACCTCCTCCCTTGTGACCGGTGTCGTCACATTTTCATCTAGGAATTTCTCGCCTTTCGCCACTTATTTAAGCAGTGCCTCCAGGTACAGATTTTAAGACGCTCCAACTGATTATGTTGCATCTTGTCATTTCTGTGACAGCCCCTGTTGCACCTATCTCGGCTACTCGGAACCAAATGTATAAGTGATCGCTGGCCGTGAAGTTTTCGAAGACCTGTCATTCAGTGATCCTCGCCGCAATGTCCGGGGTTGGCATTCGGCCGCCATATGTCCATAGCCGTGACATCGGTAGCATCGGGTGGGGTGTAACCTGTTCCTCACCCTGCAATTCACCCAGCCGATTTTGATATGGTCTGCCTCCTCCAGCTTAACAGCGATGTGCTCGTCTAGTCCAACAAACGCTATGATGTTTCTCCATTTACTGACTTGTGACAGGCTGATCTTGTAGCCGCCACCCTACCCATTTTTAATGTGCTACAGTTTAAAGTGCTCGAATTCAAAGTACTATGGTTTGATGTGCTATAGTTTATAATCTAAAATACTGTATTTCAAAGTGCTAAAATTAAAACTGCAGTAATTAAAACTTCAGTAGTTTGAAATACTACAGTTTAAACTGCCACATTTCGAACTCCAGCACTTCAAACTACAGCATTTTAAACTTCATCACTTCAAACTGCAGCACTTACGTGTCGCCCGATTTCCCATAAAGAAAAAATATTTCATCGCTGAGAGATCCTGCCACTTAAAGTCTTGAATCTGCCTGATTTGAAATGAATTCAATCATAAATAGTAAGACATTTTATCGTGTCCTCGAGCAACCTAGAAGAGGGATCCTGAAATACTTCTGAGCTAGATTAACCAAGATTTTAGTGTAGTTAAAAATCGATTTATTAACGTTGATTCCAAGTAACAGTAAAAATAATTATCACTATTTTTGCATAATATTTTTTACAAAATGTCCGATAACTCTCCATATTAATTTATGTCACTGTCTGGAATGGCCAACTAAATAGAATATCACCCATAAATTTGAGTAACAAAATGTGAATTCATGGAGTTAAGTTTCATTATCACGCAGAAACAAAAGCGCATTCAAGATTTCTGGTAGTTTTGAAAAATAGAGATCCCTTAGGTAAAATCAAGAAAAAATTTTAAATTAGGTGTGACATTGTGCTGCATTCTCAAAATTTCAGCTTCGAAGTGAAATTTATTATCGTTTGAGAAAAAAAGTTGGATGAATTTGTGTTATGCAATGAGAGAAAAGTGGGTCGCGAGGTCAAGACATGTAATTATAAACTAGCAGGTCTCTTGTTTGGATTAAAGTGCTCATTAAAATCAGTGAGGTTCCTTTGTTGGTATATTTTCAATTTACCACCGCTTTTCACTCATTAAAATTGTTTTAATTCCGTCTCCAATTTGCTTGGAAAATTAATTTTCTCTCAAGGTTACCAGCTTTTCAGATACATATTCTTAAGCTTTTTCCTTTTCTTCTGCAGTTTCTGCAGTGATATTGATTTGGAATTTATTTGAATATACTTGAATTATTCTTAAAATGATTTCGCGCGTTATGACGTTTAGAATATTATCAAATATTTATGATGATTCTAGAAAATTCTAGAAAAGGCTCATTTGGAAAGATGTGAAATATCAGATATAACGATTTAGGAAGATTTTACGACATTTTTTAAAAGAAATCTTTTGTTATATTTTACATCATTCTGGAATGTACTTTATCATTACAGAAAATTCTATAGTAGATTATAGAATATTCCAGAATAGATAACACTGAATCATCTTAGAATATTTTATGAAATTTTTAATTTCTCAAAATGCAAGAAGATTTTACAATAGGTTGTTTTGAAAATTTTCAGTAAGTCCTGGGATGCTCTAGCATCTAGAATAATCTAGAAAATTCTGGAATATTCCAGGATATTCAAGAAGAGAAATCCAATTTTATTACATATTATTATATTGCAGAAAACTCGAGTGTTCTCTACATTCTTCAAAATTCTGAAATATACTGCTTTTTTACATTATAACATACAAAATATTCTTCAATATTTTGAAAAGGTAGCAGAATATTCTACGGAAATTTAAAGAAATGAAAAACTTTAATATATTCCACATACGTTTCAAAATTTTTTGTTAATTGACTTCTTGATCATTTAAAAAAAACTTTTGGAATATTCTAGAATATTCCTTGAATCGGGTGACGTTTCTGTACTATTTAAAATGTTTAATATTCTCTGTCATTGTAGAAAATTCTGGAAAATTCTAGAAAATTAAACCAAATTTTTTTAAATGATCATAACATTCTCGAACCTAGAAAAATGTAAGAAAATTAGAGAGATTTTAGATCATTCATTAAAACAGCTGTTATGTTCAATACTTTGAAATTTCTTAAATGTTCAAGGAAGTTATAGAAGGTTATAAAAGATTGCAGAATAAATAAGATATTCCAAAATTTACGAGAACACATACACAAACATACATAATACATTTTTCTTCCACTTTAAAAGCTTGTAGAATATTTTTGTACTTTCTACACAATTCTGAAATTCTGAAAGATTTTGTCAAGTCTCAAAACAAAATGGCTTCAATCATTCTCGTGTAGAAAAATAGAGTGAGATCCCGCAAGGAGCCCACATGGATTGCCCTCAGGCTATGAGGGGGCTATGAGGACAATCCAGGTGTGACCCCTCATGGAAACGAAAAATTAATCCATAAGAATCCTACATGGGCTTTTCTCATGGTTGCCCTTGAGGGGCCCTCGAGGGCCCCTTGCAGTTGCCCCTACGGCAAATTCTTAGTTTTGTACAAATACTTTTAATAATTGCCTTCTCACCACTTTTTGAGCGCATATATATAGTACTAAAAAATTGGTCAAACAACCACCGCAGGGTCCCCCTAGAAGCGACTGCGATCCAGGAAAATGATACCGCCTACCAGTAGAACCGCCGTAAATTACACCTATGGCCATGCCTCACGATCGTGAGATGGGTGACCACATGAAACAATGGAGTCACAATAAAAGCTCGCCGAAAACCTCGTGTGTCTTGATGACACGGAGCGGCCCAAGAATAATAGCTCTCTTCATCCATCTCGCAAGTACCTTAGCATGTTTCTGACGCGCGGGTATGTATTGGAAGTTACGAACCAGTGATGGCGTCGCACCCCCAATAGCACCGATGACAAAAACAATCATTTTAACCAAATTTACTTGGCATAATTGTGGCAGCTACCTCATAAGGTCTTGATACCTCTCCGCCTTTTCCTTCTCCGTGATAGTGATGCTGCTGTCGGCCGGAGCCGAGAATTCGATCACGAATATAATTCGTTTCTCTGTCTTAAGGAGTACGGTGTCAGGCCTCGAGTGTGCAATAGGGACTTTTAGACTAACCTTGTAGTGCCAGTAAATTTGTCATTTCACTTTCTCAGCAACCGACTTTATCTCTGCGGGAGCGTTCGGCAGGGCAAGGTCGCGTTTAACACCATTAGAGCGACAAAGATGGTAATAAAGCACTCTTACCATTGCACTGTGTCTGTGTAGATGCGTCGATTGCGCGTGAGTGGGACACCCGGATAATATGTACCATACGTGCTCAGAATGTGCATGACACGCTCTCTCGGCCGCTTACTCCGTGGCTTCATAAAGGATCGCTCTTTTGCCTGTTCCTGACCATTTTCAGTAAAGGATCTCTTCCATTTACCACGATTTGAGCTGTACCCAAGATAAGTCGGGTATAAATACACTACATATTCATAAGTCCACGCCTGCCTTAACGGCGTGGGAATTATGAGCGCGAAACAAATAAGCTGATATGCAAGTTCTTCTGTATATGCATGATCTCACATGTGGCGATATCGAGGGCCGCGAGCTCGTGCTTTGTCCATGAAACCACCCCAAATGAATAGAGTAGAGCCATACCAATTCCTCGTGTATACCCCTCTCAAAGATCTTCAGATCATCCTTGAGATGCTGTGCTCCAGAAGCATAGATCTTCAAGTCATCCATATAAAATATGTTAGCGGAGAGGAGAGGGCTCATGATGTCACTCTGAAAGACGCTTCTCTGAAAGGTGACGCTGCTAGTTGTCAAACGTTGTTTTCCAGGTGAGACAGTAAATCAGGTTTTCCAAAGGAGCATCAATCTCTCTATGCATCCCACTATGTGTGGATGAGCCCTCAAGCTTCGGCAAAATACAGATGTTAAGTCTATGGGAAGTTGAAAAGGAAGCTTTTTGGTAATCAATCCAAGCCATCGACAGATTGCGATTGTAGGCTGCAGCGTCTTCGCAGACGCTTCTGTCGATTAGCAGGTTCTGCCGACAGCCTGCTACGCGTCTTTCCAATACACGGTGTTCGTAAATCTCTCACCACAGAGTTCCAATCGCCTGAACAATCCTATCGTTTAGGAAAGCTGTACAGATCCTATGCGGCGTGTTTAGACAAGTTATTGGCCTGTAGTTCCTTGGATTAGATAAGTCGCCTTTCTTTGGTAGGAATACAGTGCGTCCTATTTCCAGCCACTGCGGAATAGGCGTCTCTGAGTTGAAATATGAGGTGTAGATCCGAGTCAGATGTTAGTGTACAGAAGTAAACTTCTGCCACCAGAAGTTCTTGATGCCATCTGATGCGGCAACGAAGAAATTCTTTGTGCCCCTCAGTTCTTTCTTCACTTCTTCAGCAGTGATTGGTGGACATTGCATCTCGGACGTTATGAGGTTGCCACACAACTCTTTAATACGTATGATGTTCTCAGTGTCTTCATTCATTGGGTGTTGAACTTCATGAATCTTTCTCCAAAAAGTCTACCTTCTCGGATTTAGGCCGATTTTTGATAGAAACAGGAAGATCGCTGAAGAGGTGCGATTGATCAGCCAGAAACTTTTGATTCTCCCTGACCCATTTCTCCATCTTCTGTATTCTCCTTCTTGCGCCGGATAACACCCGTATTTTGTTAACAATGTGTTGCTTGATAGTCAGCAGCTGCGACTTGTTCAATATGAGATGGCAGATCCTCAGTTAGTAACCGAACTTTTGAACCCTTACCGTAAAAGGCTTACCAGGTGTTATGTTGTCAATTGCACACTGAATACGGGACGCGTCCTGTCTAGCCCAGCCAATCTTCTTGTTCAGTTGATGCAAGCGCCTTTTGGTCTTTTGATCTATTGTCTTCTTTACCCTTCGATTTGAATCTGCCAAACATCTCGTCACATTATAAACTAAACAAGTGATGGTCCAGCCAGATTTCAGCCAGATGTTGGGGCTTAGTAGGAACCTGGATGTTTATTTTTCTCCTTGTCCTGAAATCATCTCTCGGGGAATGCCTAATTTTCGCGGTTGGTATTAATGCCGCTCCCTCTTCCTCGTCTGCCGCTTGTTCTTGCAGACTAGGGGAAGCGTTCCGCGTACATATCCTGTTCGCAAGAGGTTGTCGGCGCGGTTCCGCAACGCCTATTGCAAAACGTGCGGAAGCTCTAGATGTTTCTAGCACCACAGAGTGTGCAGGCGCGTCATATAACCTCTACGATCATGGATAATACTCTCATCGTAGCAATCCAGCAAGTCATGTCTCAGTCGATCCGTTCACTCAAGAGCTCGATCGTCTCGCCGATTCGTCATCATGGTTTCATTCAAATTATTTGCATCACCCCGAACTCTAGGGCGATCGGTACTGTCTGCTGACCCATTGTCGGCTGCTCTGCGCGTTCTATCATTTCGAACCTCACTCACAGCTGGGTATGATCTTGACACAGTTGTTTTCACGAGCAGCTAGGGAAAGGGTTAGTTTACCCTTGCAGGGCCCCGCATGCGAGAGTAAGGCTACTTTCTCTAGGAGGTCGCCTGGTATCCCAGAAGCACCGTAAAGGAGGCCTCACCCAGGTGCCATTCAGCTTTCGACATTGTTGTTCACGCCTTAGCGTTGGGGTTTTTCCTCCTTGACTTTCGGGCTTTAGTTCTTGACGGGCTTAGATCAAGTTTTTGAGTACGTACCTAGCTTGGATTTTCCAATTCCTTTTTGTGTGCAATTATATTTAAACGAATAACGTGACAAAGTTAGCATTTTCAACAATATGCTTTTTCATATCTGAAATGAATGCCAAAATAAACTCAATATTTGTCAGTACTATTGCATCTACACTCACAGAATATAAATCTTACTATTAATATTTGACCTGATTACTGTAAACAATTATTATAAACAAATTCTTAACCGTAGTGCTTAACTGTTGTAAAAATTATTTTTTTCACCTAAAATGTGTTAGATTGAGTGCTAGGTCGATACATGCTAGCGACTTATTACCACACATTAATAATTATTATTGCTATAAACAATTTTATCAACAATTATTAAAATTTGGTTTCCATTTCAAAACCAAAACATTTTCTTCCCATTGAAAAAAATATGAACCTGTTTAAGAAATGATCATCAGTTGTGAAATATTGTTGAAGGTTAATAAATTCAAATGTTTATAACAAATATATTGAACAGATATTTCAATTGCATGGTTTCTCGTAGAATAAAGTCCTTTTTACCATCAAATCTTCTTGCGCGCAAGTTTATATTGATACTCCATCAAGATATTTTGCTCTTAATTGAATTAACGATTCTTATAAACATATTATTGAGCAAACATGCAACTATTACAGTTTTTTACAAAAATAAGTGATTTTTTTCTGTGCAAATGTTTCAATACGTAGATATTGATGCTTTAACAAATCAGATGAGGAACGAAAAATAGATGTCATTCATAATAACAAATAGTATAAACGAGAGCTGCAATTAAACGTTTTTTCGTGGAAAAGAATTACTTTTTCCTTTGAATCTTGTTGGAAACAAATTGGTATCGATATTTAGTCGATATTCAGTCCATGTGTTGGGCGAGTAATAAAATTTACGATTGTTATAAATAAATGATTCTACAAATATGCAGCTGTAACAGTTTTGTATACACGCAAGTGATTTTTCCGTTCTCAGTATTCAAGAACAACTTCAATATGAACTTGAACAAGAACAATACACAATGACAAAATGTCATGTAGGGAATAGTTTGTTGCAGCAATAATTATTAAAATTATTCATTTCAATAATTATTTGCTACAGTATTAATATCCAGGTATTCTTGAATAGTGAGAAGGAAAAAATCACTTACTTGTATACAAAACTGTTACATTCACATATGTGTTGAGTTATTTGTTCATAACAATCGTGAGTTTCATTATAAGTCTAACATCTCAACTAAATATCAATATCATTTTCTTTCTAACAAGATTTAATGGAAACAATAATTTTTCCTCAGAGAAACGTTCATTTGGAGCATTTGTTTGTTCTATTTGTTATTATAAATAATAATTATTCATTGTTCCTCAATTAATTGATTGGAACATAATTATCTACGTATTCCAAACATTAAACAAAAAAAGTCACATTCATGTAGAAAACTGTAATACTTGCACATTTGTCCAATAATTTGCTTGTAACAATCGTTACTTTTAATAAGAACAGAATATCTTGATCCAGTATCAATATAAGCTTGCTCGCAATAAGATATTATGAACAATTGGATTTGTTGACTTTTGAAAATATTTTACACTTTACTTTCATTTATGAAACAGTTTTATTTTGGTTCAAAGGGGAAGAGAAGTGTGACCTAGAAATGAAAACCAAAATTTAATAATTGTTGAATGAATAATTATAAAAGCAGCATTTGTTGACGTATGGTGATAAATCATTATCGATCTAGAAGGAAATCTATCAAATTTTAGATGAAAAAAGTAAATGTTTTCAACAGCTCAGCACCAGAGTCAAGAATTTGTTTATAATAATTGTTTATTATAATGTCATTAAATATTATTCGAATTATCTTGGTGCTGTAAGTGCACGTGTCATAATACTGACCAGTAGTGTATTTATTTTGGCATTTTTTTCAGAAATGAAAAATCATATTCTTGAAAGTGCTAACTTTGTCACTTTATTTGTTCAAATATTATTGCACACAGACACTGAAAAATTTGAACTGTATATATTTTTGAGATTTCAGTGTTGAGCTTTTTAAAAAAACTTGAAAATTTTTCAGGAAATAGAGCCTGTAGGGGATTATGAATAGTATTTTCTGATTTCGAAATAATAAACAATTATACAAAATAAGCTCATTCAAGAACACGTACTTGAAAAATTATTAAACTTAATTTTTCACCTATTTTTTGTTACAGACGAGTAGTACAAATTTATGGGGTGACTGGATGGGCGTAATGCATGGTGATGAGATCGAGTACGTTTTTGGTCTTCCACTGAATATGTCTCTCACATATACCGACAAAGAGCGCGACCTTGCTCGAAAATTTCTATCAATCTACTCCAACTTCGCTTTATATGGGTAAGTCTGAAATTCTAAATAAAATTCCAATTCGCCTCTGTGATACTTGACATCTCCCTCGAGAATTTCTCCAGAATACCTTCAATTTTTTTGACATCTCATACATATTTTCTGACTCTGAATTTTAATATGCTGCTCGAGTTTGTATAAAAGGAACTCTGAAGAACCTTCCATACAACCATCCAACACATGCTCCTATGTCTCCTTTATCCACTCACATACTCTGCATTTTCTCTTCTCATCCTTCTCCCAATACATTACTTCTTTTACTTCATTTCCCAGTCTTCATCAAACTATTCTTGTCCATTCCTCATCCTTCTAATCTTCCCTACTCTAGCTTTTTCTACATCCTTCATTCATTCTTCTCTCTTCAAGAATTTTCTTAATATTCTATCGCCATCCTGTACTCACCTTCTTTCCTCTCATGCAACCATCCCATACGTGCTCCCATGTCTCCTTTACCCATTCACGTACTCTGCATTTTCCCTTCTCAACCTTCTTCCAATACATTGCTTCCTCCTCTTCATTCCCCAGTATCCATCTTGCTATTCTTTCCAGTTTCTAATTCTTCTAATCTTCACTACTCTAGCTTTTTCTACCTCTGTCATACATTCTTCTCCTAGTCCCTCCTCCCCAAGAATTTCCATAATATTCTCTTGCCATCCTACGCTCTCTTTTTTTTCCCTCATGCAATCATAACCATCCCTTGTCTACTCCCCTGCTCCTTTACCCACTTACATACACTTCATTTTCTTTTCTTATCCTTCTCTCAATATATTGCTACTTTTGCTCCATTTTCCAGGCCCCATCTAGCTATTGTTCTCCATTTCTAATCCTTCTTATCTTCACTTTTTTGGTTTTTTCAACCTTCTCCATACATTCTTTTCCCAGTCCCTCCTCCCTGAGAATTTTCTTAATATTTCCTTGCCATCCTACGCTCTCCTTCTCTCCTTTTATACAACCATCCCATACATGCACCCATGTCTCCTATACTCACTTACATACTCTACAGTTTCTCTTCTCATCCTTCTCTCAATATATTGCTTCTTTTACTTAATTTCCCAGTATCCACCTAAAACTATTCTTGTCCATTTCTAATCCTTCCAATCTTTGCTACTCTAGCTTCTTCTATATCCTTCATACATTTTTCTCTCAACAAGAATTTTTTCAATATTCTCTCGCCATCCTACACTCACCTTCTTTCCTCTCATGCAGCTATCCCATACGTGCTTCCATGTCTGCCCTACCCCCTTTACATACTCTGAATTTTCCCTTCTCAACCTCCTCCCAATATATCGCTTCCTTATCTTCATTTCCCAGTATGCATCTTGCTATTCTTGTCCATTTCTAATCCTTCTAATCTTCACTGCTCTAGCTTCTCCCACCTTCTGCATACATTCTTCTCCCACTCCCTCCTTCCCCAATATTTTCTTAATATTCTTTTGCAATCCTACACTCTTCTCTTTTCCTCTCATGCAACCTTAGCCATCCTTTACATGCTCCCATGTCTCCTCTACCCATTCACATACTCGGCATTTTCCCTTCTCATCCTTCTTATATTACAATGCTTCTTTTACTTCATTTCTCAGTCTCCATTAAGCTATTCTTGTCCACTTCTAGTCCTTCTAATCTGCCCTATTTTAGCTTGTCCTACCTCCTTCATACATTCTTCTCTTTACAAGAAATTTCTTAATATTCTGTCGCCATTCTACACTTTCCTCCTCTCTCATGCAGCCATTTCATACGTGCTCCCATGTCTCCTCTACCAACTCACATACACTGCACTTTCTTTTCTCATCCTTCTTCCAATGTATTGCTTCTTTTGCTCCATCTCCCAGGCTCCATCTAGCTATTGTTGCCCATTTGTAATCCTTCTAATCTTCACTGCTTTAGTTTTCTCTACATTTGCATACATTCTTCTCCCAGTCCCTCCTCCCTAAGAATTTTCTTATTATTTTCTTGCTCTCCTACGCTCTCCTTCTCTTCTTTCATACAACCATCCCATACATGCTCCCATGTCTCCTTTACCCACTCACATACCACCTTGATCAAAAAGTTTTAGGACTCGTCACCGTGTGGCGCTCTCGTTCGGCCGATTTCAATTCTTTTTTTT
>JAUMHM010000072.1:9918189-9959042 GCA_032362435.1 Melikaiella ostensackeni | reverse complement strand
ACGTAAGTTGGGAAATAAAAAAAGTGTCGGTAAGGTAGGAATCTGGTCACGTGACCCACTCGTTACATGGCCTTAAGTTTTGAATCAATCAAGTTTTGAGATATTCAAGATTGGAAGCATTCATGTTTTAAATCTTTCATATTGATAAGCAGTTAAGCTTTAAGACTTTCAAGTTTGGAAGGTTTGGAAGGTATCAAGTTTTAAGACTTTCAAGTTTTAAATCTATCAAGCGTTTAGAGCTTTAATTTTGGGAGCAATCAAGTTTTAATACTTTCAATTTTGGAAGCAACCAAGCTCTAAGACTTTGAAGTTTAGAATGAATCATGTTTTAAGACTTTCAAGTTTAGAAGTTATCAAGCGTCAATACTTCCAAGCTTCAAAGCTATCAAGCGTTAAGAGCTTTAATTTTGAAATCAATCAAGTTTTAGGACTTTCAATTTCGGGATCAACCAAGCTTTAACAGTTTCAGTTTTGGAAGAAACCAAGCTTGGAGACTTTCAAGTTTAAAATCAATCATGTTTTGAGACTTTCAAATTTTAAAGATTGAAAGCTTCAATACTTTCAAGCTTTAAAGCTATCAAGCGCTAAGACCTTTATTTATGAAGCAATAAAGTTTTAAGACTTTCAATTTTGGAATCGACCAAGCTTTGAGAGTTCCAGTTTTGGAAGAAGCCAAGCTTGAAGACTTTAAAATTTTTAAATCAATCATGTTTTGAGACTTTCAAATTTGAATGATAGAAAGCTTCAATACTTTCAAGCTTTAAAGCTATCAAGCGTTAAGACCTTTAATTTTGGAAGCAATAACGTTTTAAGTCTTTCACTTTTGGAAGCAACCAAGCTTCAAGACTTTCAAGAATAAAATCAACCTTCTTTTAAGACTTGCAAGCTTGGAAGATATCAAGCTTCAATAATTTCAAGCTTTAAAGCTATCAAGCGTTAAGACCTCCCATTTTGGAAGCAATCAAGCTTTAAGGCTTTCAATTTTGGAAGAAATCAAGCTTTAAGACTCTAAATTTTGGAAGCAATCAAGCTTCAAGACTTTCAATCTTGGAAGCAATAAAGCTTTAAGACTTTCAATTTTGGAAGCAACCGAGTTTTGAGACTTTCAAGTTTGAATTTATTCATGTTTTAAGACTTTAAAATTTGAAAGAAATCAAGCTCCAACACTTGCAAGCTTCAAAGCTATCAAGTGTTAAGACATTTAATTTTAGAGGCAATCAAGTTTTAGGACTCCAGATTTAGGAGCAACCAAGCTTCAAGACTTTTAAGTTCAAAACTAATCAAGTTTTAAGGCTTTCAATTGAGGAGGCAACCAAGATTTAAGACTTGCAAGTTTAGAATCAATCATGTTTTGAGACTTTCAAGTTGAGAAGATATCAAGCTTCAATACTTTTAAGCTTTAAAGCTATCAAGCGTTAAGACCTTTTATTTTGGAAGCAATCTAGTTCTAAGACTTTCAGTTTTGGAATCAATTAAGCTTCAAAACCTTCAAGTTTAGAATCAGTCATGTTTTAAGACTTTCAAGTTTGGAAGCAATGAAATTTCAAGAATTTCAAGACTGAAATCAATCAATTTTTCACTGTTTAAAGTTCAAAAAGAATTAAGTTTAAATTTTGCAAGAAATCAATCTTGAAATTTAAAGTTAACAGGCATCCAAGTATGAAAAAAATATAAGTTTTGCGGCTTTGATATGTCGAAGGATTTATATTGTAAGATTTAAACTTTCCAAGCAATGCAACTTGACTTTCAAATTTGGGAAGAATAAATTTGCGAAGCTATCTAATTTAGAAGCAATCAAATTTTATGGCTTGCAAGTTTGGACAAAATCAAGTTTATGTCCTCTAAATTTCAAAAGTCATTAAATTTCGAGGTTTTCAAAATCAAAGGAATCAAGTTTTGAACATTGCATGTTTGCGAGGAATTTTAACGACTTTCAATCATGGAAACATATGCAGTTCTAGACTTTTAGTTTTGAAAGCAATCCAATTTATAACTTCCGAGTTTTTCAGAAATTATAATGTTTTGAAGAAGACTTTTTTTGAGAGTAATAAATTTTGGGCATAAAAGGCATATTAAAGATTATTTTCTTATTTTAAATAAATAATGGACCATTTAAAAATTTTCTATCCGGGAGAGTATCGCTTCGCAATGCGTGAATGGGATACCTAAAAAGAGATAGAGAAGAAATAAGTGATGTATATTAGCATAAATGAACATGAATATGTTATATATTAATAAATAATAATATTATATATATATATATCAATAAATATATATAATATTAAGAAATGTAAATAACGATATAACATCGGTTCGAGTGAAAATGTAATACGTACGATATATTTAGGCGTTCAGACCGATTTTGAAATAACTTTTAGATCCCTGGCGAAAGTTTCAGATAGAAATTCATTCCGAATCATACTGAACCAATCCGAATTTTCCGAAATCTGTACCCGAATCAAATCCAAATCCATCCGAATCAATCCGAACTCGGATTCATTCGGATTAAAAATTCAGTGTATATCAACCCGACTCCGGATTGATTCGGGTGGACTCGGATTCATCCGGATTGAAAATTCAGTTCAGATTAGTACGGATTTATTCGGATTGAACCGGATTGAGTCAGATTAATTTTTAACCGATTTAAATCGATCGGAATTGAAAACTTTCGTATTGGTTCGGATTGGTTCGGATAGATTCGGATATAGATTTCGCAATAATACGGAATGATTCGGAATGAATTCTCATCCGAATCATTCGCCAGGGACATAAGGCATCAGTGTAATTTGCTCTGTGAAGTTACCCGTTATAGAATTTAATTGTTAAGCGGAGCCTAATTTCTGGGTCGTGGCGTCGGGACGCTGCGCTGAGAAAATTAATTGGGACGCGTTTGTTGATTGTGAGGACTTCATTTTTAAGGATAATCAAGTTTTTCAATCATTTTCTGGATAAATGATTATTTCCCATCATGATTTTCTTCTTAATTTACCATTTTATTTACTTTTAAACCATTTTTCGTCAAATATTATTTAAAGCAAACCATTAAATACAGTTCTGTTAAAATTATTTTAAACGAATTAGATTTTTTATTTGTCAATTTGTTTCAAATGATGTTTTTTTGTAAATAACCTCGTAAAAAATAGGGCGTGTCGTGACACGAATCTTCCATTTGGTACATATCACCTTTCTAGGTATATACAGGTAAAGATAAAAGAAGTATAATTAAAGACAAAAAAAATTATTAAATCGTTAATCTGGAATTCGAAGCATAGCTCGATCGGATATAATTATTTAAAAATTATATAAATATATATTCGGTATTTTCGTCAAATGACAATGACGAAGATTATTTTCTACAAAATTATTGATCAAAGCTCCGCCGTGGGATCTTAGAAAGCTGCGCAGGAGGTTATGTGGAAATTTATGGAAAATGTTTAGAGGTAGATACAGGAATTGCCCGACCGAGATAATAAGGAAGATATTGCATCCGGTGCTTCGATCCATATTTCCATTAGCCAAAGCGGAAGTCCCTAAACTTGCTTATATTCAATCTCATCAATAAATTACTCCAAAGCCCTTCACAATACCCTTCAAACATTAATTAATAATCTTCTCAAAAATATTAATAACCTCGTAGCTTTTAAATTAGAAATAGAAAATACTGCGATTCAAATTTCGCGCCAGAAGTAGGTATTTCAGGTTGGGTGGGAGAAATCCAAGATGGCTGAACGCTGAGGGCAAAACGATGACACCAATTGCATGAGACGAAACTTGATTCTTTGAATAACTTGAAAAAAAATTGTATACAATGAGTGAACTTAGATAATATTTTTCATTTTCCGAAAACTATTCAATTAAGTTATAAAATGGATGATTTTTGTTGTAACGATTTCATTATTTAATTGAATGACTTTTCAAAAATATAAAATAATATCCAACTACAATAATAGTGAAGTGTCATATTTTTCACATTTGAAAAAAAAATTAAGTTTCGACCCATGTAATTTGCATTATTGCTTGTCCCTCGACGGGCGGCCATCTTGCCAGTACACGTCACAGCTCGAAATACCTAATATTAACGTCACACTTAAACATAACCTCAAATTTTGGTACAGATCTGGCGCGAAATTCAAATTATAATATTCTTTATTTTTCTTTTCTCAGATAGGAAATAAAATTCTGATGGAAAATTAAATATCGATATTTCAGAATGTTTATTCTCAAACAGAAAAGACTTGTTAAGGGAAAAAATTGCTGATCGACGACCGAAAAAAGTTATGACCACCCTTGTACGGAATTTCTACTCAGCGGGGGTCGGTTACATTTGCATTTCTATGGGAATATTTTTATGTAAATATATAACAGTTGCTTTTTCAGCCGCGATTGCATTGAAAATATCGCGCGAATGCTGGAAAATTCAATTTTCTTATTCATGTAAATTTCCGTAAACTTTTATTTCGCACACAATGATGTGAATGACAATGCTGGAAGAGCTCATTTCCAAAGAAACCCGAGAGGAATGCAGAAGCTAAATTACCTCCCTGAAAATGTTCCTTAGAGTAGAAAATTAAATTTGTTATCAGTGTAGCTTCACGAATTTCTGCTTTAAAAATGTTAAACATTGAAATAATTAGTTATTAAATATTTTAATAATTAAGAAAGTAGTGTTTTCCCCATACTATATTTTTATTAAAATTTGAAAAGAGTCATTTGTACATAAATGCAAGTACCTACTAAAATATAAATACCACGACTTTTCTGCAAGCTGAAAAAATTTGCAATACCTTCTTAATTACCTAGAAGCGCATCTTTTTACATATTGTAAAATAATGAACCCCACATATCATTACATCAGCTTTGGTAAACATCATGCTAATGTAACTTTAGCTTTAGTGCCTCGATGTTGTGCAATCACTTTGTTCGTAGCATTTTAACAATCGCTATTATCGTTTGTTGTTGAATAATAATCGAAGTTTCCATTTTATCGATATCTGTTTTACATCAATTTATTAAAAAAATGTAAAAGCATTACAGAGTTTGGTCCCAAAAAATGGGAATTTATTCACAAGAAGAGGTCGCGAGACGCGGAACGCCAATCCCACTAGAGCTTCATGGGGTGAAAGTACATAAAAATCCATAAGACACGTATCTTTCCTTCTGATCCAGTGAGCCTTAATTTTCGAGATATCGAGATTTGAATATTCACGTCTGGGCCCGCGACATGCCACGTGACACGGTTTGAGCAGTGGGGCGCCACTGCTCAGCCCGGAGCCTGGACTTGAGCCGAGCGCTCAAACGTAAATATTCAAACCTCAATATCTCGAAAACTAAGGCCCATTGGATCGTAGGAAAAAATACGTATCTGATGGATTTCGATTCACTTCCATCCTCTAAAGCTTCAGTCGAATCGCTGTCCCGCATCTGGTAATTGGAGAGATGTGGGTTATTTGTAGGCAATTTTTATTTCAAAAGCCTATTTTTTACATCGTGTTGATCAAGAGAAAATTATTTTTTAAAAGTTGAAATGAGAAAAAAATATTTTCTTTCGAAAATGTGGTGGTTTGTACGATAGGGCATTCCGCTAATTAAATTATTCGGTCGCGTATGAAAGCACGCTCCGGCAAATCGTCAAATTCGTTGTGCCGCGAAATTGATTGATTCAATTCAATAATCAATTTCGAAGGTAATTTTCAGCGTCGCTTGTGATTATCAATTCAACGATACTTTTTTTATATCTCCTTTATTGACACTCCTTCGGGTGTAAAACAATCGCGCAACGTACCTAATAGACAGCAAAGGCAGGAAGCTAAGTCAGTTTTCAATGTAAAAATTTCAACAAAAAAATACAAGATATATATAATACATAGCGTATATTGATATTCCACCTGTTCGATTATAGGTTACGCGATTCTGCGCAAAATGGGCATTTGAGAAAATTTAGCCCCTCTGTAAAATATCCAAAGACGAGATTTTTTTATTTTAGACTTTTTTGGTCAATTCAAACCAATTTTGGGCAATTATTTTCATTAGAATACAGTTTTTAAGTGATGTGTTTTTAGATTTTGAATACAACTTTCAAGTACTCTAGTAGAACAAATGGACACAAAAAATAACATCATTTTTCTAAATTTTTTATCAGGAGATCAAATGGTTAACAGTTGAAATTTAATAATCAACACTTAGCGGTACTAAAAATCACTGATGACTTTAAAACATGGTAACTCCGTCGAAAATAAATCTAGGCATTTTAAACAAAAAGGTTGAAAAGCTTATGAAATTCTGCGTCGAATGACTCCTAGTAAAAATATATTTGACATTCTGAAAAGGGTTTATCACGTAAAAACTTTTTTTTTTAATCGAAAATTTTTCAAATTTTGTATCTGGACTTCATCTCGCGTCATGACTTAAGAAAAATAGTAGCAAAAATCTAAAATTTATAGGTCGCAATCTTTGGAATCTTATCTTCAATTTGAAACGACAAAACTTGAAAATTCTCTATTGGTTCCTAAGATATGACTAAAAATGTCCAAGCGTATCTGCGACAGCGTTGGTTGCCGACTGAAACTCGACGCAGGCATGGTGGGACATTTTTAGTCATATCTCAGGAACCCGCGGAGATTTTTTGAAGTTCTTAAGCTTAAATTGAAGACAGGATTCTAAAAATTGGGTCCTGTAAGTTTCAGATTTTTGCCACATGTTTCTCAAGTTATATAACGAATTGAGGTTGAAGTACAAAATCCGAGAAATTCTCGGCGATTGCCGCTCTCGCGACCGGCAGCGGTGATCGCCGACTGAAACTCGACGCAGACATGCTTGGACATTTTTAGTCATATCTCAGGAACCCGTCAAGATTTCTTAAGGTTCTTAAGCTTAAATTAAAGATAGGTTTTTAAAAATTGTGTCCTTTAAATTTCAGATTTCTGCCACATGTTTCCCAAGTTATATCACGAATTGAAGTTGAAGTACAAAATCCGAAAAATTTTCGGCGATAGCAGGTATGGCACTTGTCCTGGGCGCACTTGAGCGCAAGTGCCAAATTGGTGTGATGACGGAAAAAATTATCTTTTTTGATAGAAAATTCATATACTTTATTGATAAATCTTCTTTGTTCAAAATTAATTCTTTTGCTTGGTTAAAGATTCATCATTTTAATTGAAAATTCAGCTCTCGTTGCAAATTCAACTATTTTCTTGAAAATTATTTTTTTGTGTGAAAAATTAACGTTTTAAATGACAATTCAATTATTTTATTTTTGGTTGGAAAATATATCTTTTTTGATTGAAAATTCAAATGTTTAGTTTGAAAATTTATCTTTTTTAGATAAAAATTCAATTATTTGGTTGAAAATTCATGTATTATATATTTTTCTATATTTGAAAATTCGTCAGTTTGGTAGAAAATTAATCTTCGTGGTTGAAAGTTCACCTTTTCGGTTGAAAGTTTACTTCACTGGTTGAAAATTTAACAATTTTGTTGAAATTTTTTTTTTGTCAAGAAGAATTTTTCTTAGCTGAACATTTAACTATTCCATCTTGATTAAAAATTCATGTATCTTGTTGAAAATGTATCTTTTTTGGTAGATAATTGATCTATTTGCTTCAAAATTTATGTATTTTGTTGAAAATTCGTCTTTCTTTGTGGAAAAGTAATCTTCTTGGTTAAAAGTTCATCTTTTTGGTTGAAAATTTAATCATTTGTTGAAAATTTGTGTTTTTTTTTCGATTGAAGAGTAATATTTTCAAGTGAAAACTAACCTATTTTATTTTTGGTTAAAATATTGTCTTTTTTAGTAGAGCATTCAACAATTCGCTTGAAAATTTATGTATTTTGTTGAAAATTCGTGTTTTTTTTTTATTAAAAATTAATTTTTTAAATTTAAATGTAACTTTTCCATCCTTGCTCATAAATTATTGTTTTTTCAGATGGAAACTTATGTATGTAGTGAAAAATTCCTCTTTTTTGGCAGAAAATTAATCTTCTTGGTCGTAAAGTCATCTTTTTGAATGAAAAATTAATTATGCGGTCAAAAATTTATGTTTTGGGTAGAAAATTCATCATTTTAATTGAAAATTTATTTCTTTGGTTTGAAATTTAACTATTTTGTTGAAAAATCGTCTTTTTTAGTTGAGTTCAACTGTTTTTGATTTAAAATTAAAATCCTTTATTTCAAAGTTTTAGCTATTATTGGTTAAAAATTTATATTATTTAGTTGAAGATTCGACTATTTGGTTGGAAATTTGTCTTTTTCAGTTGAAAATTTCTTGTATTCTGTTGGAGATTCATCATCTTAGTTGAAATTCATCTGTGTTTGGAAAATTAGCTATTTTTTAGAAATGTGTTCTTTTCAGTAAACAATTTTTCAACTGAAAATGTGATTATTTTATTTTTGGTTGAAAATTTATCTTTCTCGGTTGAAAATTCAACTCTTTGCTTTGAAAATTTCTCCTTTTCAGTAAAAAATTCACGTATTTTGTTTAAAATTAATCTTTTTTGGTATAAAATTAATCTTCTTGGTTGAAGATTCATATCTTTGTTAAAAATTCAACTACGTGATTAAAAGTTTAACTCTTCTGTTAAAAACTCATTTTCTGGTTAAAGGTTTATCATTCCAGTTGAAAATTCATCTCTGCTTGGAAATTCGACTAATTTGTTGAGAACTTTTTTTTGTTTAAACATTACATTTTAACTGAAAATTGAATTATTTTATTTTTTGTTGAAAATTTATCTTTCTTGTTTGAAAATTCAACTGTTTGGTTTGAAATTTATCTTTTTCAAATTGAAATTTCACTATTTGGTATAAAATTTCACTAAATTGATGCGATGAAACTTATGAAAATAAATGAATAAAAAAGAAGAAAATTGTTGGAAGGTGTGTGGCAGAGAGATGCAATTTTAATTTCTGCCGTGTGCATTATTTTCCGCACATATGTCACTGACCCTTGGACATATTTAGTCATAATTCGAGAACCCAGGAAGATTTTTCGAAGTTTCTAGACTTAAATTAAAGGTAGGATTTTAAAGATTGCGACCTGTAAATTTCAGATTTTTGTCACATGTTTTTTGAATCACATCATGAGATGAATTTGAGATACAAAATCCGAGAAATTTTTGGCGATCGCCGCTCTCCCGGCCAACAGCGGAGATTGCCAATTGAAACTTAACGCAGAAATGCTTGGACATTTTCAGTCATATTTTGAGAACCCGTGAAGATTCTTTAAAGTTTCTAGGCTTTAATTAAAGATAGGATTTTAAAGATTACGACCTGTAAATTTCAGGTTTTTGTCACATGTTTCCCGAGTCATATCATGAGATGAATTTAAGATACAAAATCCGAGAAATTTTCGGCGATCGCCGCTTTCGCGACCTACAGCGGTAATTGCCGACTGAAACTCAACGCAGATATTCTTAGACATTTTCAGTCATACTTCGAGAACCCAGGAAGATTTTTTGAAGTTTCTAGACTTAAATTAAAGGTAGGATTTTAAAGATTGCGACCTGTAAATTTCAGATTTTCGTCACATGTTTTTTGAGTCACATCATGAGATGAATTTGAGATACAAAATCCGAGAAATTCTCGGCGATCGCCGCTCTTGCGGCCAACAGCGGTGATCGCCGACTGTAACTTAACGCAGAAATGCTTGGACATTTTCAGTCATATTTCGAGAACCCGTGAAGATTCTTTAAAGTTTCTAGGCTTCAATTAAAGATAGGATTTTATAGATTACGACCTGTAAATTTCAGATTTTTGTCACATGTTTCCCGAGTAATATCACGAGATGAATTTAAGATACAAAACCCGTGAAATTGTCGGCGATCGCCGCTCTCACGGCCAACAGCGGTGATTGCGGACTGAAACTCAACGCAGATATTCTTAGACATTTTCAGTCATACTTCGAGAACCCAGGAAGATTTTTTAAAGCTTCTAGGCTTAAATTGACGATAGGATTTTATAGATTGCGATCTGTAAATTTCAGATTTTTGTTACATGTTTTATGAGTCATATCACGAGTTGAAATTGAGATACAAAATCCGAGAAATTCTCGGCGATCGCAGCTCTCGCGGCCAACAGCGGTGATTGCCGACTGAAACTCAACGCAGATATGCTTGGACATTTTCAGTCATATTTCGAGAACCCAGGAAGATTTTTCAGAGTTTCTAGGCTTAAATTAAAGATAGGATTTTAAAGATTACGACCTGTAAATTTCATATTTTTGTCACATGTTTCCCGAGTCATATCACGATATGAATTTGAGATACAAAATTCGAGAAATTCTCGGCGATCGCCGCTCTCGCGGCCTACACCGGTGATTGCCGACTGAAACTCAACGCAGATATGCTTGGACATTTTCCATCATATTTCGAGAACCCGTGAAGATTTTTCAATGTTCATAAGCTTAAGTTCATGATAGGATCTTGAAGATTACGTCCTGTAAATTTCAGATTTTTTCCACATGTTTCTTAAGTCATATCACGAGTTGAATTTGAGATACAAAATCCAAGAAATTCCCGGCGATCGCCGACTGAAACTCAACGCAGATACGCTTGGACATTTTTAATCATATCTCGAGGACACGTCAAGATTTTTCAAGATTTTCCAAGCTCTATTAGCTCAAATTGAAGACTTAATTTTAAAGACTGCACCTTTGAATTTTCAGCATTTTATCCAGTTTTTCCAAGGACATGACACAAGTTGAAGTTGAGATACAAAATTCGAAAAAATCTTGAATTTGAAAAAAAATTCTCACTTCATGTATTCTCTTCAAAAAGTTGAAAATATTTCTACTGAAAGTCTTTGGAAATTAAATTTCTTAAGCATTCTAACCGTTCTTTAAGAAATTGTCTAGCTTCATTTCCGACCGAGTTATCGTGTTTCAAAGTCATCAGTTATTTTAAGAATCGCTCGCACTAGCCGTGTGGATAATTTCCGACGGTCATGTAATTTGTCAGAATTTTACATATAGAACAGAAAATTGTTTTTCCCTGTACTTTATTTTAATAACTTCGTCCACCAGGATAAAATTTTTCATTTCCTATTTTCAAAAAAAAAAAAACGCAAGAAAAACTTTATTTCATCTTTCCAAGATTTTTTGGATCTCGTCTAAATCCGTGAGGTAAAATTGTACATTCTTGAGATCTGAAAAATAGAATGCAGGCCATTTTGCACATTGCACTGTTTCATACACATTACACGGTATTTAAAGCTTTTCAAGTGTCACATTCTAGCCGGCCTATATATCTTCATAAGTCGTTCGGTCATTAAATGGCCATTAAAGATGATTTCGTACCAACCAAATATACGAGCTGATAGAGGGATTCTCGTAAATTCATAAGAAATCTTTTGGCAATTTTAGCTGACGCAAATCTGTATTCTTTCTGCTTCAAAATTCCAATTATCAACACAAAAAATATCATTTTTCTTTAAAAGATAATGCAACACGAAATAGCCCCCAAATTTTAATAAAAAATAAATAGTCACAGATAAACAAAAGTTAAGTGAATTAATTGAATCGCAAATTTAAGCGCGATTTCGCGATTATTCTACCTCGTGTAATCAAGGTTTCCTTGCAAATGTCAAAGCCCTTGTCACGCTTTTGTAAATATATTTAGAACCGCGTAGAATCCAAAAAACCCAATTACAATATTCGAGAAACGCTTTTATAGTTTAATTAACAAGAATTTATCGTTTACAAAAATTGCCCTTTATTTAAAAAAAGAAAACACTTTGTTTAGAGTAGAGAAATAGAGAAAATTGAAATCTTAAACGATGAATTAACTGTAATTATAATTTTAGTGAATGGAGACCAATTCAAAAATAAGAACGTACGATATTCACGACGTGAGGTAAAGAAAATATATTTTCGTTCACGTATGTGTAAATTACTGTATAATATCGCGTATCCCCTTTATTGCTATATGATAATGGATTCACAAAGTATTGCACGTTTTTGCGATTAAAAACCAATTTAGTCATTATAAGTACATTATACATTATATATTTTTCAATGACTGTGTGAAATAAATATAAATAATACTAAGTGTGATAATCGAGTGAGGTTGTGTGATTGATTCTGAATGATTTTTTCTCCCAGAACCTCTCTTCATCGAAGCAAAGCTCTTTCCACTATTCAGCAAAAACTTCACCCTCTCATATTTTTATTTTTTATTTCTTGAGCGTCCACTGATACAGACAATCCTAATGATCCACACTATCAGCACAAATCAGAATTCAATGATACAATAATTTTCTGGGATTTCGTACATTTTTATATATTGAAACAAGAAACATATTCCATCCCAATTTCACAACACTGAAATTGTAGAGAAATACCTTTCAAAAATTGGGAATGGGAAAACAAATCAGCTTTGATAAGAAAGAATTTTATAAACTTATACCTGTACAACCTAACATTATACCCACTTTTAGGGAGAGTGAAATTTATCAAGAGAAGTAAGCTTTCTTTGCACGAGTTTTTCCGGTCGGGACCATTTCGCGTCACGCATGCCACGGTACAATACTTATAGTCAATTATCCAGTCGATAACTTTCTATTCAAAATATACCTCTACAGTATCTAGGAGAAAGTCTCCCGATTTAGCAAAAACAAAAATTAGTTGAAAATTTACAAATTTAGAATTTCTTTCCCTTGTAACTTACATATTTTGATGCGCTGATTATGAATATGATTGTGAAAACTGGCGCAAATTTGATTTTTATGGCAATAATCATTTAAAAACTCATAAAGTCATGGGTTTATTCATTTATTTCCGTAAATAATAAGAATTTTAAAAAATATTTCGAAAAATGGTTGTAGATCTCATCAAAATGCACATTTTATGTTGTTTCAGTTTTCACTGTAAAGATGATAGTTCTCCAGAAAAAGATGGACAAAGTTTAGAAGTTGTAGCAAGGTGCGGTACGCTAGGGGTTGGGTCTTTCTTCAGCGTTCGCGCTTTCGGTTGCGGCTTTACCAGAAATGTTTAAAGTCACATATCTCGAAAACTATCACTCTTAGGCTAAAAATAAATAAAGCCAAAAATGTGCGCTTTTATAAGATCTACAACTTTTGTGCGAAGTATCATACTGAATTTATCGAATTTACAAAGAGAAATTCGAAAAACCATGTTTTTCATCGGTTTTTATGGTTTTCGTCATGAAGATTAAATTTGCCCCAATTTCTGCTATCATAATCGTAATCAGCACGTCGAAATACATAAGTATAAATAGTTTCCGAGAAATCGGAGGTCCGGCGTATTTGGAACTTTATCCCAATAAAATATAAAATTACTGAAACACTTCGTATATAAAGACCCAAAGATAACAAAAAATTCACAACTTTCGTAAACTCTCATTAACTGCTCGATCATAAATCTCTAGGATTTAGCAATAGTCAGTTTTGGAACATCTCTAATGCTGGGGTAAAGTATTTTTTTCCCTAAAAATAAAAATTTTATTATACTGAGTTACATGAATCTTATAAATGCTACGGCAGCACTTATAAAATAACTAGCAGGGTACGAGCGTGCACTTAGAAGTTCTATTTCATTGCTCAGGCTCAATAATAAAAATAAGCAACTCAATTGAACCAAAATATTTTCGACTGTTTTTCAATACTCTTACCGGATGAGGTCACGAGATGCTGGATTCCAATTCGACTGGAGCTTTACAGGGTGAAGAGCATAAAAATCCATTAAATACGTATTTTTTTATTTCGATCCAATGAGCCTCAGTTTCCGAGATATCGAGGTTTGAGTATATGACCTTGAGCGCTCGACTCGCCACTGTCGAGCGCGGACCGTGCTCAGGCGCAAATACTAAAACCGCGATATCTCGGAAACTAAGGCTCACTAAATCGAAAGAAAAAACATGTGCCCAATCGATTTTGGTGCACTTTCTCCCTATGAAGCCCTGGTCAAATTGGTGTCACGCATCTCGCGACCCCTTCTTGTTAATGGTAACGAATGAGTAGTAGACAGCAGATGATTATCCCCCTAATTGCATTTTGAATACTTAAGTACTTGATAAATTGCGGAACATCGAGAATGATACAGTATATTGCATAACTATGCGAAGATCTTTCTCCATTCAGGAGAAATTCGGAAAGATCTCTCCCGAGTCATATACGACACTTTTCAACACCCGTTATGATTTGGACATTTTTCATGACTGTTTTGAGTCGGAATGAAAGAGCCGCAAAATGCACAAAACAAGTAGTTCAAGCAGCACATTTGACCGCCGACCAGAGGTCGACATACGAAATGTAAGTTTAGATTTAGCACTTTCAACAACACCCGCGGGCGGCGACACTTTCTGCTACGCTATACCTGCTACAGATATCGAAATTTAGAAATACATGACTGTTAACGACACGATATTCACACACTTAGATGATTATAAGCCATATTCTCTCGCTGACATCACTCTTCTACTCCCTAGGGAGTAGAAAATACTTGCTGCTCCCTAGGGAGTAGAAAAGTAGAAAGTACTTTCTGCTCTCTGGGGAGTAGAAAAGTAGAAAGTACTTTCCACTCCCACCGATGGAGAAGCGAATTTGTGGTCCCGCTCCACAAGCATGAAAACGGACCGAAATCATGGGGGCGTTATAAGACTTACTTGAGAGTTGAAAATGATTACTAACAACAAAACTGCAAAACAAAATTTATAACCTGAACCTTGTAAACTTACCAGTTAAGAGTTGATTTTTAAAAACAATTTTTATAAATTAAAGGTTTTTTAATCTGCTAACTGTTAACAGCACCAATAGAGTAGTCCAATTTTTTTATGTTCATGCTCTCACCTCCAAGATTCATAAGGTTCCCAAAAAAATTAACAAGTTTTTTTTTTATTTTGAAATCAATTGATATTTAGAGGTTTTTGAAAAACCATAAAGTTTTACAATTATTTTCCATGGGAAAGAAGATGTTTTTGTAAATTCACGATAAAATCGTTTATATTAGGTATATCGGATTGCGTGTGTGTTTTTTCTACAGAATTAATCACAGAATACGAATTGCTAATTCTTTTTCAATTCAACAACTTTCTAATGATATAGTTAAAATTTTCGAACTTAACTACGAAATTCTTGGAAATTAAAAAAAAAAAATTCAGCGACCAAATTTGGACAACACACTCTTAAACGGTTAAGCAAATTATCATTATTTATAATCATCTTCTGTTCAAAAACCCCAGAAAATTGCGATTTTTTCTACATTATTTAACTTCTCTTTAGCTCTTCATTTATGGAGAATTAATAATCAACATAGATAAACGATAATTGTTGTTTAAACAGTAGTCTATTGTTTTCCTGAATTTTTTTGTGCTATAATTTTTTATTTCTTTGACATTGCGCACCTCACCAAAATTTCTCAATAATTACTTCAAGTGGAATTATAATCAATATAATCCATATAAACTATATAGAAGATTTAAAAAATATTGCGATTCTCTACTTTTATTTCGGGAATAATGTCAATAAACAATAATAAATTATTCCAACAATGATTCGTGTCAATGTTTATTATTTATCATTTGTTCATAACTAAAGTGCGGAAGAAAAGTTGGAAAATTGCGAAAACAATAATGAATTGTTTGAACAATTATTGTCTTTAATTTTCATCAATTATCACCTCGTGAGAACTGAATGGTCGAGAAAAAGCTGGAGAATGTAGAAACAACCGCAATTTTCTAAGTTTATTTTAATAGAAGACGGTTATAAACAATTTTTTAAACGTCACAATATCCTTAGATAGTAATATCTTGCTTATTAAAAACAAATTGTCCCAAAAAAATGCAAAAAAGTAAAAATAACCGCGAAAAATACGCAATATCTCATTTTTACACTTATGGGGTTTCTTTGGAACCCTACAAAAGGGGCTCATGAGGATTGAAATCAGTAAGACCTCATTAATTTGTATTTTATAATTAATTCTGGAGAAAAAACTTGCACTTACAATCTGATTTTTTCCATAAAAAATACATGTAAGACTTTATGGTCCTTGAGCAACACCTGAATATCAATTGATCTTGAAATAAAAAAATACGTCCACATATTTTTTTCATCTATGTCCCACAATAGTACTGCTGAAATAGAACTAAAGTACTATTAATAGAACTAAGGTCCCGAAAAAGTGTCACTCAATTTTTTTTAAAGTTTACAAATCCTGAATAATTTTTTGGACAAAACTGCTAGAAAAACACATTTTACTTCTTTTCTCAATGTTTACAAGTGCTGATAGGTATTATGTTCCAAAAAAGTACTGCTGAATTAAGAATAAAGTGCCATAATTTCACTTTTTTCGAAATTCTAACAAGTGCTGATGAAATTTATGTCTCAAAAAAATACTGCTGAAATAGGAATAAAGTACCAAGAATGCTCAATATATGTCCCGCTTCACCAGGGCGTTTTCGGAGCAATTGTACCGGAAAAGCACAGCTGATATATTTTTTTTTTGAGCGGAACTTTTTAAGGACTGAAGTCCCGAAAAAGTCCCACTCAATTTTTTTATTGAAAGTGTACAAGTCCTATATAATTTTTAGGGCAAAAGTACTAGAAAAGTTACATTTTACTTCTTTTCGAAATTCTTACATCCCTAATGGGATTTATGTCCCAAAAAATACAGTTGAAATAGGAATAAAGTATCAAAAATGTTGAAGATATGTTCCGTTTCACCAGGACATTTTTAGGGCTATAGTGCTGGAAAAGTCCAACTTATTCACGTCTTTTTAACAAGACTTTTTTGGGACTAGAGTCCCAAAAAAGTCCAACCTAATTTTTTTTTAAAGTTCACAAGTCCTAAATAATTTTTAGGACAAAAGTAATAGAGAAGTTCCATTTTACTTTTTTTATAATTTTTTTTAAGTGCTGATGGGACTTATGTCCCAAAAAAGTACTACTGAAATATGAATGAATTACGAAGAATGTTCAATATATGTCCCGTTTCACCAGGATGTTTTTAGGGCTAAAGTGCCAGTAGAGTCCAACTTATTATTTTTTGACAAGACTTTTTTAGGACTAAAGTTCCAAAGGAGTCTCAATTTTTTTTAAATTTTACAAGTCCTAAATAGTTTTTGGGACAAAAGTACTAAAAAAGTTCCATTTTACTTTTTTTTGTAATTTTTTTAAGTACTGATGAGATTTATGTCCCAAAGAAGTACTACTGAAATAGGAATGAAGTATTAAAAATATCCAATATATCTCCCGTTCCACGAGGACGTTTTTGGGACTCTAGTATCCGAAAAGTCCAAATTAATTTTTTTTCCGGACAGGACTCTTTTAAGACTAAAGTCTCGAAAAAATCTCACTTAATTTACTTTGAAATTGTACGAGTTCTATATAATTTTTGGGACAAAAGTACTAGAGAAGTTACAATTCACTTTTTTTTATACTTACTAGCGCTGATGAAACTTATGTCCCAAAAAAGTGCTGCTGAAATAGGAATAAAGAAGTTAAAAATTCAATATATGTCCCATTTCACCGGGACGTGTTTAGGACTATAGTGCCGGAAAAGTCCAACTTATTATAATGTTTTTTTCAAGCAGAACTTTCTTAAGACTAAAGTCCCAAAAAAGTCCCACTTAATTTGTTTTTGAAGGTGCGCAAGTCCTATATAATTTTTGGGACAAAAGTACTAGAAAAGTTACGTTTTACTTTTTTTCAAAGTTGTTACAAGTGCTAATGGGCTTGATGTCCCGAAAAAGTACTATTGAAATAGGAATAAAGTATCAAAAATGTTCGAGATATGTCCCGTTTAACCATGAAATTTTTAAGGCTATAGTGCTGGAGAAGTCCAACTTATTTACTTTTTTTTAAACAAGACTTTTTTAGGACTAGCGTCCCAAAAAAGTCCAACTTAATTTTTTTGAAATTTCACAAGTCCTAAATAATTTTTAGGACAAAAGTACTATAAAAGTTCCGTTTTACTTTTTTTGCATTTTTTTTTCAAGTGCTGATAGGACTTATGTCCCAAAAAGTACTGCTGATATATGAATGAATTACGAAGAATGTTCAATATATGTCCCGTTTCACCAGGACGTTTTTAGGGCTGAAGTGCCAGAAGAGTCCAACTTATTTATTTATTTATTTTTTTTTTGAGCAAGACTTTTTTAGGACTAAAGTTCCAAAGAAGGCCAACTCAATTTTTTTGGAAGTTCCCAAGTCCTAAACAGTTTTTGGGACAAAAGTACTAGAAAAGTTCCATTTCACTTTTTTTGTAATTTTTTTTAGTACTGATGAGATTTATGTCCCGAAAAAATCCCACTTAATTTTTCTTGTAAGTGTACAAGTCCTATATAATTTTTGAGGCAAAAGTACTAGAGAAGTTACATTTTACTTCTTTTTAAAATTCTTGCTAGTGCTGATGAGACTTATGACCCAAAAAAGTGCTACTGAAATAGGAATGAAGTACTCAAAAATGCAATATATGTCCCATTTCACCAGGACGTGTTTAGGACTATAGTGCTGGAAAAGTCCAACCTATTATTATTTTTTTTTTTTTTGAACAAAACTTATTTAGGACTAAAGTCCGGAAGAAGTCCAACTTGATTTTTTTTAGAGTTCACAAGTCCTAAATGGTTTTTGGGACAAAATTACTATAAAAGTTCCATTTCACTGTTTTTGTAATTTTTTTGAGTAGTACGAAGAATGTTCAATATTTGTCCCGTTTCACCGAGACGTTTTTAGGGCTTGACTGTCAGAAGAGTCCAACTAAAGTCCCGCAAAAGTCCAACTTAATTTTTTTTAAAGTTTACAGGTCCTGAATAATTTTTGGGACATAATTACTAGAAAAGTTCCATTTTACTTTTTTCTGAAATTCTAACAAGTGCTGATGGAATTTATGTCCCAAAAAAGTACTGCTGAAATAAAAATGAAGTACGAAGAATGTTCAATATTTATCTCATTTCACCGGGACGTTTTTAGGGCTATAGTGCCTGAAGAGTCCAACTTATTATTATTATTTTTTTTTTAACAAGACTTTTTTTGATCTTCAGTCCCGAAGAAGTCTAACATAATATTCTTTTCGAAAGCTCACAACTCCTAAATGGTTTTTGGGACAAAAGTATTTAAAAAGTTTCACTTCACTCTTTTTAAAATTCTTTTTAAGTGCAAATGGGATTCTTGCCCCAAAAAAGTACTGTTGAAAATTTGAATTAGATACCAAAAATCTTCAAGATATATCTCGTTTCACCAGGACGTTTTCAGGACTATAAGACCGGAAAATTCCAACCTTCTTTTTCGGGCTGAACGTTTTCAGGACTAAAGTCGCGAAAAAGTCCCAATTAATTTTTTTTTAAAGTTTGCGAGATCTAAATAATTTTTTAGGAAAAAAGTACTAGAAAAGTTACATTTTACTTTTTTCGAAATTTTCTCAAGTGCTAATAGGATTTATGTCCCAAAAAACTGCTGCTAGAATAGGAAGAAAGTACTAAAAAGTTCAATAAATGTCCCATTTCACCAGGACGTGTTACATTCAATTTTTTCAAAATTTTCACAAGTACTGATGGGATTTACGTCCCAAAAAAGTACTGTTGAAACAGGACTAATATACGAAAATTGTTCAAGATATGTTCCGTTTCACAAGACGTTTTTAGGGCTATAGTACCGGAAAAGTCCAACTTAATTTTTTTTGAGCAGGACATTCTTAGGACTAATGTCCCGAAAAAGTCCAACATAATTTTTTTTTTTAAAGTTTACAAGTCCCAAATAATGTTTGGGAGAAAAATACTAGAAAAGTTCCATTTGACTTTTTTTTTGAAATTCTCGCAGATGCTGATGGGACTTATGTCCCAAAAAAGTACTGCTGGAATAGGAATGAAGTACCAAAAATGTTCAATATATGTCCTATTTCACCAGAACGTTTTTGAGACTGCAGTACCGGAAAAGTCCAACCTAATTTTTTTTTCTGAGCAGAACTTTTTTAGGGCTGAGGTCCCGAAAAAGTCCCACTTTATTTTCTTTGAACATCTTCAAGTCTTAAATAATTTTTGGGACAAAGTACTAGAAAACTTCCATTTTACTTTTTTTTAATTTTTACAAGTGCTAATGGTATTTATGTCCCAAAAAAGTGCTGTTGAAATAGGAATGAAGTACTTAAAATGTTCAGGACAAATCTGGTTTCACCAAGAGGATTTTAGGGCTATATTGTCAGAAGAATCCAGCTTATTATTTTTTTTTTTTGAGCAAGACTTTTTTAGGACTAAAGTTCCGAAAAAGTCCAACTTAATTTTTTTTTCAAATTTACAAGTCCTGAATGGTTTTTGGAACAAATGTACTAGAAAAGTTCCATTTCACTTTTTTTGTAATTTTTTTTTAAGTGCTGATGAGATTTATGTCCCAAAAATGTTCTGGTGGAATAAAAATGAAGTATCAAAAATGTTCAATATTTGTTGCTATTCGCCAGGAAATTTTTAGGGCCATTGTACCGAGAAAGTCCAACTTATATTTTTTTGTTGAGCAGAACCTTCTTAATACTAAGGTCCAGAAAAAATACCACTTAATTTTTTTTCAAAGTGTACAAGTCCTACATAATTTTTGAGACAAAAGTACTAGAAAAGTTACATTTTATTTTTTCAAAATTTTTCAAGTGCTGATGGGGTTTGTGTCCCAAAAAAGTACTGTTGAAATAGGAATGATATACCAAAAATGTTCCAGATATGTCCCGTTTCACAAGACGCTTTTAGGGCTATGGTACCGGAAGAGTCCAACTTAATTTTCTTGTTGAGCAGGACTTTTTTAGAACTAAAGTCCCGAAAAAGTCTAACTCAATTTTTTTGAAGTTTACAAGTCCCAAATAATGTTTGGGAGAAAAGTACTAGAAAAATTCCATTTGACTTTTTTTTGGAAATTCTCGCAAATTCTGATGGGACTTATGTCCCAAAAAAGTACTGCGGAAATAGGAATGAAGTACCAAAAATGTTCAATATAGGTCCCATTTCACGAGTACGTTTTTGGGACTATAGTACCGGAAAAGTCCTCTATTTTTTTTGAGCAGGACTTTTTTAGAACTGAGGTCCCAAAAAAGTCCCACTTTATTTTCTTCAAGAGTCTATAAGTCTCAAATAATTTTGGGGACAAAAGCACTAGAAAACTTTCATTTTACATTTTTTTCTGAATTTTGACAAGTGCTAATGGGATTTATGTCCCGAGAAAGTACTGTTGAAACAGAAATAAAATACCAAAAATCTTCAAAGTATGACCTGTTTCACTAGGACGTTCTTGAGGCTATAGTACCGGAAAAGTCCCACTTAATTTTTTGTTGTTGAAAATTTACGAGTCCTTAATAATTTATGGGATACTTTTTCGGGACATAAGTCCATCAGACATTATGCGGGGTCCCGGTGGGATCTCAATGTGACGTTTTTCTTACTCGGGGTATTTTTTAGGAACCTCACAAATCTGAGAAGTGAGAGCTTGAAAATTTCATGAAAAAAATTTCCAATTCACTTTTGTTTCACCCTATGCACCAATCTTTTCTAACATCTTAATATATAAATTACATTTGCAATTGCAAATTGAAAATTATCCAGAATTTGAAATCAGAATCCTTTCTCCTTCTACCAGAATTAGTTGTGATCACACCAAATACTTTTTATTAACCCTGGGTTTATAAAATAGGAAAAAGTCTCTCTACTCTAATTTCCCCGATTTCCTTTCGCCATTTAGTTCAGACTGTGAAAAGTTTTAAAGAAAATTTCTCTACCAAAGAAAAGTGTCGATGTGTAGTCCTTTATCGAGCTGAAAAAGGAACTTAGTTCAGGAGAGAAAAGTAGAAAAAGAGAATAAGAACGAATGTTAACGAGCCGCATAACGAGGATCCTCTTAAATTTCTCGCCAGAGGAAAAAAATATTCTTCCTTTTTTTTATTTATTTATTTTCTTTTTCAATGAAATTTTCTTACTGCGACTATTTCTTGAATGTGCCACTATGGAATATCTCACTCGAAGGTTGCTTTGCTTTTGCGAAATGATAACAACAAAGAGAGAGAAATAGAAAATGAAAAAATGAGATTCGTGTAATCTAAAGTGTGAAAAAATAGAGTAAGAGTGATAGAGTGAGTGTGAGAAAGAGATTATAAATAAAAATCGTATTACGTTAAATGTTGTTAGGTTATATAAATATTATAATAAATGTTATAAAGCCGTTGTATGTATTATAATTATCTGAAGCTGTATGTATAAGAGATTACTGTAGTTACCAAAATAAAATAAATAAAACGATGATGATTGTACTATAATAGATACCATGTCTTTTAATTCTTGAATTATTTATTCCATCATAAAGACTTTTTGGCATTCTGATAAGGGGCCATCCATAAACTACGCTACTAATACGCCTACGTGACGAAAAAAAAATTCCTACAGAAATAGTTGAATTTTCAAGAAAATACATGCAATTTCAACCAAATAGATGAATTTTCAACAAACAACATTAATTTTGTACCCGAAAAGACGAATTTTCAAGAAAATCTATTAATTTTGAAGGAAATTGTTGAATTATGAAACCAAGAAGACGAATTATGTATCTGCAAAACAGTAAAAATTTTCGCTCAAAGATACGATATTTCAACAAAAAAGTTAATTTTCTACCATATAGTTCAATATTCAAATGAATCGTTCAGTTTTTGACCAAATAGTTGAATTTCAACCAACAATATGAATTTTCAACCAAATAGTTTCGTTTTCTACCAAATTGTTGAGTTTTCAAACCAAACAGAGGAGTTTTCTACAAAACAGTTGAATTCCAACCAAAGATTGGGATTTGTCAACAAAAAACTTAATTTTCTTCCGAATACCTGGTTCAATATTCCGATAAATAGTTTAGTTTTCAGCTGAGTAGCTGTATTTTTAGTTTACAAAGATTAATTTTTAACCAAGAAGATTGATTTTCTAGCAAAAGACAAGTTTTCAAGAAAGTTCATTAATTTTAAACCAAATTTTTGAATTTTGAAACCGAAACGACGAATCACATATCTACAAAACAGTTTAATTTTCATCTCAAAAATATGATATTTAAACAAAAAAGTTCATTTCCTACCAAATATTTCAATATTCAAATGAATAGTTCATTTTTTAACCAAATAGTTCAATTTCAACCAACGATATAAATTTTCAACCAAATAGTTTCGTTTTCTACAAAATTGTTTAGCTTTCAAACCAAAAAGAAGAATTTTTTATGAAACAGTTGAATTCAAACCCACAATTATCATTTTTCAGCAAAAAACCTAATTTTCTACCGAATACCTAGATCAATATCTCAATAAATTGTTTAGTTTTTAACCAAGTAGCTGTATTTTTAGTCTATAAGGAATTATTTCAACCAAAAAGATTAATTTTCTACCAAAAGACGAATTTTCAAGGAAATGCATAAATTTTGAATAAAACTGTTAAATTTCGAAACCAAAAAGACGAATTACATATCTACAAAACAATTAAATTTCCAGCTCAAAGATATGACATTTCAACAAAAAAAGACGAATTTTCTAGAAAAGAATGGATTCCAACCCAGAATTATGATTTTTCAACAAAAAACTCAATTTTCTACTAGATACCTCGTTCAATAATCCGATAAATAGTTTAATTTTTAACTAAATAGCTGAATTTTCAACCAAATAGTTTCGCTTTCTACCAAATTGTTAAGTTTTCAAACCAAAAAGACGAATTTTCTACAAAACACTTGAATTCCAACCCAGAATTGTGATTTTTCAAAAAAAAAAATAATTTTCTACCAAAAGACGAATTTTCAAAAAAAAAAAAACATGCAATTTCAACCAAATAGTTTCGTTTTCTACGAAATTGTTTAGTTTTCAAACCAAAAAGAAAAATTTTCTATAAAACATTTGAATTCAAACCCACAATTATGATTTTTCAACAAAAAACTTAATTTTCTACTGAAGTCCTAGATCAATATCTCAATAAATTGTTTAGTTTTTAACCAAGTAGCTGTATTTTTAGTCTATAAGGAATTATTTTCAACCAAAAAGATTAATTTTCTACCAAAAGACGAATTTTCAAGGAAATGCAATAATTTTAAACAAAATTGTTGAATTTCGAAACTAAAAAGACGAATTACATATCTACAAAATAATTAAATTTCCAGGTCAAGGATATGACATTTCAACAAAAAAAGACGAATTTTCTAGAAAACAATGGAATTCCAACCCAGAATTATGATTTTTCAACAAAAAACTCAATTTTCTACTAGATACCTGGTTCAATAATCCGATAAATAGTTTAATTCTTGACTAAAGAGCTGAATTTTCAACCGAATAGTTTTGTTTTCTACAAAATTGTTTAGTTTTCAAACCAAATAGACGAATTTTCTACAAAACAGTTGAATTCCAACCCAAAATTATGATTTTTTATTTAAAAACTTAATTTTCTACCAAATACCTAATTCAATATTCCAATTAATAGATTAATTTTCAACTAGAAAGCTGAATTTTCTACCAAAATAATTAGATTTTTCAACTGAAAATATGAGTTTTCAACAAAAAAGTTAATATTCAACTAAATAGTTCAATTGTACACCAAACTGTTGAATTTTCAGACCAGAAAGACGAATGATACATCTACAAAACAGTTGAATTTTAATCTCAAAAATATTATTTTCCAACGAAAAAGTTAATTTTCCACCAAATAGTTCAATATTCAAATAAATAATTCATTTTTCAACCAAATGGTTGAATTTTCAAACAGCAATATGAATTTTCAACTAAATAGTTTCGTTTTCTACCAAATTGTTGAGTTTTCTAACCAAAAAGACGAATTTGCTACAAATAGTTGAATTCCAATCCAAAATTATGATTTTTCAACAAAAAAGTTAATTTTCTACCAAACACCTAGTTCAATATTCCAATGAATAGTTTAGTTTTTGACTAATGAGCTGAATTTTCTACCAAAATAGTTGGACTTTTCAACCAAAAATAGGAATTTTCAACAGAAAAGTTAATTCTCAACCAAATAGATTAATTGTATACCCTATTGTTGAATTTCCAAACCAAAAAGATGAATTTTCTACAAAACAGTGGAGTTTTCGATCCAAAAATATGAATTTTCAACAAAAAAGGTAATTCGCAACCAAATGTTTGAATTTTCAACTAAGATGATGAATCTTCAATAAAAAAATGCAATATTTACAAAGTAGTTCAACTTTAAACCAAGTAGTTGATTTTTCGACCAAAAAGATGTATTTTCGATGAAACATGTAATAATTAATATTTCAATCAAACAAGATTTTGATTTCAAATCGAACACAGTTTAATTTAACCAAAAAAGACGATTTTTCAACAAAATACATGAATTTTCAAACTCATAGATGAGTTTTGAACTAGAATAGATCAATTTTTAATTAGAAATATCAATTTTAAACTAAAAATGGAATAGTTACATTATCAGTTTAAAAAATTAATTCTCTACCAAAAAAAAAACGAATTTTCAACATAATAGTTAAATTTTCAATCAAAGGGATGCGGTTTCAACTGAAATCATTAATCTTCAAGAAAAAATGAATTTTTAACACAGGTATTCAATGTTTAGCCAAATAGTTGAATTTTTATCCGAAAGATTACTTTTAAACCAATAAGATTAATTCTTAACCAAATAGTTGAATTTTCAACTAAAAAAGAAAAATTTCCAACCAGATAGCAGAACTATTAACTTAGAAAGATACATTTTCAACCAAAAACGTAATGGTTAAATTCCCGATTTAAAAAACTAATTTTCAACCAGAAATGAGACGAATTTTCAATATAACAGTTAAATGTTCAGCCAAAGAGATGAGTCTTCAACCAAAGAGATTAAGTTTCAACTAAAATGATGAATCTTCGAAAAAAAATGAATTTGCAACAAAATAATTCAACATTCAACCCAGTAGTTGAATTTATAAGCGAAAAGATTATTTTTTAACCAAGAATATTAACTTTCTACCAAAAAATACGCATAATCAACAAGATACTTGAATTTTCAACTGAAAAAGGTAAATTTTCAACCAGACAGATGAATTTTTGAATACAAAAAAAACCTATCTTGAACCCAAAAAGACGAATTTTTAACAACAACTAAATTAACTTTTAACCAAACAGCTGCATTGACAATCAAACAGTTGAATTTTCAACCAAAGAAGATGACTTTTTCTCCACAAAACATAAAGTTTCAATCCAAAAGGACGAATTTTCAACAAAACAGTTGAATTTCCGAATTTGTAAACAAAAAAGATTAAAATTCAACCAGAAACATTTGCATTTTCGAAAAATAGTTTAATTCTTAAGCCGAAAAGACGAATCTTTTAGAAGACAGTTGAATTTTCAACCTGCGAAGTTGAGTTTTCAACAAAAAACTTCATTTCCAACAAAGAAAAATGAATTTTTAACCAAGAAAGATGACTTTTATACCATAAAAGGTGAACTTTCAATCCAAAAGGATGAATTTCTCACAAAACAGGTGAACTTTCATTCAGAAAAGATCACTTTAACAAAATAGTTAAATTTTCAAAAAAATAAATAATTTTAAATAAAATAGTTTAGTTTTTCTCTAAGTATCTGTATTTTTAGCCTACAAAGATTAATTTTCCAACCAAGAAGAATAATTGTCCATCAAAACACGAATTTTTTTTAAATACATGAATTTACAATCAAACAGTTACGTTTAGTGAAAAAAGACGAAAATTTGACAAAATAGAGGAATCTTCAACCAAATAGATGTATTTTCAAAAAAGAAGATTAATTTTGTATTATTTTTTCATTTTCACTATTCAAATTGTGGCGGCAAATATCCATAGAAAATTGTAGCCCAATATAGGAAAATTGACATTTTTCTCTCACCCTGGGATTCGACATTTTCTGAAATCTATGAAAACACTAAGGAAGAAATAAAAAAATGATTTCAGAGTTAAATTTCTCTTTGGTTGATAATGAATTTTTTCAACCAGATATTGAACTATTCCAGTTATTTTACTTATCATTTCAGTTGAAAATTCATCTTTTTTTTGTTAAAAATTTCATTATTTAGTTGAAAATATAATTATTTTGTTCGAAATTGAAAAATTCATCCGTTTGGTTAAAAATTTAACTATTTTGATGAAAATTTGTTTTTTGGGGTTAAACATTAATTTTTAAACTGAATTTAACTGTTTCTGTTTTGAAATTAATTTTTCTCTTGCTGGAAATTAATTTCTTCAATTTAAAATTTAACTATGACATTTTTTGGTGAAAATTGTTGTTTTTTAGTAGAAAATTCATATATTTTGTTTAAAATTCGTCTTTTTTTGGTAAAAAACTAATCTTCTTGGTTGAAAATTCATCTCTTTAATTTCGAATTGCAGCATTTTGTTGAAAATTGATTAATATTATTTTTTATAACATTTTTTGTTAAAAATTGTTTTTTGTTGAATGCAACTGTTTTTTATTTAAAATAAAAATATTTCTTGGTTGAAATATCAAATATTACATTTTTCGTTAAGAAGTCATCTTTTTTCGTTCAAAATTATTTTTTTAATTGATAAAAATTCATATATTTTGTTAAAAGTTCGTCTTTTTTGGTAAAAAATTATCTTTTTGGTTGAAAATTCATCTCTTTGGTTTTAAGTTTACCTATTTGTTTGAAAATTCGTACATTTTTGTCAAAAATTTAATTATTTGGTTAAAAAATTTAATCATTTCGTTCGAAATTGAACGATTTTGAAAGACAATCATTTTATTGGGTGGAAAATTCAACTGTTTTGTTGGAAATAGTTTTTTCGTTGAATTAAACTAAACTAAAATTTAACTATGACATTTTTTGGTGAAAATTAATGTATTTTATTTGAAAATTCATATATTTTGTTTGAAATTCGTCTTTTTTTGGTAAAAAATTAATCTTCTTGGTTGAAAATTGATCTTTTGTAGCTGAAACTTCATGTATTTTGTTAAAAATTCATCTCTTTGGTTTCCAATTAAACAATCTTGTTGAACATTCGTCTTTTTTGGTTGCAATTTCTTCTATTACATTTTTCGTTGAGAATTCATCTTTTTGGATGAAATTTTTATTATTTGGTTGAAAATCAACTTTTTCTTTAAAAACTCGCCTTTTTGGCTTTAAATTTTAACAAACCGGTTGATTTTTTCTCTCTTGACTGAAAATTTAATTATTTTCATGAAAATTATTTTTCCGGTTGAATATAATTGTTTTTGATTTAAAATTAAACTGTTTTTTGGTTGAAATATCAAATATTACATTTTTCGTTGAGAAGTCATCTTTTTTCGTTCAAAATTATTTTTCCAATTGAAAAAAAATTCATATATTTTGTTAAAAGTTTGTCTTTTTTTGGTAAAAAATTATTTTCTTGGTTGAAAATTCATCTCTTTGGATTTACGTTTACCTATTTTGTTAAAAAATCGTCCTTTTATGTCAAAAATTTTATTATTTAGTTTAAAAATTTAATCCTTTTGTTGGAAATTGAACGATTTTGAAAAAAAATCATTTCATTCGGTTGAAAATTCAACTCTTCTGTTTAAAATTAGTTTTTTGGTTGAATTAAACTGTTTCTGATTTAAAATTAAATTTTTTTGCTGGAAATTAATTTTTTCAATTGAAAATTTAACTATGACATTTTTTGGTGAAAATTGATCATTTTTAGTTGAAAATTCATGTATTTTGTTTAAAATTCGTCTTTTTTTGTTCAAAAATTATGTTCGTGGTTGAAAATTTATCTCTTTGGTTTCAAATTCAACTATTTTGTTGAAAATTCGTCTTTTTTTATTGAAATTTGAAATGTTAAATTCTTCATTGAGAATTAAACTTCTTTGGATAGAAATTTTATTATTTGGTTGAAAAACAACTTTTCTGTTGCAAAATTGTTTTTTTTTTTAATGTAACTGTTTTTGAATTAAAATAAAAATATTTTTTGGTTCAAATATCAAATATTAAATTTTTTTTAAAGGAGTCATCTTTTTTCGTTCAAAATTATTTTTTTAATTGGAAAACAATTGATATATTTTGTTAAAAGTTCGTCTTTTTTTGGTAAAAAAATATCTTCTTGTATGAAAATTCATTTCTTTGGTTTCAAATTTACCTATGTTCTCGAAAATTCGTCCTTTTTTGTCAAAAGTTTCATTATTTGATTAAAAAGTTTAATTATTTTGTTCGAAATTGAACAACTTTAGAAGAAAATCATTTTATTTTGTTGAAAATTCAACTGCTGTGTTGAAAATTAGTTTTTTGGTTGAATTAAACTGTTTTTGATTTAAAATTATTTTTTTTTTTTGCTGAAAATTAAATTTTTCAATTTAAAATTTAACTATGACATTTTATGGTGAAAATTGATATTTTTTCGTTGAAAATTCAGATATTTTGTTTAAAATTCGTCTTTTTTGGTGAAAAATTAATCTTCTTGGTTGAAAATTCATCTTTTTGGTTTCAAATTGCACCATTTTGATGAAAATTAATCTTTTGTAGCTGAAGTTTGTAGTTGATTTTTTCTCTCTTGAATGAAAATTTAACTATTTTGATGAAAATGATTTTTTTGGTTGAATGTCGTTGTTTTTTATTTAAAATTAAACTGTTTTTTGGTTGAAATATCAACTATTACATTCTTTCGTTAAGGATTCATCTTTTCTCCGTTCAAAATTAATTTTTTCAATAAGAAATTCAACTATCCCATTTTTTGTTGAAAATTGATCTTTTTAAGTTAAAAATTTATGTATTTTGTTTAAAATTCGTCTTTTCTTGTTAAAAAATTATGTTCCTGGTTGAAAATTTATCTCTTTGGTTTCAAATTCAACTATTTTGTTGAAAATTCGTATTTTTTGATTGAAATTTAAAATGTTACATTTTTCATTGAGAATTAAACTTTTTTGGATAGAAATTTCATTATTTGGTTGAAAATAACCTTTTTCTTTGATGATTTGTTGAAAGTTCGTCTTTTTTTGGTAAAAAACTATCTTCTTGGTTGGAAATCCATCTCTTTGGTTTCAAATTAACTTATTTTTTTGAAAATTCGTCTTTTTTGTTTGAAATTTAAAATATTACATTTTTTATTGAGAATTTAACTTTTTTAAATAGAAATTTTATTATATGGTTGACAATCAACTTTTTTGTTCAAAACTTGCCTTTTTGGCTTAAAGCATCAACAATCTGGTTGACTTTCTTCTGTCTTGGCTGCAAATTCGTCTTCTCTGGTATAAAACTATGTTCTTGGTTGAAAATTTATCTCTTTGGTTTCAAATTTAACTATTTTGTTGAAATTACGTATTTATTAGTTGAAATTTAAAATATTACATTTCTCATTGAGAATTCAATTTTTTGGATATAAATTTTATTATTTGGTTGAAAATCAACTTTTCTGTAGGATAATTGTTTTTTTTTTGTTGAACGTAACTGTTTTTCATTTAAAATAAAAATATTTTTTGGTTGAAATATCAAATATTACATTTTTTGTTAAGAAGTCATCTTTTTTCGTTCAAAATTATTTTTCCAATTGAAAAAAAGTTCATGTATTTTGTTGAAAGTTCATCTTTTTTGGTAAAAAATTATCTTCTTGGTTGAAAATTCATCTCTTTGGTTTCAAATTTACCAATTTTTTTGGAAATTCGTCTTTTTTTGTTGAAATTTCATCTATTACATTTTTCATGGAGAATTCATTGATTGGTTGAAGATTTACCTCTTTGGTTTCAAATTCACCTATTTTGTTGAAAATTCGTATTTTTTAATTGAAATTTAAAATATTACATTTTTCATTGAGAGTTCAACTTTTTTAGATAGAAATTTTATTATTTGCTTGAAAATCAACTTTTCTGTAGGATAATTTTTGTTGTTGTTGTTGAACGTAACTGTTTTTGATTTAAAATAAAAATATTTTTTGTTGAAATATCAAATATTACATTTTTTGTTAAGATGTCATCTTTTTTCGTTCAAAATTATTTTTTCAATTGTAAAAAAGTTCATGTTTTTTTTTAAAAGTTCGTCTTTTTTGGTAAAAAATTATCTTCTTGGTTGAAAATTCATTTCTTTGGTTTCAAATTTCCCTATTTTTTTGGAAATTCGTCTTTTTTGGTTGAAATTTCATCTATTACTTTTTTCATGGAGAATTCATCTTTTTAGATAAAAGTTTTATTATTTGGTTGAAAATCAACTTTTTTTTGAAAACTTGCCTGTTTGGCTTGAAATTTTAACAATCTTGTTGATTTTTTTTCTCTCTTGACTGAAAATTTAACTATGTTGTTGAAAATTATTTTTTTGGTCCAATATAATTGTTTTTGATTTAAAAATTAAACTGTTTTTTGGTTGGAATATCAACTCTTACATTTTTCGTTAAGGATTCATCTTTTTCCGTTAAAAATTAATTTTTTCAATTAGAAATTCAACTATCCCATTTTTGGTTGAAAATTGATCTTTTTAAGTTAAAGATTCATGTATTTTGCTTAAAATTCGTCTTTTTTTGTTGAAAAATGATGTTCGTGGTTGAAAATTCATCTCTTTGGTTTCAAATTCAACTATTTTGTTGAAAATTCGTCTTTTTGATTGAAATTTGAAATCCTACATTTTTCATTGAGAATTCAACTTTTTTGGATAGGAATTTTATTATTTGGTTGAAAATCAACTTTTCTGTTGTAAATTGTTTTTTTTGTTGAATGTAACTGTATTTGATTAAAAATAAAAATATTTCTTCGTTGAAATATTAAATATTACATTTTTTGTTAAAACAAGTTATCTTTTTTCGTTCAAAATTATCTTTTCAATAGAAAAAAAATTCATGTATTTTGTTGAAAGTTCGTCATTTTTGGTAAAAAATTATCTTCTTGATTGAAAATTCATCTCTTTGGTATCAGATTTACCTATTTTTTTGAAAAGTCTACTTTTTTGGTTGAGTTCAACTGCATTTGATTCAAAATGAAAATCTTTTCTGGTTGAAATTTCAACTATTACCTTTTTCATTGAGAGGTCTTCATTTTTGGTTGAAAGTTGAACTACTTTGTTAAAAAAAAAATTTTTTGTGTTGGAGATTCATCATTTTAGTTGAGAATTCATCTCTTTCGATAGAAAATTAAATATTTTGTTAAAATTATTTTTTGGTTAATCATTCATTTTTTCAAATGAAAATTGAACCATTCCATTTTTGGTTTGAAATTTATATTGTTTAATTGAAGATTTAACTATTTTTTTAACTATTTTTTTGTTCAGAATTCAACCCTTACTAAAAAATTTCTGCTGATCTTAGAATATTGTAAATCTTCTAGAAGTGGAAGTCGTAACTAGGTAAATCTGAAAAAACGCTTTTAGAAAGAAATGATCAATTTTCAGCGCCAAAGAGATTTATAGCCCAAAGCAGGAAAACTGAAATTTTTCTTCCACACTGAAATTCAAAATTTTTTAGAACAGTCCTCGTTTTAGAAATATTATGTGGGTCACCACTCACCTACGACTTCCATTAAAAAGTGTAACAACTATCACCCGAAAGTTATGAATGCAGTTTTGTAAAAATTAAACTTGGATATATATTTCTAAAATACAAAAGTAACTAGAAAAGTAACGATAGTTACTTTTTTTGGGAAATGGAATTAAGAAAGAAGTTATATTAGGAATCGGTAACGATAACGATAACTAGTTACTTTTTCGTGATGTAACAGTAACTATAGCCAGTTCTTTTCAAAAAGTAACTTACCCATCATTGCGAAAAATGAGAGGAAGAGATAAGAATAATCAGGGGAAAGACTGAAAAGTTAGAAAGGGAGGTGGAAGAGAAGGAGAAAAGGTTGAATGAACAAAGGATAGAATATCTTGAAAGTAAATCAAAGGAATTAGCAGAAAGAGACAGGTGGTAAGGCAAAGATATGGTAGGGAAAGATAAGAGGCAAGTAAATGAGGAGATGGAAACGCAAAATGAGGAGTTAAGCGTGAAGGTAGTATTGATGGGGAAAAAGTGGAATCAGCGCAGATAAAAAATCTAGAGTGTATTGTTAAGAGAATAAGTGGAGTGGAAAGAGAGATAGAAAGAAAGGAAAGGAGGGAAGTTGTGAAACAACCGGACTATTTTAAGGTTCCTAGTAGTGGAAGGGAAAGTGAAGAATGTAAGAAGGCAAGGAATGAAGGGTAAAGAAATTCTAATAGTAGAAATGGTCTCGTGGGAAAAAAAACAAGAGGTAATGAAGAAAAAAATGTAAGTGAGGGAAAATAAAAATCTACATTGGTAATGATCTGACATACAAGGAAAGGGAAATTCAGCGTAAAATGAGAGAAATAGCTAGAAAAGAGAGAGGCAATGGAAAGGTGGTTAGGGTAGGATACCAAAGAATCTGCATAGAAGAGGAATGGTGCAGATGGAATGAAGAAAAAGAAGAACTGGAGAAGAGAGGCACGTGTTTTTCAAAGTAAGGGAGAGGGGGAAAAGGGATACGAATGAGGTTTGAAAGAAAAAGTAGTAGGAATAAGTATAAAAGTGGGGGAAAACAGGAGAACAGTCCAAGAAAAAAGAGGAGGAAGGTAAAATAATTTTTTGAGAAGCTAGAAAAATAGAAAATAGCAAGAGGGAGTGAGAGGGTGCAGTCGAGAAAAGTAAAGATAAAAGGAAACTGGTATAGGTTTGTGAGAATTTATAAGAGGAAAGGAATGAAAAATATAAGGAAAGCAATAGAGAATTACACAAAAAAAGAAGAGCAAGAGATACTGATAATGGGGGGAGATTTAAATACAAGAACCCGAAAAAGGGGAGTTTATACATAGATGGAAAATATAATGTGAGAAATTCGAAAGATCAGTTCACAAAGAGGAAAAAAAAAACTATTGGAGATGGTGGGAGAAAGAAGTTAGTATGTACTTAACAGTGAAAAAACAAGGCATGAAGAAGGGGAATTCACGTATGTAAGAAGCAGTTTAGTTACAGTAATTGATAATGTAATTACAAACATTGAAGGTTGGGAAAAGATAAGAAAAATGAGTGTAGACACGAGTAGAGTCAGATCATCAACCATTAGGGATATGGCTAAAAAGTAGAATTAGGAAGTTGAGGAGGAGAGCAGATGTGGAAACAATAGAAAAGTGTGGACAGAGAAAGCAAAAAAGAATATGTAGAAAAAACAAAAAACTCTAATTCGAGAAAATGGAGTTAAATGAGGTTTGGGATGAGCTAAAAGGAAAAGTAAAGGAAGCAAGGAGAATGGAAACGATGAAGGTTGAGAAGGGAAGGGATGAAAATTGGAGAAAAAAATTGTGGGGTGGTGAATGCAAAAAGAACTAAAAGAAGTTAGAAAAGCATATAAAGACGGGAAGAAAGGAAAAAAATGATGGGTTGAAATATGTGGGGACCAGGAAGGAATATAGGAAATTATGCAAGGGAAAAGAAAAAAGGAATCAAAGAGAAATATAAGAGACGATTAATGGTATTGAAACAGGGGAGGAAGTGTGGAAATTTATCAATAAAATGAGGGAGAAAAAAGAAGGCATAAGTGATAATATAAAAATGGGAGAATGGAGGCAATATTTCAAAGAAATGTTTCAAGGGTCAGCTGTAAGGGGAAAAAATGGCAGAGGGGGATAGTACAGGGGGATGAGGAGGAGATAGAGCTGGAGGACGAAGCACAAATAAAAAAATTAAAGAAAGTGAAAGCAAGAGGAAGCGATGGGTTGAATGAAGCATGAATTTATAGTAGCGGATAAGCCAGAAAGAAATTAGGTGAGATAGTCAAGAGAATTTGGAAAAGGGGAAGGGTTCCCGGAAGAGTGGAAAGAGGGTTTAATAACACCAATATATAAGAAGGGAGAAAAAGGGGAAGTAGAAAATTATCACTTTTGAATACGGCTTATAAAGTGTATGCAATGGTGTTAACGGAAAGACTCAAAAAGAAGGTAGAATGTAAGGTGATATTACCAGAAAGCCAAGCAGGATTCCGGGAAGGTAGAAGCACTGTAGACAATATATACATTCTTCAACATGTAGTAGAGGAGGAATTAAAGCATGTGCTTTATTTGTAGATTTAAAGGCAGCTATTCCCATCGGTAGATAGGAATGAGGTTTAATAGGTAATGGTGAAAAGGGAAATAAGGAGAGGTTCAATAGATAGAGTAAGAGAAATATATAAGGAAACTAAGGATGAGTTGGGGAAAGAAATGTTAAAGGAGTTTTGGAAGGGTCTGGTCACTGGCATATGCGGTTAATATAGTATGGTTAGCAAGGGAGGAAGACGTGTTCAGAAATAAGATGAAGAGATTTGAGAAATACCCAAAAAGAAAAAAAACTGGTACTGACTGTAGAAAAGTTGAAAGTAATGGTCTTCAGAAAGAGAGATAGAAGAACAGATTGTAAGGAATGAGAGTGGAGTAGGGTAAAGGCTGAAGAAGTGAAGGAATTTGGAAATTTAGGATTTTTGTTTAAAAAGAATGGGAATACTAGAGAACATGTGAAGGAAAGAGTAAAAAGAGTTGGGATGGTAATGAAAAAGGTGTGGGGTATTAGAGAGAAATTATTCAAAGATGATTTCAAAAGGTGAATGAGAATGTATCAGGTGGTAGTGGAAAGTGTAATGATGTATTGAATATGAGTATGGGGCTGGAAAGAATATAAGGAGATAGAAAGAGTGCACAAAAAATAAATTAAATGGGTTTTGGGATTAGACAGATGCACGCCTTAGTATATAGTAGGTATTAAATGAAGTAGATAGAGAGAAAATGAAAATAAGAGTGGGGAATAGGGTATGTATAGTAAATATGAGGAAAATGTTTTGGAATGAGGGGGTAGAAAGATACTTAAAGCTCGCTCGAGAAGAATTGGGAATAGGAAGACATGAAATGGAAGAAAGAGAATCTAGAGAGTATTGTGAAGAGATTAAGTGGAGTGGAAAGAGAGATAAGAAGAAAGGAAAGAAGGGAAAGGAAACAACCTGATTATTATAAGGTTAAGATTGGTGGAGGGAAAGGAAAGAGAAAAAGCGCTCTAGTTGTTTGAAAAACACCTATTAGTGAAAATGAGAGTGAAGAGAGGGAAAGGAGGATCGCGAAAATTAGTTGCGCGTATAAAATGTGTAAATAGAGAAGAATGGAATGAGTACAGGGATAAAGAGGAAGGAAGAAGGTGCATGTTATATTATGTTAATGTGTCAAGACGTTAAGTTGAGGCTATAGTTTAAGATGATAGGTTAATATGATTAGTTAAGGTGTTAAGTTGAGGAAAGTGATATGTAAGAGTCAGGGCGAGGTAATGAGTACAGATGAGAAGCATGTCTAAAAGGGGAAATGGCGGAATGGATGAATGGAGGAATGTAAGAACATGTAACCCATTTAACCTGTGTAAATTGGTTAAACAACCACCGCAGGATTCCCGTAGGAGCGACTGCCGTATAGAGAAATGACACTGGCTCCTAGCGGTCCGGCGAAGCCCTCGTGTGTCTTGACGACAAGGAGCGACCCAAGAATGACAGTTCTCTGCATATTTCTCGCAACTCCACGTGTTTTTGTTCCAATTTGTATAAACCTCGTCTAAATAATTAAATTTGAATTTAAAGTATTGTATTTCTATGGTTAATTTAAAATTTCTGAGGTGGGGCGAATGTATAATTCAAATATTGGTAGGACTTGAGCCGTCAATACGTTCTTTTTACTATCTAAAGATTTTTCTATTGAGACGCGTATGCTTCGAGCTTTCCTGGAGGTATAAAGATAGATTTTCAATTTTGCTGCAACAACGTCGATGCCGCAAAGTATCGGTCCCGCAACACTCAATACTCTCGCTCTTTATAATATCATCTGGATACTCGGGAGCTGACACTTTTATCCCTTATTTGCAAGAAGTATAGCTATGAGATGGGTGGAAGATCTGCGTAAATATTTTACCATGAACTGTTAGTCGAATGAGTTTGCTGAGACCAGGGCCAATACCGTTGCTTGCCTTGCATAGGTAAGAGCCACTGTGCTCTCGTGATACCCTCGGGATCAGCAATGAGCCATTCGCAGCAACTCCGGCTCCTTCGGTCCCCCCATAACCAAGCTCCCTGTAGTCACCTGGACTGTCACCTAAATATTCCAAGAAAATTTCACATGAATACGATCGTAAAAGCAAATTTTGATGTACATAAGGAAGCGAGTGGCCAAAGAGTATACTACGTTCCCTACTTTCCTTTCAGAATAAAAAAATGTTATATGTTTTAAAAACGCATCTTTTTTTCTTTTTTATTTCAATTATTTGTATAGAGTAGGTGTTAGGTTTCTGAAATATACACTGCCGACGTATAATATCGGACCACTAACCGGCTGACCTATTAAAAATTAGGGATTAGACATTCAGAAATTTTCACGGACTCTTGAAATAATGATTTTTTGGGGTGAGCATGCCAAGAGTTGAAGTTGAAGTACAAAATTCCTTAAAAATCGTTATTTTATTTTTGTCTTTCTCGCGTGATATTTTAATGCCCACAAGGCTAAATTATTTAAAAGAAAGTGTATTTAACGCAGAATTAATTGAGATTTCTAACGGGTTTTCAGAAACATTTTTATCTTTTTTCTTATCTGCGTTATCGCCTTTCAAACTCATGGCTAATTTTTAACAGGTCACAGGTTCTTCAACTTTTCTAGATCATGACCCGTATTTAAGTCAAGATACGAAATTTGAGAAATTCTTCAATTTTTTTTTAACTTTTCACATGATATATCTAATTCAAATAGTCATTAATTATTTTACTAGAAAGATAGCCCTGCAAAAGTACAGTTCAATAATAACTTTATAAGCTTGAAAATCACTTTCGAACTTCAGACTCTCTCACTCTTTTCCCCCTTTTTAGAGGATTCTTCTTTTTTACCCTGTTTTCAAGAAATTTCCCATTTTTCTCGTTTTCTCGTTTGAATATCAACTGAATTCATAAAACCCAATAAGAAAATCTAGCTACTTTTCGTTTAAAGTTAATTTTTTTGTTGTTGAAAGTCTACTATTAATTTTTGGTATGGAATTCATCTCGTTTGGTTGAAGATGCATCTCCTTGGTTGAAAATTCAACTATTGTATTAAAAATTCGTTTCATTTTTGGTTGAAAATTAATTTTTTAATCGAAAATTTAACTATTCTATTTTTTTGTGGAAATTTATCTTTCTTAGATGAAAATTCAACTATCTGGTAGAAAATTGATTCTGTTTAGTTAAAAATTCAACTATCTGGTTGAGAAATCATTTTTTTGTTGATAATTCATCCTTTTAGGTAGAAAATTGATCTTCCTGGCAAAAAAATCATCTTCTACTATTTATTCTACTATTTATAATTTATATATAATAAATATAATATATAAATGATATAAAATAATATAATATAATAATATAAATATAAATATATATTATTTATTTATATATATTATTACTATTTATTCTACTATCATCTTCAACTATTTGGTTGAATATTAAAATTTTTTGTTGAAAATTCATTTTATTTTTAAGATACATAATTTCAGTTGAAATTTTATCTCTTCGGTTGAAAATTTGATTATTTTGTTGAAAACTTGTTATTTCTTGATTGAGAATTAATTTCTATAACTGAAAATGTAATTACTCCATTTTTGGTTGAAAATTGGTATTTTCAATTCAAAATTGATCTTTTCTAGTTAGAGATTCATCTATTTGTTTGAAAATTCGTCTTTTATGGTAGAAAGTTAATCTTCTAGGCTGCAAATTCATCTGTTTTGGTTAAAAATGCTACTGTTTGCTTAAAAATTATTCTGTTTTGGTTAAGGATTCAACTATTTTGTTGATAATTCGTCTTTTCGTGGTTGAGCTTAACTGTTTTTGATTTCAAATTAAAATCTTGTTTCGTTGAAGAATCAACAACTTGTTTTAAGGTTGAATTACTCTGTAAAACATTCATTTTTTTGGCTGAAGATCCTAGTCTTTTTGCCTTGAAAATTCAACAATTTGGTAGAAAATTGAACTATTTGGTTAAAAATGAACTTTTTTTTTTAAATTCAACTATTTTGGTAGAAAATTCAACTATTTGATTTATAGTTAGCTTCTTCGTTGAAAAATCATGTTTTCGGGTTGATAATACAACATATTTGTAAAAAACTCGTCTCTTTAACTTGACAATTTAACGATTTGGTAGAAAATCAAACTATTTGTTTGAAAATGAACTTTTTTGTTGAAAATTCAGCTATTTTGGTAGAAAATTCAACTATTTGGTTAAAAATTAAACTATTTATAACTATATTAACTAATTGGCTAAAGTTAGTGTTGGTTAAGGTTGAAACTATCTTAACTATTTGAACTAATATTAAGTATTTGGTAGGAAATTAACTTTTTTGTTGAAAAATCACGTTTTTAAGTTGAAAATTCAACTGTTTTTAAAGCATATTAATCAGCTTGGTAGAAAATTCGATTTTTTCGTTAAAAGTTTAACTATTTGGTTGACTTTATAAGTTGAAAATTCAAGTACTTGGTAGAAAATTTATGTATTTTGTTGGAAATTTTGTCTTGTCAGATTGGATTAAACTGTTTAAAAATTTGTTTCACTGTTGAGAATTAATTTTCTTATAGCCTGAGCGTCCCCCTTCCGCCCGTCTATGAACAAACTAGCTAACTAGTTAAAAGTCCAACTATTTCGTTGAAAATTCATGTAGTTTGTTGATAATTCGTCTTTTTTGTGGAAAATTAATCTTCTTGGCTAAAAAATCATTTTTTCCATTGAAAATTCAACTATTTGGTTGAATGTTAAAACTTTTTGTTGAAAATTCATTTTTTTCGTTTTTCGTTTTGGTTGAGAATTCAACTATTTTGTTGATAATTCGTCTTTTTTGATTGAATTCAACTGTTTCTGATTTCAAATGAAAATATTGTTTCGTTAAAGAATCAACTACTTGCTTTAAAGATGAATTACATACCTTGTAGAAAATTAATTTTTTTTTGCTGAAGATTCATCATTTTAGTTGAAAATTCAACCATTAGGTTGTGAATTAATTTTTTCGTTGAAAATTCATGTTTTTAGGTTGAGAATACAGTTTTCTGAAAAACTCGACTTTTTGGCTCAAAAATTCAACAATTCCGTAGAAAATTGAACTATTTGGTTGAAATAGAACTCCTTTGTTGAAAATTCAACTATTTTGTTAAAAAATTCAACTATTTGGATGAAAATTAAACTATTTATAAATATTTTAATCAACTGCCTAAAGTTAGTGTTGGTGAAGGTTGAAATTATTTTAACTATTTGAATTAATATTAAGTATTTGGTGGAAAATTAACTTTTTTGTTGAAAAATCATGTTTTTGGGTTGAAAATTCAACTGTTTTGGTAGAACATTAATCTTCTTGGTGAACAATTCATTTTCTTCGTTGAAAATTTAACTATTTGGTTGACTTCATAAGCTGAAAATTTAAGTACTTGGTAGAAAGTTCATGTATTTTATTGAAAATTTTGTCTTGTCAAGTTCAATTAAACTGTTTAAACATTCGTTTATTGTAGATTATTTATTTTTTTATAGCCTGAGCGCCACGGAGCGCCCCTATAGAGTTCTCCGCCCGCCTATAAACTAAATAGTTGAAATTTAAACTATTTGGTTGAAAATTCAAGTATTTTGTTAAAAGTTCGTCTTTTGATGAAAAATTAATCTTCTTGGCTGAAAATGCATCTTTGTGGATTAAAAATTCAGCTCTTTGGTTCAAAATTCAACTATTTTGTTAAAGACATATTTTTTGGTCAAAAACTCAACTTGGTTGAAAATTCATCTTTCTTGGTCGAAAATTAACTTTTTTGTTGAAACTTCAAGTACCTTTGAAAAAGTTCGCCTTTTTGGCTTGAAAGTTTTACTATTCGCTTAAGAGTTTAACTATTTTGTTGGAAACTTGTCTCTTTTGCTTCAAAGTTTAACTATGTGGTTCATAATGGGACTGTTTGGTTAAATTTTTTGTTTGTTAATAATTCGTCTTCTTTGAC
>JAUMHM010000072.1:9907189-9918089 GCA_032362435.1 Melikaiella ostensackeni | reverse complement strand
CGTTCCAGTGGAACGTTCCGAAAGTCCCAGCGGCTAGTTCCTGGAACGTTCCCGGAACGTTCCGTGCTATTAGGGCAGATTTTAAATGCGTTGATTTTTATACAATTATCATCTTTTCATAATGGGAATTTTAAAAAGAGCGCTGGACTTACTTTTTTTGCGTTTTCAGTATTTGTAGTCAACAAATACCAAAAAACCAAAAAAAAGTAAGTCCAGCGCAACTTTGAAGTTCTATTGAACCCGTCTGATCATTTCTGATATTTTTTCTAGATGGAAGAAAAAAAAATTCATATATAATTGTACCTTTCACGGTTAGCGCTGTCATTTGGAATACGATCAAAATTTCTTAATTAACTTAATTGATGATCATATCATAATTTCTGCATCAATATCGTGAATAATAAAAGAATGAAAAATACCTTTAAAGACTTATATTTATATTTGCAAATCCTTTGTTCAAATTTAAAAATTGAACATTTCCAAACACTGGTTAGGAGTTGCAGGCTTGAAAATGTTAGTATTTTTAATTTTTGCACAAATAATTTCCAAGTATAAATATAATTTTCGAAAGCTTTTTTTAATTATTTTATTATTTCATATAAATTATGTAGAAAGTATCGTGTGTTGATAAGATAAATTGATTCGAAATTTTAGATTACCTTCCAAGCCACGGCTCTGACGCTGCAAGGTACATTAAATTTAAATTTTTATTACACTATCTAAAAAAAACATACATATGAATAACAGCATAGATTGAATGAAAAACCATGAATGCGTAACGATATTTTACAATCACGGCATGCAATACATGTGCGGAATTTCCAACCTAAAGTCCTACGGTTCCAAGGGAACCGGCTTTGAAAAATTTTGCAGATACAGTAAAGAAACAACTGAATTGTTTCGATATCAAATCAGGCCAAACAAGAAGACTCCAAGGTGCTCCTTGTAGAAGAGGACAGTTTATTGCTGACAGACACAAAAAAAATGAGCCTGGAAGTATAAGTAGAAAATTTGTGAAATATTCTAAATTTTTCATCCGTTAAGTTTTGTTTATTTTACAGATTAACTAGTCTTCGTCGTTTACAATTTAACTTATAAAATGGGTCGCCAAATGAGTCGCATGTGGAAACATTTCCACGAAATAAATAATGATACTCCTATATACAGGTACTGTGATAAAGTAGTAAAACCCTCATGAAACGCTCCAAATATGAAATTTGACTGAAATTTTGAACATGCTTCTCTTATTTCATCGGGAAAAGCGAAAAATCTTTCGAATAAGCGAGACAGTAGCGGTTATAGTTCAAAACCCAACACAAATAAGTTAAAGGTGGAAGCACCATCGACGTCAAAGCAGGCTAACGCTGTCGATGCTGCTCATAGCTCGACTCCCAATTCGGGTACATACCCAAGGAAAGAAAACATCAAAAACGTTTTCAGTAGCTTGAAATCATTCGAAGAAGGAGGTGCTAAGCATACACAATGAACTAACAGCATCCTTTTCATGATTTGCAAGGATCCTCGAGCGTTTGCTACTGTTGAGAGAGAAGGCTTCAAAGAATCGATCAAAAACTTTGCTCCTAATTATAAAATCCCATGCAGAAAAACCTTCGCAAAGCGGCTTGATGAAAAATACATGAAAGTTTCAAGCGATTATAGAAGAATTTTGAAAAACGTTAACAACAGTACTCTTACAACAGATCTTTGAACTGATACTCTTAATTCTCGCATCTTTCTCGGATCAGCGCCCCATTATTTGATAGGAACAAAAATGGAGACTGTTGTTTTGGATGTTTGTGAAGTTCCAGCAGCACACACAGCCGAGAATATTAAAAACAAATTGCACCGAATGTGTGTATAATGGGAAATTAATACAAATCAAATAAGCGCAATTGCAACTGATAATGCGCCGAATATAGTTAAAGCAGCAGAAGACTTCATCGGTGAAGATAGTCATTTGGGATGATCTGCTCATAAAATTAATTTGGTGGTCACAAACTCTATTGGTAGCGTGGATGATTTGTCAGATCTAATTCAGAAATTAAAATCAATTGTAACGTGGTTTCAACAATCAAACAAAGCAAGCTACTCACTGAAAGAGATTACGGATCTAAAATTGAAACAAGACGTAAGTACAAGATGGAACTCGACTTAATATATGCTCGTGAGATTTTTTAAACTTCGTCGGGCTGTTGGTGTCATTTTTCACGATCTGGCTGGATCACCTCTGACTACACCTGAAGAGTTGAGAGTTTTGAAAAAAGTGTGTAAAATGTTAAAGCCTAAAGCCTTTCGAAGAGATAACACGCGTGTGGTCTGCCGAAAAACGCGTAACAGTAAGGTAATACCTCTTGTTAATGGATTAATACAAGAGATCCAGACTACGGAATCAAACGCAACTTGGCAAATCAGCTGGAGAGAAGCATGCGGCGGAAATTAAAGTGCAGTTCTGTCGAATAGAGCGAAAAAGCTGCTCTCTGTTGCAATGCCCAAGATCCAAGATTTAAAAAACTTGATTTTAACGATAAGGTTGCTTCTTCTTACGCCGTGAATACCGTCAAAAATATCCTCATTCATCAAATTCAAGATCAGCAGGCCTCAAACTCGGAGTCTGAGGCATCTAATCCTCAACAGATTGTTTCAAGTAAGATTTGGAGATAGTATTTCATGTTGAACATAGAGATTCTTCAGATTCGCATGTTTTTTGTTTTTATCATTCATTAAAGTGAAATCATTTTTGTTTCGATGTCCCATCACTAGCTTCACCTCCGTAGTGAAGTTCTCCTCTTTCCATAAATAAGGCAGCATATATGTGTGATGTTATGTTATTTGAAATGCCAGAATAAAATTGATTAACCCACATTCGATAGCGTCAGTTCACATTTATGGATCCGATTTTCATAATTTATTTTGTCGCAACCTAAAGAGTGAATAGACCATTCTAGTTGTGACATAAACTTGCAACGACATTCTGTTCTAAAATCCGATCGCTGCCTTTATTAATAACGATAGGGGTGTGCAAATAGGTTGTCTTTCCGCTCTGATTATGCACAATCTTCCAATAACGGTTTTATAACGCTGCGTCTCATCTAAGGCGAGAATTTTCCCATATTAGATCACACGACTCTGAAAAAAAAAATCCAATGAAACGGTGGTAAACCTATTTTCAAACCATCACCTCTTATGTAACCGATCACGGCACAGTAGGAAAAGAATGACCTTTTTGGTTCAAAATAACGTACAGCCCACAAATATTGACCGATTTTAACGTAAAAAATTTGAAAAAAAAAATTGATAAAATTTTCTGGAGGGTTGTCGAGTCTGATTTTTGATTTACTTTTTTAATTTTTTCATAAATAAGCAAATATGACGAAAAAATCGCAATTTTTTTCTATTTGACGATCCCGGTGCTCATCAGAGATGAGAAAATTGTTGCAGTCGCCTACGTCTCTTAGAGTAACATTAGTTGAAGATGTTCCATCATGATATGATAAACAAAAAAAATTTATAAATAAATTATTTGTTTAAATTGTGTTTTCTATAATTTTCAATAATTTTACTTTTTTTGAGCTATATTACGAGAAATTTGGATGGAAACAATATTATAATGGAGGGAATTTCTCTTGAGATTATTTTTGTCAATATTATAAACAAATGCATTATGCAGGCATTTTTCGACGTGAGAATTCATTTTTCTTCGATGTCAGTTTTTTTAGTTAGGAACTATATGAAAATTTTAGCAGAATTGTTAATCAGTTGATGAATTTCATAATTTTTCAAAATAAATGCATTATTCGGGTTTGATGAAATTATCATGGACTTTCTAATTAAAAGGACTGACATTAAAAAAAAAATGAATTTTTTCGTCGACAAATGCCCGAATAATGCATTTTTTAATTAAATTTGTTCACTAGAAACATAATATTGATCAACTAATTATGAATGTTGCTGAAATTATCATGAATTTCCGAACTAAAAGGACTGACATCGAGAAAAATGAATTTTTCCGTCGACAGATGCCCAAGTAATGTATTTGTTTATTAAATTTGTTAAAAAATAACATAAAATTGATCAACTTATTATGAATTTTGATGAAATTATCATGAAGTTCCTAATTGTAGGGACTGTTATTGAAAGAGAAAACGAATTTTTCCGTCGACAAATGCCCGAATAATGCATTTGTTTATTAAATTTGTTTAAAAAAACAGAACAAAACAGAAAAATATTGAAGGAATTAATGCAAAAAGTAGAAAAATTAAAAAGGGACGATTTATTTTGGACCACTCATAATCTGTTATAAAAGTACACAAAAAAATCAATTCTGCACAAATAATCTTTGAAGAGCAAAGATCTGTAAGCTCCCTTGATATCTTAAAATCGCTTGAAATTTCATTGAAATTCCTGAAAATTCTTGAAATCCCTTCATTCCTTCGGAAATATTTGTGTGATCTTTAAAATCTTTGAAATAGTTGAAAATATGTGGAAATCAGTTGAAATCTCTCGGAAATAAATTAAATTTATTCCCGGGAGTTCTCTAAAAAGCCCTCGAAATTTGTAAAATGCCCTAAAATCTTTGAGATATTTGAATAAAGCCCCTTAAATCTTATGAAATTCTTTGAAATCTTTGACAATAAATGCTTTAAAATCTTTTGAAATTTGCTGAATTCCTCCATATACCTTGAAGTTGTTGAAATTCGTAGAAATCTCTAAAAAAATGTTCAAATCTCTAGAAATCTTTGAAATCCCTTGCAATTATTCAATTATCTTCTAAATTCTTTAGAATCTTTAAAAATAACTTAAAACCTTTCAAATCCTCTGAAATTTTCTTATTCAATATATATCTCTTGAAATTGTTGAAATCTCTTGGGATGAAATTTAATTCATCGCCCAAAGTTCTCTAGAAATTCTTAAAATCCCTTGAAATTTGTTGAATCCCTTGAAAACTTTGGAATCCATCAAAATTTCTTGAACATGAATTAGATGAAACTTAATCATGAATGCTCCCTAAGAAACCCGACTAAATCCCTAGAAATTTTTGAAATCTCTAGAAGACCTTAAAGATTTAATAAAATCCTTTTAATTTTGTGAAATTACTTGGAATACCTTAGAATCTCATGAAATATTTGGAATCGCCAGGAATCCCTTGAAATTGCATTTCATTTTTTTCTCCAAAGTTGTCTAGAAATCTCTTGAAATCTTTGGAAATCCTGCAAAACTCTTTGTAATCCCTTGAAATTTTGGAATCCTCGTGAAACTCTTTGGAATTCCTTCAAATTTTCGGAAACGTTTGGAAATCTTTAAATACCTTTAAATCTCTTGAAATCCCTGCAAATCTCACAAAACTCTTTGCAATCCCTTGAAATTTTTGAATACTCTTAAAATTCTTTGGAATTTCATTCAATCCCCGGAAATTATTGGAAATCTTTGAACACCTTAAAGTCTTTCAAATCCTTGGGGACTCGAAATCTTAAAACCATTGTGCAAATTCATGAAAATAAATATACAACATTTGAAATCCCTTGAGAATGAATTAAATTGAACTCATGTATGAAGTTTCTCTGAAAAAATTGATTAAATTCCTAAAAGTTATTGAAATCGATTGAAATCCTTACAGATCTACTAAAATCCTTTGAATCTTGTGGAATCTCTCGAAATACCTTAGAATCCCATTAAATATTTGAAATCTCCAGGAATCCCATGAAATATCATTTCGCTTACCTAATTTTTCAATGTTGTCTAGAAATCTCTTGAAACCTTTGGAAATCCTACCAAATTCTTCGAAATCCTTTGGAATACCCTAGAATCCCTTGATATCTTGAAAGATCGTAAAAATTCATCAAAATAAGTATTAAATTATATTATATTATATTATATAGTATAAATAGTATACAACATTTGAAATCTCTTGAAAATGAATCAAATCAAACTTATTTATGAAGGTTCTCTAAAAAAATCGATTAGATCCCTAGAAATTATTGAAATCTCTTGAAACCCTTGAAGATCTACTAAAATCCTTTGAATCTTGTGAAATCACATGAAATACCTTAGAATCTTCTAAAATATTTGAGAGCGCCAGGAATCCCTTGAAATTTCATTTTGTTTTCCAAAGTTGTCTAGGAATCTCTTGAGATTTTTGAATATACTGGAAATTCTTTAGAATTGCCTTCAATTCCCGAGAATGATGGCAAATTTTTGAAATACCTTAAAGTCTTTCAAATGTTTGGAGATTTAATGAAATCTCTTGAATCTTGTGAAATTTTTTAAAGTACCTTCAATTCTCATGAAATCTTTGTAAATCCTCCAAAATTCTTCGAAATCCTTTGGAATCCCTTAAAATCCCTGGAAATCTCAAAAAATCGTAAAAATTCATCAAAATAAGATACAACACTTGAAATCCCTTAAAAATGATTTAAATTAAACTTATTCCCCGAAAATGATTGGAAATCTTTGAAATACCTTGAAGTCTTTCAAAGCCTTGAAGATTGAATAAAATCCCTTAAGTCTTGTGAGATTTCCTGAAGTACCTTCAATTCTCTTGAAATCTTTGGAATTCATACAAAATTCATTGAAATCCTTTGGAATCCCTTGAATTCTTAAAAAATCGTAAAAATTCATTAAAATAAGTATACAACATTTGAAATCCCTTGAAAATGAATTTAATTAAACTTATTCACGAAGGTTCTGTAAACAAATCGTTTAAGTCCCTGGATAACATTAAAATCTCTTGAAATCCTTGTAGATTTACTAAAATTCTTTGAATCTTATGAAATTGCTTGAAATACCCTAGAATCCTATGAAATAATCGAAATCACCAGGAATCCCTTGAAATTTCATTTCGCTTATTTTATTTTTCGAAGTTGTCTAGAAATCTCTTGGAACCTTTGGAAATCCTACAAAACTCTTTGCAATCCCTTGAAATTTTTGAATACTTTTGGAATTCCTCTAAATCTCCGAGAGTGATTGAAAATTTTTGAAATACCTTGAAGTCATTCGAATCCTTGGGGATTCAATAAATTTCGTTAAATCTTGTGAAATTTCGTGGAGTACCTTAAATTCTCTTGAAATCTTTTTAAATCATACGAAATTATTTGAAATCCTTCGGAATCCCTTAAAATCCCTTCTTGAAGAATCGTAAAAATTCATTCAAATGAGTACACAACATTTGGAATCCATTAAAAATAGATTAAATAAACTAATTAATAAGGGTTCTCTAGAAAAATCAATTAAATCCCTAGAAATTATTGAAATCTCTTGAAATCCTTGAAGATCTACCAAAATCCTTTGAATCTTGTAAAATTACTTGAAGTACCTTAGAATCCCATGAAATATTCGAAATCGCCAGGAATCCCTTGAAATTTCATTTTGTTTATTTTATTTTCCAAAGTTATCTAGAAATCTCTTGAAACCTTTGGAACTCCTACAAAACTCTTTGAAATCCCTTGAAGTTTTTGAAGACTTGAAATTTTTTGGAATTCCTTTAATTCCCTAGAAATGTTTGGAAATCTTTGAAATCCCTTAAGACATTTTGAATCCTTGGAAATTCAATGAAATCCTTCAAATCTTGTGAAATTCCTTGAGATACATTAACATCTCTTGAAATCTTCAGAAATCCTACAAAATTTTTTGAAACCCCTTGAAATTGTTTGAATCTCTTTGAATCTTTTGAAATCCCTCAAACTCCCTTGGAATCTTTAAAAATCGTAAAAATCCATTAAAATAAGTATACATCATTTAAAATTCCTTGAAAATGAATTGAATTGAACTTGTTCATGAAAGTTCTCCAAAAAAAAACGATCAAATCCCTAGAAATCTTTAGAATACCTCTGAAATCCTTGGAAATCAAATAAAACGCTAAAAATCTTGTAGAATTCCCTGAAATACTATAGAATCTCATGAAATATTTGGAATCGCCACAAATCCCTTCGAAATTTTATTTCATTTATTTCATTTTACAAAGTTCTCTAGAAATATATTGAAATCTTTAGAAATCCTACAAAACTCTTTGAAATCCCTCGAGATTTTTGAATACTCTTAAAATTCTTTGAAATTCCTTCAAACTTCCGTAAATGCTTGGAAATCTTGAAAATACTTTAAAATCTCTTCAAATCTTTGGAAATCCTACAAAAATCTTTGAAAACCCTTGAAATTTGTTAAATCTTTCGAAATCTTTTAGAATCCCTTAAAATCCCTTGAATTCTTTGAAAATCGCAAAAATCCATTAAAATAAGTATACATCATTTGAAATCCCTCGAAAATAAATTAAATTAAACTTATTGAATAAGGTTTTTAAAAAAAAGTTTTAATCCCTTTAAATCTTTGAAATCCCGTGGAATCCTTCAAGGTTCAATAAAATCCTTCAAATTTGGTAAAATTTTCTGAAATACCATAAAATACCATGAAATCTTTGGAATCACCAGCAATCCCTTGAAATTTCATTTCATTCAATTTATTTTCCAAAGTTCTCTGGAAATAACTTGAAATCTTCGGAAATCCTACAAAATTCTTTGAAATCCCTTCACAATTTCAAATACTTCTGAAATTCTTTGTAATCCCATCAAATTCCAAGAAATCATTAAGATCCTTCAAAATCCTTCAAATCTTCTGAAATATCTTGAAATACCTTCGAATCCCATGAAATCTCTGAAATCACCAGGAATCCCTTGAAATTTTCCTTCATTTTATTTCTTTTCGAAAGTTCTCTAGAAATGTCTTGGAATTTTCGGAAATCCTACAAAATTCTTTGGGATTCCTCGAAGTTTTTGAATACTCTTAAAATTCTTTAAATTCCCTTCATATCCCCGTAAATGTTTGGAAATGTTTGAAATCCTCTAAAATCCCTTGAAGTGTGTCGAAATCTTACGAAATCCGTAGAAATATTTCTTAATCTCTTGAAAGCCGATGAAATCCTTAAAAATTAGTTGAATTATTTGGAAACTCCATGAAATCTTTTTAAAAGCCTTAAAAACCGTGGAAGTCCCTCGAAATAGACTGAAATCCCTTGGAATCACTCAAAATCCACTAAAATGTTCGGAAATCTTTAAAATCATTTCAAATCTCGTAAAATTTGAATGAAATCTGACGAAATCGCTTTAGATCCATGGAAATTTTCTGAAATGCCTTAAAATTCATTGAATCCATTGATGTACTTGAAATCTTAGAAATCTTAGAAAATCTTATAAATCTTTTTTCTAAAATTCTTTGATATCTGTGGAATCCTGTCAAATCTCTTGAAATAATTTGAAATCCTACGTTCAGTAAATAAATGAATCAATCGCTTGTAGTTTCTCTATTTTTCGCATCAATGCTTTCAATATTTGTACATTATTCATTTCTACACTGATTTTCTATACTGATTTTTCTAGAATCGCGAGAAAATTATAAAAAAATTCATTATAGGAAAATCATTAGAGACCTATCTAGAATTTCTGACAATATTTTTTCGTAAGAGGGGATTACAGTGGATTGTAAAATATTGCATGGGATTGGAAAGGATTGCATGCTATTGCATGCAATTGCATGAGATTGCAAAGAGAGTGTACAACAGATTTTAAGAGTACACTCAACTCTAGATTTAACAGCCGTCTCGGGTATGGCCTGCGATGACCGTGAGGCTCTTCCAAGAATTTCTAGGATGTAAATAGTCCGGCCGTATGAACCATTTCCAATAGAAATACATAATATTAATTAACTTTATTTTGTACAATTGTAGATTTTTGTTATCATAAAGAATGGACCTTTTTTAATAATGAACACTCATTAATGAGAAGAGAATTTTCCGCGTCTATTTGAGAAAAAATGCGAAATATGCGAGCGAGTGTTCGAACTGCCCGCTTTGTGGCTACGGAACTGCTCAACTCCGCTGAGCTCACAGCACTTCCCTCTTAGCTCCTTGGACCCCCTCATCAACGAATGAAAACATAAATTTTTTTCCTTTTTTTGCCATTTTATTAAACTTATTTCAAAATTTGGAATAGGGTTTTTGGAACATGTTTTGAAGAACTTGCGATTATGATACGAATCTCACGTCTTTTGATGTTCTAACCGTATTTTCCAGAAGATCGTTAAATCTCCAGACCGGAAATTGCAGCTGGGAGGAAGTCCATCTTTCAATTCTCTAGACGGCGATGTCGGCATGATACGTGAAAATACAAAGGGTATTCCGGAGGTGCTTCTTAAATCCTGTGACAGTAGAAATGGCGCGAAGAACTAGTACAAAGAAGCTGAATCGATCGATCACCATTTCCGGTCTGCGCACTCTCCGATTGGCCAACTCCGGTGTATCAAAAAAACGAGGGATTTCTGACTGAGTTCTTTGCTGTTCAAGAGTTGATCAAAATACAATCCTGGGGACAATTCAATTGTAATTTTGTTCAATCTAATTATTTTTATTCCGAAAATCTCCTTGTATTTAGTTATTTAAAGGTGATCCTATCCGATCCTTCCTTTTCGCGACCATCATCTCACTTCCCCTTCACACTCCCACGCCCCTCACTCTCTCATAGCCCTCACTTTCAGACAACCACTCACTTCTACATATCCCCACCCCTTCCTTCACTCCCCTCGCCACCAACACCACCATTTACTTCCTCTCCTTTCACTTCCCCCCTCCCTCATCTCCTAGTCGTCCCTCCCGTAACCCCCTCCGCACCTCACCCAGTTTTCCACGCATCCTCCCCCAGACCCTCTACCCTCTCATGGCATTTCACCCCCTCTCCCACTTGCCCATCTTCCCCTCATCCGTACCTTCACTTTTTCCCTTGCCACTTTCTTCAATTCCCTTCACCCCCCATTACCCCTCCCTTTCACTTAATTCCCCTCCTCCACTTGCCCATCTTCCCCTCACCAGTACCTTCACTTCTTCCCTCTCCACTCCCTTCACCTCCCTTTGCCCCACCCCCTA
>JAUMHM010000072.1:9857542-9896836 GCA_032362435.1 Melikaiella ostensackeni | reverse complement strand
TTTCAATTGAAAAAATTAATTTTCAACGAAAAAAGATGAATCCTCAACTAAAAGTGTAATAGTTTATATATTTCAACCAAAAAACTTATTTCTAACAAAACAGTTGAATTTTTGACCGCATGAAATGATTTTCTTTCAAAATCGTACAATTTTTAACAGAATAATTGAATTTTCAACCAAATAATAACATTTTTAACCAAAAAAGATGAATTTTCAACTGAAATAATAAATAAAATAACTGGAATAGTTAAATCCCTGTTACAAACATTTATTATCAACTGAAGAGAAATGAATATTTAACTCTAAAATTATTTTGTCATTCCTTTCTAAGTGTTTTTATAGATTTTAGAGAATTTTGAATCTCATGGTGGGAGAAAAATTTCAATTTTCCTATATTGGGCTATAAATCCCTGTGGCTATCTGCTACCACAATTTGAATAGTGAAAATGAGGAAATAGTTGCAAAAACAATAAAATTGACTGATTGTTGTCAAAAAGGCTTGTGAACTACATTTCAAAAGTAACTGAAAAAGTAACGATTTTCATAGTTACTGTTACTGAAAAAAATGTATGAGTCACCAATTTGTTACTTGATCACAAAAGTAATTTCGTTATCACCATCGTTACTAAAAAAAAGTAACTAGTTACAGTGTCTAGTTAAAAGAAATTAGTTACTTCCCATCACTGAAAATCACTTGTGTAATTGAAACGTCCCGCGAACGAAATATGTTAGTACAACATTCGTGAAAAAAAACGATTTCTAAACTCCAAAATAAAGAATTATCGAAAATATATTCGACCCCTACTAAAAAAAAGTCAAGAATCGTCAAAAAAAAATTAGGATGTCTGGCGACTTTCGACGAGAACTGTTACGTTTCTCGCCGGAGAACGACAGGAAAAGTCAGGACTCGTGAAAAAATGTTCAGAAATCGTCAAAGCTTAGGTACACAGGATAATCCCTTCATTCATGGTCCTATTGTACCAAGAGAAGAGTGACCCAAAACCTAATATCCTCTTTTGTATTTCTCAAAATATTGATATCATTTATTTATATTTATTTATAAAATCACTTTTTACTCATATTTCATCATTAATATCCATATACCTGTACTATATGATTTGGAAGGTGAATCTCAAAATTATTTCGCTTTGACATATTTTATTCTGTTTACTAGATACTTTATATTTAATCTAGTTTTAAACATTTTAAGAAAAAAATTTAATATCCGAAATTGTTAAAGCACGCAGATTCAGAATTCTTAACTTATAAGTTTGTAATTTAAAAATTTTTAAAATTGTAATATTTCATTTTTGATCCCTCCAGCTGGCCTACCGATGAGATACCTGATAGTAAAGTGAATTTACCTATAGTCAGGAATAATCAGACTTATCAAGAATTGTCAGAACTTCTGACGATTTGTCACTGTCTGACTTTTTTCAGTAGGGACAACAAATATATTTTTTCAAGTTGTTTATTTTTGAATTTTAAAATCGTTTTATTTCTCACAGATGTTGTATTGAGAGGATATTTCGTCCGAAGAACGTTTCAATTACATCAAAACACTAATTCTTACGTCAAAAAATGGACGAGATCGATCTAAGATCGACTTGAGATCAAAATGAGATCGAAAAACGATCTCAATTCGCTCTCACCCCATTTGCTAGGGTTGATGATTATTGACGTAGTGTGAATAAGAGGGAACGCAAAGTCGTTTTATCAGATACAAATCTGTCATCGAAAATTTTGGTATTTTGTTTCCAAAAAATGAGTACTGAATCGAAAAATTCAAGGGACTGTTTAAGTTCTGCAAAAGTGTTCCGAACTGTTCCGAAAAAACATTCGTATCAGAGATCAAAAAGTGGAGAAAGCGAGTTGATGTTCAGGATATTGAAAATGCATTCGATGCACTTTATATACGCATAGTTTTGAAATTTCGATTATTACATGCCGCAATATATATTCATTTTATGTGATTTTTCTCTTCCAGTTGGTGAGTTACAACGCTTTCGAACACGTGAAGACGCTATTGTGTGTTTTGTCTGTTTTACGAATTTCGACAGCGACGCCAAAACGCACATTTTCCACTCTCAAAGACATCAAGTCATACTTGCGTAGTACGATTGGCCAAGAACTTTTAAATAGGCTCGCAGCTTTGAATATTCATTACGATATGTTACTTTCTGTCGATGATATACTTGAAGAATTTTCAGGGCCGGCGCTAACCAATTGGCCGCCCTGTGCAAGCTTAAAACTATGCTGCTCTATAATAATAATCATAATAATAATAATTAATTAATTTAAGTTGTACGAAATATATTAGGAATACTGCTCTCATCAGATCACTTGACAGCGTTAAAAACATGCATCGCTGACTGATTATACCAACCGGCACAGCCCCGTGTAGAAAGTTTTGCTGAAAAAAATCTAAATTGAGACCAAAAATGCCTCAGTCTGAGCTTTTCTTTTTTAATAATAGTATTTGTTCGACAGCATTTGCCAAGATGACGATCGGCGAAAATTTTAGCGCGATTTTGTGTATGTAAAACATACCTGGTAAAAAGTTAATTTTTTTTAGTCACAGTCCTCTGCATCAAGCACAATTTCAATGGAAATTTATTTTTTGAGCTTTGATTGCAACAAACTCAGGTAAGAGTTCTTTGTAGTTCAAAATTGCACCGAGTTTGTGCTCAGTCGAAATAATTGCTAAGTCCACTAACGCATTTCGCTCATCGTCGATCTTAAGTAGGTTTTAAGTAATTTTAATTTTGAAAAACTGCGTTCGCCACCAGCCATGGTGATCGGAAGAGTAAGTAGTATTTTGAGGGCAATCGCGACGTTGGGATAGCAGTCGATCCCGATTTCAACCACTTGTAACACATTCAACGATGTCAGTGATATTGTTTTATCAATTGAATGTGATAAAACTTGTAGTTCGTCTGAGAGTTGTTGAGCCTCAATGTCCTTTAAATCTTATTGAGTTAGAAAAGTTTCCAATTTTCTGCAATTATCCAGTAGAGCAGTTGGTGACGTATGTTTCAACGCACTTATGTCGTAGAGAAAAGAGAAGTGTGAATTGTGAGCTTGTGATTGACCAAATCGCTCTTTTATGGAAGATATTGTCACATCCAGAGTTCGAAAAAATAAATCTACTTTGATCCTTGTTTTAGGATCCAGTACTGCTTGATCTTCTGACTCATAATCAAATTATCTTTTCTGCCGCCGTGGTTAAACATTTTGAGCACTTTTGAAATCCCAGTCAACGCCAAGTATTTCTACAAGTTCTTTAGCGTCAGTTATTGTACTCGCAAACCCGTTGTCACTTCTATACGATTCCAAGTACTTTAAAACTCCTTTTAATTCATTGATAGCGCTTGACAAATTCGTATCAATGCTTGAAAGCAATTTGCTCGCAACATTTATGTGATTCAAAATATTACGCCAGGTTATTACACAGCACAAAATTTGAAAATCAGAAATAGATGACGCCAAGCACTCAGCCTCATGCCTGACCATTGCATCAAAAGATTCATTGCTTGAAATATCCAGTAAGGCATCATATATCTCACCTGCTTGGTACCTTATTGGACGAATCGCTTCAATTCGACTTTCCCATCTTGTCGTACTCAAGGGTTTCACTGGTAAAGAAGGTATATTCTTCTTTAAAATATCCCACATCGAAGGTGATGCTGAAAAAAACACATATTTTTTAAATAATATCAAAACATGAGACCGCTTCCCTTGATGACTTGGCCGCATCGTTAACTACCAATTTAAGTGAATGACAGCTACATGGGATGAAGAATGCATGAGGATTTATTTCACTGATGCGTTGCTGAACTCCAGCATGCTTTCTTTTCATATTTGAGCCGTTGTCATATCCTTGTCCCCTTAAATTTTCAATAGACAAGCCGTTTTTTTTAGTTCGTCTAGGATGACTTCAGTAAGCGCTGCACCTGTAGTTACTGGTACATACCCAAGAAAATATTTCCCAACTTATACAGGACTTTTCGTAACATTCACGCAACGTATTGAGATAGTTATTCGCTCAATGCGACTGACATCTGAAGTACATTCAACGATAATACTTAAATATTTGGCATTTTTTACAATATTCAATATTTTCTGCTTGATTTTATTCGTCAATAAATGTATAATTTTATTTTGAATATCTTTGCCGAGATAATGTTGTTGCGTGCGACAATCTTCAATCCTTAGAAGGTGCTCGGACATAATAGTATCAAACTTTGAAGTAAGCTCAACTAGTTTAAAAAATAGCCATTGCTGTGAACATATAATTTGTCCGATGTTCCTCTAAATGCCAAACATTGTTGTGCCGAAAAATGTATTATTGTCAGAAGTCGCTCTAACACATTTTGCCAACGTCGCGCTTCATCATCCAGCATGCGTTGATGATTAGCATCGATTGTCTTGTTTGTCCTCACCCTCAATGCTAAGTCAGTCCACTGTTTATGGGCACTCAAATGTGATTTGCTCTTTTCGTGTGAGCTGAGTCTTTCACCGATATGATTCCAATCATTGCGACCACCCGAAGTTAAAGCGCTGCAAATGGTGGTAAAGAGTATGAAACAAAAGCAGCACACAGCATCTGCGCTTTTCGAGTAGATGAGCGATGATCTTGAAATCACTTCCCCATTGCACATACGCCTCGGATAATATGATTCATTAAAACGATGTCCGCATTCATCTCTCGGAAACTTCCCCTCCCCTACTATCACCCAGATCCAGTTTGCATTTGGTGTCACAAAACTACGGCGACCAAGATATCATCAGATTAGGATCGAGCGAGGCATCGAATTTAAATACTTGGAAATGCAATTTGAGAAAATATTAATTGCTCTGAGGCATTCGACTGATGAGCATCATTGTATTAAACTTACACTTTTATAGGAATCTATCAAATATTAAATTTTGTTAAAATTCCATTTTTGTCTTCAACAGAAACATATCATTTACCTTTCAGCAGTTCAAAAAAATATTCAAATCGAATAATACCTATTTCACGTGTGGCAGGCCGACAATCTGCCGCCCCTAAAATTTTGCCGCCCTGTGCAGAAACACAGTCTGCACAGTCGGTCGCGCCATCCCTGAGAATTTTTCAAAATACCCCGTAGATTATAGAAAAAAGCAGGTTCTAACAAAATGATTTAAGAATCTTTGATTTTTCTTCGCACTTCACATACTAATTGAAAATTTGTAGGGTCAGTATTTTGAATGAAATACTTAAATCAATGACATATTTTTTTGAAATCATGAAAAATAGTATCACGATTTTCTGTCGAGTACAAATTTTGTCGGGCTGTGTGATTAAATCTCAAGTCCGGTGGGGCTGAATCAGCTTTAATTGGAGGTTGCTAGTATATGGGATTTCATGGCTCTCTGGCATCCCATGAAAGTTTTCAGGCTAAGTTTAAAATCATCGCCTGAGTATTTTAAAAAAAAAGTCAATAATAGTTTTTCAAAAATAAGGAAATGTAGAATTTACATATAAGTTGATGTTAAAATGTGATTCATAGTTGTTCTTTTTTTATTTGATTTGATAGTTTTGCAGATTCCAAAGATATGGTGCTTATCATTATTACTACTACCAACTTTTTTTTAGTACTTCGCTTTAAATTATAACTTGAATCCCAAAATTCAGTTTCGCTTACTGAATAAATCTAAAATACAACTAAAGTTGTTGAAAAATAAAACTATTATTTATTAAAGTTGAAAAATATTCTCTGAACACGCAATGAAGTCGGTTTCTTTTGACTTTAAAAGCTTTCGACTATAAGATAAAGTTCATGTCAATCACTCAGTGATCACTCAACACTTAATTGATATATGAGCTGTCTGTTAATTTGATAGCTGTCATGTTTAAGAATGTTTAATCTTTTTCCAATTTTAATTTGAAAATATATTTATTTATCGATCATTTTAGTTGTGTTTTAGCTGGACTTTTTAGCTGCCGAAACTGAATTTCCGGATTTAAGTTAATGAAGCAATGCAATGGAATAAAATAAAAAATGAGTAGGTATATTGACAGGCTTGATTTTTTAAAGAAATTTTAAAAAAATGCTCACCACCATGCTTTCAGAATGTGCAAAACTATACAATGAAATAAAAAAACAACTTCGAAGCAACTTTTACCCAAATTCTACACATCATAATTTTTGAAAAATAAAAATTAACTTTTTTCATGAATGGTTTGGGTGATGATTTTAAATTTGATCTGAAAACTTTCACCTATTTGCCAGAATATTTTCTACAGCGTTTAACATCAAGTCTGATCTTCGCCGAAGAAAGAACATTTTTTAATCATTGAGGATATAAATATCATTTCAAAAATTGTTGCTAATGCCAATTTTTAGGGTTACATGGCCCCGGGCAGAAACCCATACAGTTTCAGTCGGGTGTCCGTCCGTCGTATATAGAAGAGGTAGGGGGGAAATGAGGGTGAGTAATGGGAACTAAGGGGAGAGGAGCGTGGGAGCAAGTGAGGAGAAGTGAGTGCGAAATGAGGGAAAATAAGGGGAAATGAGTGGTAGTGAGGGGGTAAGAGGAAATGGAGGAGTGTTGGATGATGAGGGGGTGGAGTGAGGGAAGGGATAAGGGGTTGAAGTGAGAGGTTGAGGGGAAATGATGAAGGGGTGGGGCAATGAGGAGTAATAAGGGAAAATGAGGAGAAGGTAGGGGAGGGGAAATGATGAGTGGTGTGGGGAGGGAAAAATGATGGAAATTAACAAAATTAACAAAATGACGGCTGTTTTTCTGGAAATCAATTTTTTTTAAACATATGCGAGATACGGAGAAAACTCTAAATTAAAAGTTGTTCTCCCTGAAGAGACCTGAAAAAAGCTTTTCCCCATTTTTCGATGTTTTGAACGATTTGTTGCGCATTTCCAAAAATGTGTATTTTTTCCGCAACATTGTTGTATTCCTTCCTAACTTCCAAAGAACGTGTGAGAAGTCACTTGCTTATGATCATCAGGTGGACAACACATAAGTGACATTGTCTTTATTAATTTTTTTAGCTTTTATTGTTTAACTTTTTCTTGAAAACATTGTCTTAGCAAATTTTCAAAAATCACGTTTTTTATAAACGCTTAAATTATGCATGGGGTGTTTATGGAGATAAAATTTTTAGAAATTCGAAATTGGATATTAAGGACCAAATTTTTTATTTTTATGAAAATGAACGTCACTAACATTTATATCAGAACGACTCTACATGGTACATAGTATAAAATTGTAAAGAATATTTTTTCCTTGGCATTTGGGTCTCGATTTTTTATTGCATTTTACTTTATTTGATTTTTTTTCAATTTTTATAAGTATCAAGCTTTTCAGATAATACGAAAACTAACACATTTCGTCCTAGGCTGATTCACTGAACTCGTCAGTAAGGCAATGTGAATCAAGCCTGCCTATTACGAATTAGAAGTCAATTGACCTAGAATCTATTATATCATAAATTTTCATTTAACTGTTCTTTTTTGTAAGTTTTAAATTAATATTATATACGACATTTCGGCCACGGATAAGGGCCGAAATTTGATTGAAATGATATATTTCATGTTAAGTTTTCAGGTTAAATAGTTTTTTTTCAAAATTAGGTATCATAGAACACATCAGGCGTTCTAGCCACGGATAAGGGCCGGAACTTGACGGAAATATTTCAAGACTTTTCCTATATCTATCCCTCTCCTTCTTCCCTCCACAACCCAGTGTTACAATTATTATATATAATATTTCAATAAGACCTATAACTACATCTACACAATGTTCAGATTCAAGGAAAATATTCTTCAAAATTTTTTTTATAAAAATTCTTTTTCTGAAAGAACTAACTTTTCTAATTTGAGATAGAACCAACCAATCTGAAATCGCGGAAAAAACTGGCGAATTTCTCATATAATATTAATTTAAAACTTTAAAAAATTGAAAATTGCTTGAAAATTTATAATATAATGGGTTCTAGGTCAATTAAATTCTAATTCGTATAAGGCAGGGCTGATTCACATTGCCGTACTGACGAGTCCAGTGAGTAAGCCTAGGAAAATGCAATTTTTGAAAATTTTAGAAAGAAATACAACTATTTTATGAAAAAAATATGCTTTTGAAAATACTCTAAACACGGTTCAAAACATCGAAAAAAATTTATTTTCAGGGAAACAGCCGCATTCTTGTTAAGTATTCATGAGTTGCTCTAAATTTTTTTGCGGGTTTGGAAAATTTAGGGAACCCTCCATAATGATAAAAAAGAAAAGATCATTATCTCCATTATTTTGAAAAATACGGGATTTCCAACAAAAAAAAAATACAAAAATTTGTGGGCACCCTATCCTCAAACTGTTTTTACGTCAAAAAGAACGCACATACCAAGTCTTATGCGTTCTCAACAATTCAAGCCTATTTCAGGTGTACTGCACCGACTAAAATCTCATTATCCAGTGTGTACCACTTTCCCCTAATCTTCCGCATATTTTCTAATAGTTTACTTTACTGCTTTAATTCTTTTAATAAGTTATTCTGAAAAATTACACAGAGTCTTCAAAAACTACAGCTGGTACCACAAAAAAAAATTATGTCTCCAAATAAATTTTATTCAACACGGATCCTATAGATAAATCTATCAAACTTGAATAACTAATCAACGCAAATGGATTTACCCAAAGACCAAAAGCAGATAAATTTCAGTCCCGTGTGAATATTTTATTAATGAAATAGAATTCCAGTAAAGTATGAAATAATGTAGTAGTTCGAAGTTGAATCGAAGGACAGGATTGTAAGATGAGGAAAAGTTGACTCTTCATAATCAATGTTCGTAATCCGGTTTTTTGTGGTGGAGTCGGCAGTAGCCTTGCTTTCGTTGTACCAAACTCAATGTAAGAACCTGTTGATAGGATCAGCCTAGCCTCTTCTTAGCAGGATCTCCCTTCCTTCATTCCCCCTCCGCTCTTATCGGTCGAGGTTATCGGCGTGGGGTTTCAAAGGCTATCTGGGGAGGCGTCTGGCTCAGTGAGACTATACGGCTCAGCCGGTGCAATGGGCCAGACTGCGAGGTTCCTACCGACCATTCACCTCATACTGGCAGTACTGACGTCACGTATACGACCGACATCGCGACTCCATTACCATTACGTTCGTCTCCAGCCGCTCGTTTCATGCAAAATGTTCTGAAAAACGACCAGAGCTTCCTTTTCCTAAAAAAGGGCTCGCAAGGTAGAAAAATTCGGGGGGGGGGGGAATAAAGTAGTCTGGTTGTTGAGAATCTTCACATAGTCTAGTCCAAATCAGGTCCTAATCAGCTTTCCAGGAGGAAATATTCCGAGGGGCTAATAACTCGAATTTCTGGTGTGCAGTAGATTACAAGGTTGCAAGATTTCATGAGAATGCCAAATATTGCATGGGATTGAAAAAGATTGCATGGGATTGCAAAAGATTGCCAAATATTGCATGGGATTGAGAAAGATTGCATGAGATTGCAAAATATTGCATTGGGTTGGAAAAGATTGCATGGGATTGCAAAAGATTGCCAAATGTTGCATGGGATTGAGAAAGATTGCATGAGATTGCAAAATATTGCATTGGGGTGGAAAAGATTGCATGGGATTGCAAAAAATTTCATGAGATTGAAAAATATTGCATGGGATTGAAAAAGATTGCATGGAATTGAAAGAGATTGCATTGGGTTGGAAAAGATTGCATGGGATTGCAAAAAATTTCATGAGATTGAAAAATATTGCATGGGATTGAAAAACATTGCATGGAATTGAAAAAGATTGCATGGGATTGCAAAAGATTGCATGAGATTGCCAAAAGTTCCATGGACTATAGGAAATTCATTATAGAGAATCATCATATAGGAAACGATTACAGGATAATCAGTATTGGGATAAATAATAAAAAGATATTGAAAGAATTAATGCAAAAAGTAGAGAAACTACTAAGGAACGAATTATTTGAGAACACTCATAATTTCATATGGAAGTACACAAAAATAGCACTTCTACACAGATAAGCTTTACACAGGGAAAATTTGAAAATTACCTTAACAACTTTAAAATCGCTCGAGATTTCATTGAAATCCATGAAATTCCTTTACACCTTTGGAAATATTTTTAAAACCATTAAAACTTTGAAATCTGTTCAAATTCGTAGGAAGCCCTTAAAATTGTTTAACCCCCTTTGTTTTCCTGTAGAATCTTTAAAATTTTTGAAATAGTTAGAAGTAATTTAAAATGCCTTGACAATAAAATAAATTTAATTCATTCCCCACAGTTCTCTAGAAATCCCTTGAACTTTGTAAAATCCACTAAAATCTTTGAAATACTTCGAGGTCCTATTAAATCCCTTAAATCTTTCGAAATTGATTTAAATTCCTTGAAAACTTTGGAAATCTGACAAAATTCTTTGACATCCCTTGAAATTATGATAATATCTTGAAACTCTTTAGAATCTTTTGAAATAACTTGAAATCGTCCAAATACATTGAAGTTTTCTCAATTCGTATATATCTCTTGAATTTGTTGGAATCCCTTAAAATCTCTTGAAATTGTTGGAAATCGTTAAAATCCATCGAAAGAAGTATGAATTATTTGAAATCCCTCCAATACAGATTAAATTAAACTTATTCATTGAAGTTTTATGAAAAAAAAAGTTCAAATCCCTAGAAATCTTTGAAATTCCTAGAAATCTTTGAAATTCCTAGAAATACCTTAAAATCCCTTGAAACCTTTCGAATCGCTAGGAATTCCTTAAAATTTCATTCTGTAGAATTCAGTTCTCTAGAAATTCCTTTAAATCTTTAGAAATTCTAAAAAATTCTTTGAAATCCCTTGAGTTTTTTAATTGCCTTAAAATTTTTTTGGAATCTTTTAAAATAACTTCATATCTTTAAAATCCTTTAATTTTTTTTTATTTCCCCATAACTCTTGAAATTGTTGAAATCCCTTGAAATAAGGTTTAATTTATTCCTCAAGTTCTATAGAAATTCATTGAAATCCCTTAAAATCTCTGAAAATCTTTGGAAATCATTAAAATCCATTAAAATAAGTATGAATCGTTTGAAATGCCTTTGATGTAAATTAAATTGAACTGATTGATTGAAGTTTTGAAAGAAATCGTTCAAATCCTTAGAAATCTTTGTAATTCCTAGAAATACCTTGAAATCCCTTGAAACCTTTGGAATCGCTAGGAATTCCTTGGAATTTCATTCTGTAGAATTTCGTTCTCTAGAAATTCCTTTGAGTCTTTCGAAATTCTACAAAATTCTTTGAAATCCCTCAAAATCTCTCGAAATCTTTAGAAATCGTTAAAATCTATTAGAATAAGTGAAAATCATTTCAAATCTCTTGAATATGAATGGAATTGAACTTATTCATTACAGCTCTCTAAAAAACCCTTCAAATCTCTAGAAATCTTTGAAATCCCTTGAAATCTTTCAAATCCTTGGAGATTCAATAAAATCCTTTAAATCTTATGAAATTTATTGAAATACCTTAAAATATTTTGAAATCTTTGGAAATCTTACGAAATACTCTGCAATCCCTTGAAATTTGTTCAATCTCCTCAAATCCTTTAAAATTCCTTAAAATCTCTCGAAATCGTTCAAATCTATCAAAATAAGTACAAATCATTTAATATCTCTTGAATATTGATCAAATTAAACTTATTCATTACAGCTCTCTAAAAAACCCGTTCAAATCTCTAGAAATCTTTGAAATCCCTTGAAATGTTTCAAATCCTTCAGATACAATAAAATCCTTCAAGTCTTATAAAATTTCTTGAAATGCCTTGAAATCTTTGGAAATCATTTAAATCTATTAAAATAAGTGAAAATGATTTAAAACCTCTTAAATATAAATTAAATAAAACTTATTCATTACAGCTCTCTAATAATCCGTTCAAATCTCTAGAAATCTTTGAAATCCCTTGAAATCTTTCAGATCCTTGGAGATTCAATAAAATCCTTTGAATCTTATGAAATTTCTTGAAATGCCTTAAAATCTTTTGAAATCTTCGGAAATCCTACAAAACTCCTTGCAATCGTTTGAAATTTGTTCAATGTCTTGAAATCCTTTGAAATTTCATTTCATTCAATTTATTTTACAAAGTTCTCTAGAAATCTCTTGAAATCTTTGGAAATCCTACAAAATTATTCGAAACCCCTCGAAGTTTTTGAATACTCTTGAATTTCTTTGGAATCCCTTAGAATCCCCAGAAATGTTCGGAAATCTTTAAAATCCCCTAAAATCACTTGAAATGTTTCCAAATCTTATGAAATCCGTTGAAATATTTGCTAATTTCTTGAAAGCCGATGAAATCCTTTATAATTAGTTGGAATGATTGGAAATCCCATAAAATCTGTTTAAAAGCCTTAAAATCCGTGGAAGTACCGCGAAATACGTTGAAATCCTTTAAAATCCCCTGATATGTTTGAAAATCTTTTAAATAATTTCAAATCTCATGTAATTTTTATGAAATTTGATGAAATTGCTTCAAATCCATGGAAATTTTCTGGAATGCCTTCGAATTTGTTGAAAATCGTTGATGTATTTGAAATGTTTAAAATCTTTTGAGATTCTGTCAAATTCCTTGAAATCTTTGGAATCCCATTAAATCCCTTAAAATAATTTGAAATCCTACGTTAAGTAAACAAATAAATCATCGGTTTATATTTTCTCTATTTTTTGCATCTATTCTTTCAATAATAACATTATTTATTTCTCTATTGGGTTTCTATGAAGATAATATTTTTTCGTAAGGAAAAATGAAGGAATTGTAAAAGATTGCATGGGATTGCAAAGGATTGCATGAGATTGCATAAGATTTTATTTCCAAAACGTATGTATATGTATATGAGGACATAATTTATTATAAAATATATAATATTATTATAACATTTAATTTTCCCTTTTCTGTACTTAATGATAATGTTATAAACATTATTACATAAAAAGTAACACTATCGAATACGCTGATTGATTTTCTTTGATTTTCAGAATTTTATTCTTGAACTGATGTAGACATTAATTATTTTATTATAGCATTACATTATTCAATTCAATAAATTGAATAATGACGAGTTTTTACCATTCTTACACTTTCTTGTTTTCTACCTTAGAGTTACTGCCTTATTTGATTTTTTATTTAATTTTTTTTTATTTTATACCTTTCAGTGAATATACCTGTATTTGGAAAATTTTTATCAGGATACTCTAGGAATCTCTTCCTGCATACATTTGCATGTAAACACAAATCATTTGATACAATTTTTCAGTTTTTATTCGTAAATATAATTATAACTGAACTTTACAATTAGGCTGAAAATAATTTGACTAAAAATGGAATTTCCATGACCATATTAGTAACCAGAATATTGAAATACATCGGAAGTTATGGTGTGGCTAACTATGAAAGGATTTCTTTTGTTTCTTTTGAAATACTGGAATAGGTTCTAAAAACACCCACCGAAAATAATTATTAACAGATTTAAATCTAAAAATTCCTTGATTATGGAATACAGATTTCTAGCTACACGTGGTTAAAATATGAAAAGAAAATATTAGAAAACATATCAGAAAAGAAGAAAAACACCCACCGAAATTAACTACTAACAGAATTTAATCTTAACATTTCTAGATTATGAAATGAAGATTTTTAGTTACTCTTAAAGAAAATTAAATTCTGTAAAACTGTAATTATTTATCAGTGAATTTTAATACAAAATATGGTGTCAATCAACTAATAAGTGTCAATGTAAAGTCTAAACTTTATTATGAATTATAACTTTGAACGTTTTTCTTCATTCTCAGGAATAAAAAACGATTTATAACTTAGTTTCATGCATAAAAATTATTTTTAAGGGCTTTCTATTGATTCTACAAGGTTGTATGAAAAACAATCAATAACTGACAAAGATGTCAAATACAAGCCCAAAAAATATGTTTTCAGTATAACATTTTCGTAATTGTACTCGGCTGACATTGACAAGTGTTAATATTTATGTGCATCTGTCACTCGCACTATCATTACCTACATTTCAAAAAAAAATTCATAACAACATGTCAATCTTGTCAAAAGTTACGATGGAACATAAAGGACAAAAAGAAACAAAAAATTTACAAACATATTAGTCGTTTTCTGTTGGTTGATTTAGAAGCAATCTATTCAGAGTATTTCACTCTTCAAAATATAAAAAGGTAACAATCCAAAACAATAACACATTGCTATGAATTGCTAACTACCGCAAATTTGTATAGAAATTTTTAAATAAAAATAGATATTTTTTAGTAAATTGAGTTAATCATTAATACCTGAATTAAAAGAAATCTTAATAGTATTCATAGACAACCCTGAAGATTAGAACAAATCTTTGCTTAATGTCTCTCTTTTAAAATTTCATAAAGAACGACAAAAATCAACATTCTTATGGAAATTTTTTCAGTACTAAGAAAGGAATACCCAAAAAGTTCACAAATCGAAAATAGACTTCGAAACTGCTAACTTTTGCGGCTTATAGGAGACAAATGTACAATAAATGTACAACAAAAGAAGAAAGATGGAGAAAAAGAAAGAGTCAACACTCTCACTCTTTTTTTCTTCATCCTTTTTATACTACTGGGGACCAAGATGTTTCGAAGCCAATTTAGACCTTTTCATCAGTGGTAATTTATAGGAAAACTACAATTATAAATAATGAATCCTATATTCGTTAAATTCAAACATTACCTGAAGATAAAAATAAAGAATTTAATATCAAATGTTGTTTGGTAAATTTGTCTATATTCTTATTAATATCAAAAATCTTTAGGATCGAAATTCGAAACTTATCGCTTTTACAGTTCATAAAAGTCAAATGTACAATAAGTGTACAACAAGAAAGAAGGGAGAGAATAAGAAAGAGTCAACCATATCAACCTCTCACTCTTTCTTTTTTCCAACTTTTTTATACTACTGGGGACCAACATGTTTCAAAGTCAATTTGCACTTCCTTATCAGGAATAATTGATAGGAAAACTACAGTTATAAATAATGAAACTTATATTGATTTAATTCAAATATTAAAATGAAAATAAGAATAAAGAATTTAATATCAAATGTTGTTTGGTTATTTTTTTATTTTTTTAATAATATCAAAAATCTTTATGATCGAAATGAAATCTACTCTCTTATGAAAATTTTTGTGTACTAAACAAAAAACACCAACAAATTTCATAAATCAAAAATAGACTTCGGAACTAACCTCCTTTACAGTTCATTAAAGACAAATGTACAATGAGTGTACAACAAAAAAGAAGAGGGAGAATAAGAAAGAGTCAACCGTATCAACCTGTTACTCTTTCTTTTGTCCAACTTTTTTATACTACTGGGAACCAACATGTTTCAAAGTCAATTTGAACTTCCTTATTAGGAATAATTGATAGGAAAACTACAGTTATAAATAATGAAACCTATATTAATTAAAGTCAAATATTACCTGAAAATAAAAATAAAGTATTTAATATCAAATGTTGTTTGGTAATTTTTCTTATTTTCTTACTAATATAAAAAATCTTCAGGATCGAAATGAAATCTCATTTGTTATGAAAATTTTTGGTGCACTAAAAAAGAAACACTCAAAAAGTGCACAACTTAAAAATAGACTTCGAAACTACCCGCTTTTATGGCTGATGAGAGACAAATTTACAATGAGTGCACTATAAAAAGAAAAAATAGGGAGAAAAGGGAACAGTCAACCATACCAACCTCTCACTTTTTCTCTCTCCGTCTTCTTTATACTATTGAGGACCAACATGTTTCGAAGCCAATTTAGACTTCCTCGTCAGGGGTAATTTATACGAAAATCACAGCTATAAATAATGAAACCTATATAACTTAAATTCAAATATTACCTGAAAATAAAATTAAAGAATTTAATGTCAGAAGTTGTTGGGTGAATTTTTCTATTTCCTTACTAATATCAAAAACCTTGAGGATCAAAATGAAATCTACTTTCTTATGAAAATTTTTTGTAGATTGAAAAAAAAACTACCAAAAAGTTCACAGATCATGAAAAGACTCCGAAACTATCCACTTTTACGGCTTATCAGAGACGAATGTACAACCAAAAGAAAAAAGAGGGAGAAAAGAAAAGAGACAACCATATCAACCTCTCACTCTTTTTTTCTCTGTCTTTTTTATACTACTGGGGACCAACGTGTTTCGAAGCCAATTTAGACTTCCTCATCAGACGTAATTTAAACGAAAACTACAGTTATAAATAATGAAACCAATATTAATTACATTCAAATAATTCCTGAGAATAAAAATAATGAATATAATATCAAATGTTGTTTGTTAAGTTTTTCTATTTTCTTACTAATATCAAAAATCTCTATGATGGAAAAGAAAAAAGAAATCTGCTTCCTTACTAATATCAAAAATATTCAGGATCGAACTGGAATCTACTTTATCATTAAAATTTTTTGCGTACTAAAAAAGAAACACCCAAAAAGATCATAAATCAAAAATAGACTTCGAACCTACCCGCTTTTGCGGCTCATTAGAGACAAATGTACAACGAATGTACAACAAGAAGAAGGAGGAAGGAGAAAAGAAAAGAGTCAACCATGTCAACTTCTCACTCTTTCCCTTCTCCGTCTTTTTTATACTACTGGGGACCAACATTGTTTCGAAGCCAATTTAGACTTCCTTATCAGAGGTAATTTATAGGAAAACTACAATTATAAATGATGAAACCTATATTAAATAAATTCAAATATTATGTGACAATAAAAATAAAGAATTTAATATCAAATTTTGTTTGGTGAATTTCTATATTTTCTTACTAATATCAAAAATCTTTAGGATCGAAATGAAATTCGCCTTTTTATGAAAATTTTTTGTGTATCAAAAAAGATTCACCAAAAAATTCACAAATGAAAAAGGACTTCGAAAGTACCGGCTTTTGCGGCTCATTAGAGACAACTGTACAATGAACGTACAACAAAAAGAAGAAAGAGGGAGAAAAGGAGAGAGTCAACCATATCAACCTCTCATCTTTTTTTTCTCGATCTTTTTTATACTACTGGGGCCAACATGTTTCGAAGCCGATTTAGACTCCTTCATCAGGGGTAATTTATAGGAAAACTACAATTGTAAATGATGAAATATATATTAAATAAATTCAAATATTATATGACAATAAAAATAAAGAATTTAGTAGCAAATGTTGTTTGGTGAATTTTTTTATTTTCTTACTAATATCAAAAAAAATCTTTAGGATCGGAATGAAATTTACCTTTTTGTGAAAATTTTTTGTATATTAAAAAAGAAACACCAAAAAGTTCACAAATCAAAAAGTGCTTCGAAAATACCCGCTTTTGCGGCTCATTAGAGACAAATATACAATGAAGGTACAACAAGAAGAAAAAAGAGGGAGAAAAGGAAAGAGTCAACCATATCAACCTCTTATTCTTTCTTTTCTCCGTCTTTCTTATACTACTGGGGACCAACATGTTTTGAAGCCGATTTGGACTTCCTCATCAGGCGTAATTTAAACAAAAACTACAGTCATAAATAATCAAACCTATATCAATTACATTCAAATATTACCACAAAATAAAAAAAAAGAATTTAATATTAAATGTTGTTTTGTCAATTTTTCTATTTTCTTGTTAATATCACAAACCTTTAGGATCGAAATGAAATCTACTTTCTCATGAAAATTTTTTGTGTACTAAAAAAGAAAGACCCAAAATGTTCACAAATCAAAAACAGACTTCGAAACCATCCACTTTTATGGCTCATCGGAGACGAATGTATAAGAAATGTACAACAAAAAGACAAAGGAGGGAGAAAAAAGAAGAGTCAATCATATCAACCTCTCATCTTTCTTTTCTCAATCTTTCTTATACTACTGGGGACCAACATGTTTCGAAGCCGATTTAGACTTCCTCATCAGGTGTAATTTAAACGAAAACTACAGTTATAAATAATGAAACCTATATTAATTGAATTCAAATATTACCTAAAAAGAAAATTAAAGGATATAATATCAAATATTGTTTGGTAAAATTTTCTATTTTGTGTATACTAAAAAAGGAACACCCGTAAAGTTCACCAAAACAAAAATAGACTTCGAAACTATCCACTTTTACGGCTCACTAGAGACGAACGTACAATAAATGTACAGCAAGAAAGAAGGGAGAGAATAAGAAAGAGTCAACCATTCCAAATTCTCACTCTTTATTTTCTCCGTCTCCTTTATACTACTGGGGACCAACATGTTTCAAAGCCAATTTAGACTTCTTCATCAGGAGTAGTTTATAGAAAAACTACTGTTATAAATAATTAAACCTGTATTAATCAAATTCAAATATTACCTGAAAATAAAATTAAAGGATTTAGTGTCAAATGTTGTTTGGTAAATTTTTCTATTCACTTACCAATATCAAAAACGCTTAGGATCGAAGTGAAATCTACTTTCTTATGGAAACTTTTTGTGTACTGCAAAAGGAACACCCCATAGGTGCACAACTCAAAAATAGACTTCGAAACTACCCGCTTTTACGGCTCATTGGAGACAAATGTACAATGAATGCACTACAAAAAGGAAAAAAGAGGGAGAAGAAGAAAGAGTCAACCATACCAACCTTTCTATTTTTTTCTCCGTCTTTTTTACACTACTGGGGACCAACATGTTTCGTAGCCAATTTAGACTCCATCAGGGGTAGTTTATAGGAAAGCTACTGTTATAAATAATTAAACTGCTGTATTAATTAAATTCAAATATTACCTGAAGATAAAAATAAAGAATTATTATCAAATGTTGTTTGGTCAATTTCTCTCTTTTTTTAATTATATCAAAAATCTGTAGGATCGAAATAAAATGTACTTTCTTAAGAAAATTTTTTGTGCACTAAAAAGGAAACTTCCTCATCAGGGGTAATTTATAGGAAAACTACAGTTATAAATAATGAAACCTATATCAATTGAATTTAAACATTACCTAGAAATAAAATTAAAGGTTTCAATGTCAAATGTAGTTAGGTAAATTTTTCTATTCTCTTACTAATATAAAAAACCTCTTGGATCGAAATGAAATCTATTTTTTTATGAATATTTTTTGTGTACTGAAGAAGAAACACCCAAAAAGTGCACAACTCAAAAATAGACTTCGAGATTACCCACTTTTACGGCTCATCACATACATACGTACAATGAATGCACAGGGAAAAAAAGAGGGAGAATAAGAAAGAGCCATACATACCAACCTATCACTCTTTGTTTTTACCGTCTTCTGTGTACTGCTGGGGACCAACATGTTTCGAAGCCAATTCAGACTTTCTTATCAGAGATAATTTATAAGAAAACTACCGTTTCAAATAATTAAAACTATTTTAATTACATTCCAGTATTACCTCAAAATAAAAGTAAGGAATTTAATATCAAATGTTGTTTGGTAAAGTTTCATATTTTCTTATTAATATCAAAAATTTTGAGGATCGGAATGTAATCTACTTTCTTATGAAAATTTTTGTATTAAAATAGAAAACACCAGAAAGTTCTGTACATCTGTGATTGGCAAACTATTTAAACCAAATTCAAGATAGATTTCTTAAATTTATTGGTAGTCTTATTAAATGTTTCTTTGCTTTTTTTTATTGTTAAAGCCAAAACATACTTTTTTGATAATATCAAATATCTTTTTTGGAAAAACCCATAAATCTGGCATTTTATCAATAAATCTTTCTGTAATGCATCAAATCCCAGTTTTTCACTAATTGAATAAAATTCTTTAATATTTTTCACCGGCCTTCCAATCACATCCATTATATTTCCCCAATTTTCATCAATTTCATTGAAATACATAATGCCAAAAATAGGAAAATAGAAGTAGATAAAGATTAACTTCCTGCATAGAAAATCCAAATATTGTAATTCAATGTTTTATAACAATTCACCACAGCACTAATTGAACAAACACTGAAAAAATGAATTTTTGGATCCAAGTCATTACATTTACTCTAATCCTCTTTTTTAGGATCAAGAAAATATTCTTTCACAAGAGTAATTTTTCTTTGAACCAAACATATATCTTTTTCTGACCTAAAGTACTTAATTCTTTGGCTGTATTTTCTTTATTAAAATAAATATTTCGTACATTCAAAAAAATGATTTCTTGGACTCAAAAGTTGTAGATTCCTGAAAATCTGATTAGTCCTCCAAAGACATATTTATTTGATTCTATGACTTCGAATCTTTGAATTGATCAGGACGCATTCGAATCCATTAATTTGTCCATACTTGAATAAAGTCTTCGAGTTGAATTAAATCAAAGATATAATTATTAAATTCCTAAGAAGGATTATTAAGTGAAAAGTTTTCTTTAAATTGTTTCTCTCAGTGAACATTTCAATTATGTCGAGAACACAAAATTCTTTTTGCAATGAATTCTGAAAAATAATTAATTTTTTCTTCTAAATTCCACCCCGTCGACCACCCCCTCCACTTCCGAATACACCCGCCCGGTCCAGTGTACCTTGACAATCTCCACAAGCCCGGCCTGACATAGTGAATATATATAAAATCATGGGAGCCGGACTGACCGACTATTAGTTCTCCAGATTCGCGAGCCCGGACGATACGCGCGCTTTCGATTATCCTCAATTCAAATCAAATCGACAAGTGTCGACACTCGAGGTTCGAAAATCGCCGGTGCCAGTCCGTCTAGCTGCCCGGGTCGAATTTCAGCTCAAAGTGAATCTAAAGCCTATATTTACCATTTTTCCTTTTTCATCAGTTTTATTTTTTTTTTTTTACTGTGAAAATGTTGAGTTTTGGTCTTTACATGGCTATCGCCTCTTTCAACATTTTTCTCGCGCGAGATGTGTTGGCCTGTCTGGGAAAAACAATGCTGCGTAAGTATTTTTCATCATTTTCGTTATAATATAGTATAAATAATGATTGATAAAAAATAATTGAGGAGCAAGCGGCCAACAATCAAGTCAATTTTTTTAAATTGAGATAAACATTGTTTTTTCGGGTTACAATGTATAATTTTATGTCGCTAATTATTGGCAAATTGTCGTACTTTACCGAAATTGTACAAGTCCAAATTTTGTTTTTTTGTTAACAATTTATTATCATTTATTGCAGTTTTATGATATCCAGGGAAAAATGTACCGAAATTTCTGTAAAAATAATTTAAATGAGACAAAAATTTCAAAATTAAAAAAAAAATGGAATAGTCAGATTTGAAGTTAAACAATTAAATTTCAATAAAAAGAAGCGATTTTTAACGAAGTAGTTGAATGTTCAACAGAAAAGATGAATTTTTAACTAAAATGATAAATCGTCAACTAAAAAAAAATAATTTTTAACAAAAGATTTCAACTTTTCATCAAGTCGTTACATTTTCAACTAAAAAAGATACATTCCCAATCAAGAAGATTAATTTTTCACCAAAAAGACGAGTTTTCAACAGAATACATGAATATTTAACCAAATAGTCAATTTTCATTCAAAAAAGATCAATTTTCAAACCAAACAGTTGAATTTTCAACAACAACAAAAAATAATTAAATTTTCAGTTAAAAAAGTTAGTGTGTAGCAAAAAAGATTTTTTTAACTAAATAGTTAAATTTTTAGCAAAAGAGATGAATTTTCAACTAAAATGATGAATCTTCAACCTAAAAAAAATTAATTTTCGACAAAGTAATTCAACTTTCATCCAAAAAATATAAAATTTCAACCAAAAGTGGAATCGTCAAATTTTAAGTTAAAAAATTAATTTTCAACAAAAAGAAGCAAATTTTTAACAAAGTAGTTAAACGTTCAGCCAAAAAGATGAATTCCCAACTAAAAAAATGATTTTTAACAAAAAGGATCCACTTTCTAGCAAGTCGTTAAATTTGCAACTAAAAAAATACATTCTCAATCAAGAAGATTAATTTTTTACCAAAAAGACGAGTTTTCAATAAAATACATGAATTTTTAACCAAAAATTAAATTATCATCTAAAAATGATAAATTTTCAAGCCAAACAGTTGAATTTTCAACAAAAAATAAAATAAGTAAATTTTCAGTTAAAAAGTTAGTGTTTAACCAAAAAAAGTTCTGACTAAATAGTTACATTCTCAACAAAAGAGATGAATTTTTGACTAAAATGATGAATCTTCAACGAAAAAAATGAATTAATAACAAAGTAATTCAACTTTCATCCAAAAAATATAAAATTTCAACCAAAAAAGGAATAGTCAAATTTTAAGTTTAAAAATTAATTTCCAACAAAGAGAAGCAAATTTTCAACAAAGCAGTTAAGCGTTCAGGCAAAAAGATGAATTTTAAACTGAAAAAATGAATTCACAACAAAATATTTCAACTTTCATCCAAAAAATATAAAATTTCAACCAAAAATGAAATAGTCAAATTTTAAGTTAAAAAATTAATTTTCAACAAAAAGAAGCGAATTTTTAAACAAAGCAGTTAATCGTTCATCCAAAGAGATGAATTTTCAACTAAAGAAATGAATTTTTAACAAAATAGATCAACTTTCCAGCAAGTCGTTAAATTTGCAACTAAAAAAATTACATTCTCAGTCAAGACAATTATTTTTCTACCAAAAAAGACGATTTTTCAACAAACTACCTGAATTTTCAACTAAAATGATAAATCTTCAACCAATAAATGAATTTTTAGCAAAGTAGTTAAATGTTCAACCAAAGAAAAGAATTTCCAACTAAAGTGATGAATCATCAACTAAAAAAATGAAACTTTAACAAAAGATTTCAACTTTCTACCAAGTCGCTAAATATGCAACTAAAAAAGATTCATTCTCCTTGAAGAAGATTAATTTCCTACCAAAAAGAGAAGTTTTCAACAAAATACATGAATTTTCAACCCAATAGTTAAATTTCCATCTAAAGAAGATAAATTTTTAAATCAAACATTTGAATTTTCAACCAAAAATAGAATAATTAAATTTTCAGTTAGAAAGTTAATGTTTAACCTAAAAGAATATTTTTACTAAATAGTTAAATTTTCAACAAAAGAGATGAATTTTTAACAAAAGAGATCAACCTTCTACCAAGTCGTTAAATTTTCAACAACAAAAAATACGTTCTCAATCAAGAAGATTATTTTTCTGCCAAAAAGACGAATTTTCAACAAAATACATGAATTTTTAACCAAACAGTTGAATTTTTATCCAGAAAAGATAAATTTTCAAATCAAACAGTTGAATTTCTAGCAAAAAATAGAATAATTAAATTTTCAGTTAAAAAAATTAGTGTTTAATCAAACAAAAATATTTTGACTCAATAGTTAGATTTTTAACGGAAGAGATTAATTTTCAACTTAAATGATGAATGTTCAACCAAAAAGATGGAATTTTCAACAAATTCATTCAACTTTCATCCAAAAAATATAAAATTTCAACCAAAAATGGAATAGTCAAATTTTAAGTTAAAAAATTAGTTTTCAACGAATGGAAGCGATTTTTTAACGAAGTAGTTAAATGTTCGACCAAAGAGATGAATTTCCAACTGAAGTGATGAATCATCAACTAAAAAAAATTAATTTTTAACAAAAGATTTCAACTTTCTACGAAATCGCTAAATATGCAACTGAAAAAGATTCATTCTCATTGAAGAAGATGAATTTCCTACCAAAAAGGGAAGTTTTCATCAAAATACATGAATTTTCAACCAACTAGTTAAATTTTCATCTAAGACAGATAAATTTTCAGACCAAACAGTTGAATTTTCAGCAAAAAATAGAATAATTAAATTTTCAGTTGGAAAAGTTATTGTTTGACCAAATAAAAATATTTTAACTAAATAGTTAGATTTTTAACGAAAGAGATTAATTTTAAACTAAAATGATGAATCTTCAAGCAAAAAAAAATAAATTTTTAACAAAGTAATTTAACTTTCATCCAAAAAATATAAAATTTCAACCAAAAATAGAATAGTTAAATTTTAAGTTGAAAAATTAATTTTCAGCGAAAAGAAGCAAATTTTTAACGAATTAGTTAAATTTTCAACCAAAGAGATGAATTTTCAACGGAAGTGATGAATTATCATCTAAAAAAATTATTTTTCAACAAAAGAGTTCAACTTTCTACCAAGTCGTTAAATTTGCAACTAAAAAAGATATATTCTCAATTAAGAAGATTAATTTTCTACCAAAAAGACGAGTTTTCAACAAAATGGTTAAATTTCGAACCAAAGAGATGAATTTCCAACCAAGAAGATTAATTTTTCAGCAAAAAAAGACGATTTTTCACCGAAATACATGAATTGTCATCTTAAAAGATAAACTTCCAGTCAAAAATGGAATAGTTAAATTTTCGAAGAAGAAAGATAAGTCCCCAATGAAAAAGGTAATATTTGATATTTCAACCAAAAAAGGTTTTAGTTTCAAATAAAAAACAGTTTAATTCAACAAAAGACGAATTTTCTACAAAAAGGTTCAATTTTAAGTTGAGGAAGAAGAAAAATTAACCAGAGTGTAGAAATTTCAAGCAAAAAATGCGAATTTTCTACAAAACAGTTTAATTTTTAAGCCAAGAGGTTAATTTTCCACCAAAATAGTTAAATTTTCAACTCAAAAAGACAAATTTTCAACAATATACTTGAATTTCCGACCGAACAGAATGATTTTTAATTTTGAACAAAATAATTAAAGTTTCTAGCAAATAATACAATTTGTTATCAAAAAGATGAATTCTCCATGAAAAATGTAATTGTTAATATTTCAACGAAAAAAGATTTTAATTTTCAATGAAAAACAGTTCAACTCAACCAAAAAAGACGAATTATTCACAAAATAGTTAAATTTTAAACCGAAGAGTTGAATTTTTAACCCAGGAGGTTAAATTTTTACCAAATAAGATATATTTTTAGAAAAATACATGAATTTCCAATTGAAAAAGATAAATTTTCAACCGAAAATGGATCAGTTGAATTTTCAATCAAAGAGATTAATTCTCAACGAAAAAAGAATCCTCAACGAAAACTGTAATTGTTCATATTTCAATCAAAAAAGATTTTAATTTTAAATAAAAAATACTTAAATTCAACCAGAAAGTAATTTTCAACAAAAGAGTTGAATTTTTGACCAAAAAGTATAACTTTAACAATACAGTGAAATTTTTAATCAAATAGGTCAACTCCCTACCAAAATAGTTGAATGTTCAATCGGAAATATAAATTTGCATTTAAAAAGTTGAATTTCAACAAAATAGTTGAACATTCTGCCAAAATAGCTAAATTTTCCATCCAAAATAAAGAATTTTCAACAAAACAGTTGAATTTTCGACCGAATATAATGATTTTCTATCAAAATTGATGAATTTTGAACAAAATAATCAAATTTTCAACAAAATAATAAAAATTTTAACCCAAAAAGATGTATTTCCAACTAAAATGATGAATGTTCAACTGGAGTAATTAAATTTTTGGTTAAAAAAATTAATTTTTATTTTTTTTAAATCAATATTTAACTCTGAAGGTAATTTTTCTTTCTCGAAGTATTTCTATAAATCTTAGAAAATGTTGAATTCCAGGGTGGCAGAAAAATTGCAAGTTTTCTATATTGGGCTGTAAATCTCTACGTCTTCTTTATCAACAGTGAATAAGTCCATTTTAATTTGGTTAATTACTGCAATGCGGGACTAGGTAAATGCTTTTTCTTTATCATCATAATTTTTTTCACATTATCAAAAATGTTCTTTGACATAATTTGGGCCTTATATTTTGTACCTTATATCTTGGGACTTATATTTTTGGGCCATATGGCTTTGGACTTTCTCTTTTGAGTCTCACTCTTTGAAGCTTAGTTTTTGGGTAACTTATTTTTGGGACTTATAATTTATAGATCTTACGTTTCTAGATTAAGTATTTTTTATTAAAAAGTAGTGATGATGCTAACTGAATTCAAGATAAATTACTCATATGATAATGAGATTAATAATTATCCCTTTGTATAGTTAAGTTCTGAGATTAATAATTCCGCGCAAATGAGCAAGAAAAAATTAGTCTATTACATTTGACGGACACTCATTAATCAGCCGCCTCACCTATTCATCCATTCATCAAAGTCCATTTAAAAAAAAAAAATGTTGAACGCATGACCGGTTCATACCCAATCTCGATCGTATGACTGAAAACGTCAATTTCTTTATGCACCGGAAATGAAGAGGGCTTGGTTGACACGTAACTTTTGCTTTGGATTAGCATTCCTCATTTTCTCGTTCCATTACTTTACGTGGGAAAAGTCCATTCAAGTAGAAAATATTTTAGATTTCGATTTCAGACCAATTTAAAAAAAAAGGATCAATAGAAATGGAAAATAGAGAAACCTATTTGAGATTATAGCTTGTCTCTTTTGTATTTAATATTATTGAATATTACACTACCGACGGCTAGTATCGGAACACTAACCGACTGACCTATTAAAAATTAGCCTCTACGTTTAAAGACTATTGCGACGTCCAGAATCAAGATAAAAATATTTTTTAAACCATTGGAAAGCTTATTAAATTCTGCGTTGAATGAGCCCTAGTTATAGCAATTTGGTCTTGCGGGTATTGAAGTATCACGCGAGAAGGACAAAATAAATCCGATTTTTGAGGAATTTTGTAAGCTGAATTACAAAATTCCTTAAAAATCGGATTTATTTTGTCTTTCTCGCGTGATGCTTCGATACCCTCAAGGCCAAATTGCTTGTACTATGGCTTATTTAACGTAGAATTTAACAAGCTTTCCAGTGTGCTTTAAAAAATATTTCTATCTTGATTCTGGACGGCGCAATCGTCTTCAAACGTCAAGGCTAATTTTTAATAGGTCAGCCGGTTGGTGTTCCGATACAATCCGTCAGTAGTGTATTCTCCTTTTTTTGGGAATCTAATTTATTGGAAAATATTTTTTGATAGCCTCTACACTTGAGAGCCCTAATTCGAAAAATCGGATGGTATTGGAATACTAATCGGCTAACCTATAAAACATGAGCCTTGACATTGAAATGTGATAGCGCCGTCCAGAATGAAGATAAGAACATCCTAAAAAACCACTGAAAAGCTCATTAAATTCTACGTTGAAGTAACTAATTATCCCTCGCGGGTATTGAAGTATCGCGTGATAAAGACAAAAAAGAATCCGATTTTTAAAGAATTTTGAACCGTGGATGGAAGGAGCGGTAATGTATTTTTAATTTAGCACGCTTGCACATAAAAATGATTATTTCATGAACCTATGAAGATTTTTTAATGTTTTGTGACTCAGATGAAAGGCTAAATCCTAAAGATCACTATGGTAAAATATCAAATTAATAAATTTATATTTCTGGCTCCTGTCAAGAGTTGAAGTTGAAGTAAAAAATTCCTTAAAAATCGAAATTTTATTTTTGTCTTTCTCACGTGATAATTCAATACTTACAAGGCCAAATTACTTTAACTGTGGCTCATTTAACGCAGAATACAATGAGCTTTCCAATGGTTTTTTGAAAGAAATTTTATCTATATTCTAGACGGCGCTATCACCTTTCAGAGTCAAGGCTATTTTTTCAAAGTTCAACCGGTTAGTGATCCGATACCATCCGTCGCAGAGTGGTCAAAATCACGAATTTACTATTCATAATTCTTTACAGACTCTATTTCTCGACGGATTTTGATTTTTTTTTTCTTAAGCGCTCAGCACTAAATTCTTGAAAACCTGGCTAGCTTAAATCCTGCAAGCTCTTTTTGCGTGTAATAATATTTAAACAAATAAAGCGATAAAGTTTGCATTTTTAACAATATGATTTTTTATCTAAAAAAAAAAATGCTGAAATAAACTCACTATTGGTTAGTATTATTGCACCTGCCTCATAAAATATGAATAATTCGATTATTATTCAATCTAATTGTTATAAACAACTATTAACAACAAATTCTTAACCTTGGTGCTTAGCTGTTGCAAACATTTTTTTTTCATCTAAAATTTGTTAGATGACGGTTGGATCGATATGTACTAACGACTTATCACCATACGTCAACAATTGCTATTGTTATAAACAATTTTATCAACAATGATTCAATTTTGGTTTCTAATTCTAGGTCAAACTTCTTCTTTCCATTGAAACAAATGTGAGGCTAATTTTTAATAGGTCAGCCGGTTAGTGATCCGATACTATCCGTCGGTAGTGTATTCCAGTTTTTTTTATGAATCTAATTTATTAGAAATTTTTGTTCGATAGCCTCTGCCATTTGAAATTCCCAATTTAAGAGATCCGATAGTATCGAAAAACAAACCGGCTGGCGTATTAAGAATTAGTCTTGACTTTGAAAGGTGATAGCGCCGCCCAGAATATAGATAAATTTTTTTTAAGCGTTGGAAAGCTTATCAAATTCTGCGTTAAATAAGATCTAGTTAAAGCAATTTGGGCATGCAGGTATAAAAGTATTACGTGAGAAAGCCAAAAAAAATTAATTTTTAAGGAATTTTGTACTTCAGCTTACAAAATTCCTTGAAAATTGGATTTTTTTATATGTCTCACGTGATTCTTCAATACCCACAAGGCTGAATTAGTTTAGCTAGGACTCATTCAACAAAAAATTTGAGAAGCATTCCCATGGTTTTGAAAAAATATTGTTACCTTTATTCTGGACGGCACTATCGCCTTTCAAAGTCAAGGTTGATTTTTAATTGGTCAGCCGGTTAGTGTTCCGATACCATCCGTCGGTAATGTATTTTAATTTTTTTTAGAAATTTAATTTATTGGAAAATATATATTGATAGCGTCCACATTTGACGGCCCCAATTTAAGAGACCGGATAGTATCGAATAACTAACCTACTGGCGAATTAAGAATTAATGTTGACTTTGAAAGGTGATAGCGCCGCCCAGAATATAGATAAATTTTTTTTTTAAGCGTTGGAAAGCTTATCAAATTCTGCGTTAAATAAGCTCTAGTTAAAGCAATTTGGGCATGCAGGTATGAAAGTATCACGTGAGAAAGACAACAAAATTTAATTTTTAAGGAATTTTGTACTTAAGCTTACAAAATTCCTTGAAAATTGAATTTTTTAAATATTTCTCACGTGATTCTTCAATACCCACAAGGCTGAATTACTTCAGCTAGGACTCATTCAACAAAAAATTTGAGAAGCATTCCAATGGTTTTAAAAAGATATTGTTACCTTTATTCTAGACTCTGCTGATTTTAAACCCTTTTTCTTCTAAAATTTGACCGCTCGAAACTCTGATTGTTTACAGTCACTCTACAAAATAATTTTCATAAAATTATAAATTATTTTATCTAAATAGAATTTATTAGATCAGAAATCAGACTAGCTTCCCAGTACAGCCAGCTTTGTGCCTATGTACATTTGGTCAAGAAAAAAAAGCGATATTTGCTCTTAAGTACATAGCGAAATTATTCAATTCTTTTCGCTCCCTCTAGCATAATCGGATTTGGAAATGTTGTAGATTCAAATTCCGAAAATATAACCGATATTGAACGCTTCAAATTGACCCATAAATCTAATTCTATTTTTTATTGAAGTAATATAAATTTGCATCATAAATAATAAATATAAATATTTATGCACCAAATTTGTTTTAAAATACACTATCGACGGATAGTATCGGACCACTAACCGGTTGACCTATTAAAAATAGCCTTGACTTTGAAATGTGATAGCGCCGACCAGAATATAGATAAAAATATTTTTAAAAACCATTGCAAAGTTTATTAAATTCTGCGTTAAATGAGAAGGAGCGGTAATGTCTTTTGAATTTAGCACGCTCGCACATAAAAATGATTATTTCATGAACCAGTGTAGATTTTTCAATGTTTAGTGACTCAGATGAAAGATTGAATCCTAAGAACCACTAGAGTGAAATATGAACTCAATACATTCATGTTTCTGGCTCCTGTCAAGAGTTGAAGTTGAAGTAAAAAATTCCTTAAAAATCGAAATTTTATTTTTGTCTTTCTCACGTGATAATTCAATACTTACAAGGCCAAATTACTTTAACTGTGGCTCATTTAACGCAGAATACAATGAGCTTTCCAATGGTTTTTTGAAAGAAATTTTATCTATATTCTAGACGGCGCTATCACCTTTCAGAGTCAAGGCTATTTTTTCAAAGTTCAACCGGTTAGTGATCCGATACCATCCGTCGCAGAGTGGTCAAAATCACGAATTTACTATTCATAATTCTTTACAGACTCTATTTCTCGACGGATTTTGATTTTTTTTTCTTAAGCGCTCAGCACTAAATTCTTGAAAACCTGGCTAGCTCAAATTTTGCAAACTCTTCTTGTGTGTAAGAATCTTTAAACAAATAAAGCGGTAAAGTTTGCATTTTTAACAATATGATTTTTTATCTCTAAAAAGAAATACCGAAATAAACTCACAATCAGTCAGTATCATTGCCCCTGCCTCATAGAATATAAATAATTCGATTATTATTTAACCTCATTGTTATAAACAATTATTAGGAACAAATTCTTGACTTTGGTGCTTAGCTGCTGAAAACATTATTTTTCTCATCTAAAATTTGTTAAGACGACTGTTAGATCGATATGTACTAACGACTTATTACCATACGTCAACAATTGCTATTGTTATAAACAATTTTATCAACAATTATTCAATTTTGGTTTCTATTTCTAGGTCACACTTCTTCTCTCCTTTGAACCAAATTGAAACTGTTTCAGAAATGATTTTGAATTGTAAAATATTGTTTAAAGTAAATAAATTGAATTCTTCATAACAATTATATTAAACAAATGTCCTCATTGCATTGTTTTTCGTAGAAAAAAGTCATTTTTCCCATTAAATCCTCTTGAGGGCAAGCTTGTATTGATATTCCATCAGGATATTTTTCTGGTAATCAAATTAACGATTGTTATAAACAAATTATCAGACAAATGTGCAACTATAACAGTTTTCTGCATAAATAAGTGATTTCTTCTGTCTAAATGTTTGGATTATATATGTTTGGACGTAAATATCGATGTTTTAACGAATCAGTTGAGGAAAAATAAATAATTATCATTCATAATAACAAATAGTATAAGCAAGTGCCCTAATTAAACGTTTTTTTGTGGATGTTGATGTTGATGTTCAATTGAGATACTAGGCTGATAATGAAATTTACGATTATTATAAACAAACAACTTAATAAATATGCAACTGTAACAGTTTTGTATATAAGTGGTTTTTTCGTTCTCACTATTGAAGAACAACTAGATATTGATATTGTAACAAAAAATTATTCAAACCAATAATAGGATTGATTATTGTTATAACAAACTATATTATATATATTCGAAATTTTTTAATGTTCAATACTTCTACTCAAAAATTTCAATTGTCCAACTTGTTGGGTCAAAAAGTATTAATTGTGTACTGACAACTGAATGGTTGGGATCGAATTAATCCTATGTATAAAAATGGCTTTTCATTACTTGAAGTTGTTTTATATCTTAAATTTGAAATTCTGGAAACTAAAACAATCTCTTTTAATAAAAAAATCGTAGTTCAACATAAACTTTCAAATTATATAATAAATCATTGAAAATATTATACAGGCTTTATGTTAGTGTTTTTCGTTAAAAATTAGTATTTTTTAGAAAGAATTTTCATATAAAATCATGAAGTTTCAAAGATTTTTTGGTTGTGTTATATTTTTTTAGCCAAAATGAGCATTTTTAATCCAGAATCATCATCAAGATTCCTGATTTTCAACAATTTTAGATTATGTTAGCGTGTCACATCGGAAATGGATATTCTTCTTAAAAAATTATTCGATTTTGAAGATTTAAATTTTTTCAGCAAGTTACATATTTCGGTTTTGTTAGCATTTTTACCTGAAATTTACATTTTCATATAGAAATCACTAGATTTTGTTCATAATTTTCTAACAGATTTCAAAGAAGATTTACAATTTTTCAACAACTTTAGGTTATATTGGTGTGTTTCCCTGAAATTGGTACTTCCAAACAAAAATCATTAGTTTTAAAACGAATGATTTTTGCTTAGAATAATAAAATTTACAAGCTTGAACAATTTCGAATTCTGCTAGTGATTTTTTGTCGGAAATCAAAATTTTTATTCAAGAATCATTAGATTTCAAACGAGATTTATAATTTTTTAACAAATCTAGGTTGCGCTGGAGTTTTACATCGGAAATTGTATTCTCAAACAAAAATCATTATAATATAAACAAGATTTAGAATCGTTTAACAATTTTGGATAAGGTTAGTGTTTTTCATCGGAAAGCGGTATTTTTAATTTAAAAAAAAAACAGATTTTTAAGGAGATACACAACTTTTCAACAACTTTATGTTATGTTGGCGTTTCACACAAGAAATTTAAATTTTTAGTAAAAAAATGTTACATTTCAAAAAATATTAAATTTTTTTTTCCATTTCCAAGTTATGTTAGCGATTTTCACTGGAAATATCAATATAAGATTTGAAAAAAGATTTAAAATTTTGGAACAATTTAAGGTTATGTTGACGTTTTTTGCCCAGAATCGGTTATTTTAAACGAAAATAATCAAGTTACAAAGAAGATTTACAATTTAGAATAATTTTTTGTGATGTTACGTTAGTGTTTATCGTCAAAAATTGGTATTTTCAATTACAAAAATCATAGGATTCATCAGATTATCATTATTCTTCAGATTATAATGCAGAGTCAATAATTTTTCAATTTTTGTTTTTGTTGGTGTTTTCTACCGGAAATGAATACTTCTAATAAAAAAATATTCGACTTCAGAAAAGATTAAATTTTTGAAACAATTTTAGTTCATGCTCGCGGTTTTCACCGTAAATTGGTATAGATTTCAAAGAAGATTTACAATTTTGTAACATGAGGTTTAAAAGAAGATTTATGATCTTAAACATTTTTTAGTTATGTTATATTAGTGTTTTTTTCTAAAATTCCTATCGTTAGTAAAAAATCAGTTTTCATCAATTATAATTTTTCCACGCGCATATTTTTCAATATTTTTCAGTGTTTTTGAATATTTTTTATTTGTAGTGGGCACTTCTCCTACTGAAAACGCAATTCGCGATGTATATTTCACTTGTAGCATTCTATCTTGTGTGAAACATAAATTTTTCAAAGGCCCTAGTCTTAAAAGAAAACAGGTTTTCCAAATGTACGCAGGAAATTATAAAAAGTTTCGACGATCAGCCTTGTTACCATAAAATACGGGAATTTAGTATTAATATTAATTTCATATTTCAATTTAAAAATTTTGTGAGCCAAAAAAATCGCCTTCATGGCGCGCGTGTTTGTTGTCTAGTAATATTAAATAATCAATTTGTAAATTGTAATACGTGTAATTTTGAAAAAAAGAACAATAGAAATTCTAATAAGAAGAGTGGCAATCCCGACGGCAATCCATTTACCCAGATTTTGAAATCTGTCCTTGAGAATTTTTCCACAAGATTTTTCGTGTCAAATTAAAAAAATCCTTTCTTCTTTCCTTTCACCTGCAGGAGCTGGAGGATTAACGTGCCAAGACAAGCAGACCATTCTGGACGAGCACAATCGGCTACGACAGTTGGTGGCATTGGGACAAATTCATGGTCAGCCTGGGGCAGCCAACATGATGGAGATGGTAAGCTCTTCGATTTCCTTCCTTTTTGACTTTTTGACAGGCTGAATCACCGATCTGGTTCTGTAGAATGATTACAGCCTCTAAATTGGAATCCTTTCCTTGAAATTTATTCAATGGAAAAAATTCCTTGATATGTATATATAGACAATTAGGAGCCACCAGAGAGTCGGTATCATTATAAAGAGAAATAGGCTAATTGATCTGAGCTTAATGAATTGATTTTTTTGTTCTAATTTATTTGACATTTACGATATTCATATAGACAGTCGATGTGGACAAAGAAATAGGCTAATTGATTTGCAGTTCATTAATTCATTTCTTATGTTCCAATTTCAGGTTTGGGACGACGAGCTGGCAGCAACTGCACAGAAATGGTCTGATAGTTGTGCCACCAACCACGATACCTCGAGGGATGTTCGTAAGTCTCAGAAATTTTTATTTATTTCAATGTTTTATTTTAGGTTTTGGGAAAAATTTGTTTAGAAGAGAATTTTTCAGGCGTCTTTAAAGTGGGAGGAATGGAATCTCAATGTAGCCATCCTGACTTTTCAGAATTAGAACAAACAGTAATAGGATTTGCAGAAGTAGGATTCGAAAAAATAGAATCTCTAGGATTGAAATCAGTGTAGTAATAGAATATTCAGAAGAAGAGTTCGCAAAATTTAGGTTTTTGGGATTGAAATTTGCATCAATAGTATCTTCAGGATTTAAATCAGCAACCGTTGGATCTTTAGGATGAGGATTTGCAGGTGTAGATTCTGCAGTTATAGGATGTGTTCATTCTGAATTTTCAGACATGAGAATCTGAACATGAGGATTCGCAACACTGGAATTCTCATAAGAAAGATTTAGAACGTCAGTATTTTTGGTATTAAAATTTGCAGCAATAGGATTTTCAGTAATAGGATTTTTAGGATTAAAATCTGAAACAATAGGATCTGTAGGATTAGGGTTCACAGGAGTAGGTTTCGCAGTAAAAGGATATGTTCATTTAGGATTTTCAAGCGTAGGTTTGTCAACATTAGACTTTGCAGCACTAGGATTTCGAAGACTTGAATCTGCATAGCAATAGGATTCTCAGAAGAAGAATTTGCAACATTATAATTTTTGGGATTAAAATCTGCAACAGTGGGATCTGAAGGATTAGGATTTGCAGCAGTAGGTTTCGCAGTAATCGGATATGTTCATTTAGGATTAGCAGACATGGGTTTCTCAACGTTAGGATTTGTAAAACTAGGATCTTCAGAATTGAAATGTACATAGAAATAGGCTATTCAGAAAAAGAATTCGCAAGATTAGGATGTTTAGGATTAAAATCGGCAGTAATAGGATTTGCAGGTGTAGGATTTTTAGAGTTAAAGTTTGCATTAGTGGGATCTGTAGGATCAGGATTTGCAGAAGTAGGTTGCGCAGTAATAGGATTATTTATTCAGGATTTTCCAGCATAGATATCTCAACATTAAGATTTGCAAAAGTATGTTTCGCAGTAATAGGATGTGTTCATTTAGGATTTGCGGGCATAGAGTTCTCAATGTCATGATTTGCAGCACTATGATTTTCAGGATTTCAATGTGCATAGCAACAGGATTTTCAGAAAAAGGATTTACAGCATCAGGATTTTCGAGATTGAAGTTTGCAGCAAAAGAATTTGCAGAAGTAGGATTTTTAGGATTGAAATCGGCTACAGTGGGATCTGTGATATCAGGATTTGCGGAAGTAGGATTTTTAGGAATAAAATCGGCAACAATGGAATCTGTAAGATCAGGATTTGCAGAAGTAGGTTTCTCGGCAACAGAATGTGTTTATTTAGAATTTACAAACACAGGTTTCTCAGTATTATAATTTGGAGCACTAGAACTTCGAAGACTCAAATCTGCATAGCTATAGGATTTTCAGAAGAAGGATTTGCAACATTAGAATTTTTGGGATTAAAATCTGCAACAGTGGGATCTGTAGGATTGGGATTTGCAGCAGTAGGTTTCACCGTAATCGGATGTGTTCATTAAGGATTGGTAGACATAAGTTTTTCAACGTTAGAGTTTGTAGAACTAGGATTTTCTGGAAAAGGAAATTTTCAGAAAAATCATTCGCAATATAAGGATTTTTTATTGGAATCTGCAGCAATATGATTTTCAGAAGTAGGATTTTTAGGATTAAAATCGGCTACAGCGGGATCTGCAAGATCGGGATTTGCAGCACTAGGACTTCGAAGACTTAAATCTGCATAGCAATAAGATTTTCAGAAGAAGAATTTGTAGCATGAGGATTTTTGAGATTAAAATCTGCAGCAGTGGGATCTGTGGGATTAAGATTTGCAGAAGTAAGTTTCGCAGTAATAGGATGTGTTCACTTAGAGTTTGCGGGCATAGGTATCACAGCGTTAGGATTTGCAGCACTAGGATTTTCAGGATTTAAAATGTGCATAGCAATAGTATATTCAGAAAAAGAATTCGAAAAATTAGAATATTTATGATTAAAATTTGCTGTAACAGGATTTGCAGACGTAGGACTTTTGGGATTGAAATCTGCATTAGTGGGATTTGTAAGATCAGGATTTGCAGCAGTAGGTTTCGCAGTAAACGTATGTGTTTATTTAGATTTTGCGGGTATGGATATCACAACATTAGGATTTGCAGCACTAGGATTTCCAGGATTAAAATCTGCAACATTAGCTGCATTTTGCAATTTGCAATTTGCATAGCAATAGGATTTTCAGAAAAAGAAGTCGCAACATCAGGATTTTTGGGATTAAAATCTGCAACAGTGGGGTCTGTAAGATTAAGATTCGCAAAAGAAAGTTTCGCAGTAATAAGATGTCTTCGTTTAGATTTTGCGGGCATAGGTATCACAAAATTTGGATTTGCAGCACTAGAATTTTCAAAATTTAAAATGTGCATAGCAATAGTACATTCAGAAAAAGAATTCGAAAAAATAGAATATACACTATAGGATTAAAATCTGCAGCAACAGGATTTGCAGATGTAGGATTTTTAGGATTGAAATCTACATTAGTGGGATTTGTAAGATTTGGATTTGCAGAGGTAGGAATTTCAGGAATTAAATCTGCACAGTGGGATCTGTAAGATAAGGATTTGCAGAAGTAGGTTTCTCAGCAACAGAATGTGTTTATTTAGAATTTACAAACACAGGTTTCTCAATATTAGAATTTGGAGCACTAGGACTTCGAAGACTCAAATCTGCATAGCTATAGGTTTCTCAGAAGAAGAATTTGCAACATTAGGATTTTTGGGATAAAAATCTTCAGCAGTGGGATCTTTAGGATTAGGATTTACAGCAGTAGGTTTCGCAGTAATCGGATGTGTTCATTTAGGATTGGCATACATAGGTTTCTCATCGTGAGGATTTGTAGAACTAGGATTTTCAGAATTGGAATATGCATAGTAACAGAATGTTCAGAAAAAGAATTCGCAAAATTGGGATATTCAGGATTGAAATCTGCAGCAATAGGATTCCCAGGTGTAGGATTTCTGAGGTTAAAATCTGCATCAGTGGGATCTGTAGGATTAGGATTTGCAGAAGTAGGACTCGCAGTAATGGGATATGTTTATTTAGGACTTTCCGACATAGGTACCTAAACATTAGGATTCGCAGAACTAGGATTTTGAGGATTTAAATCTGCATAACAATAGGATTTTTAGAATCAGAATTTGCAAAAGTAGGATGTTCAGGATTGAAATCTGAAACAGTGGGATATGTAAGATTAAGATTCGCAGATGTAGGTTTCACAGTAATAGAGTGTGTTCATTTAGAAATTGCTGGCATAGGTTTCTCAACATCAGGATTTGCAGCATATAATTCTCAGCATTTCAATCTGCATAGCAACAGGATTTTTAAAAAAAGGATTTACAAAATCAGGATTTCTGGAATTGAAGTTTGCAGCAAAATAAATTGCAGAAGTCGGATTTTTAGGATTTCAACCTGCATAGCAATAGGATTCTTAGAAAAAGGATTCATATCATCAAGATTTTTAGGATTGAATTCTATTGCAATAGGACTTCCAGAAGTTGGATTTTTTAATTTAAAATCTGCAGCAGTGGGATTTGTAGAATGAGGATATGCAAAAGTAGATTTCGTAGTAATAGGATATGTTCATTTAGGATTTTCAGGCATACGTTTCTTAACATTAGTAGTTGCAGCACTAGGATTTTGAGGATTGAAATCTACATAACAATAGGATTTTCAAAAGAAGAAGTCGCAACATAAGGATTTTTTGGATTGGGATCTACAGCAATATGATTTGCCTAAGTAGGATTTTTAGGATTAAAATCGGAAACAGTGGGATCTGTATGATCAGGATATGCAGAAGTAGGTTCCGCAGCAGCAGAATGTGTTCATTTAGGATTTGCAGGCACAGGTTTCTCAACATTAGAATTTGCAGAGCTAGGATTTTCAGAATTACAGTATGTGTGGCAATAGGATTTTCAGAAATAGAGTTCGCAACATCAGGATTTTGGAATTCATATCTGCAGCAATAGAATTTGTAGATGTAGGATTTTTAGGATTAAAATCTTCAATAGGGGGATCTGCAGGATTAGGATTTTCAGAAGTCGGTTTCGCTGTAATAGGATGTGTTTATTTATACGTTTTTCAGGGATAGGTTTTTCAACATTGGGATTTGCAGCACTAGGATTTTGAAGTTTGAAATCTACATAATGATAGGATTTTCAGAAGAAGAAATGGCAACATAGGAATTTTTTGATTAGGATCTGCAGCAATATGATTTGCAGGAGTAGGATTCTTAGGATTAAAATCTGCAACAGTCGTATCTGTAGGATCAGGATTTACAGAAGTAGATTTTGTGATAATAGAATGTGTTCATTTAGAATTTGCAGACATAGGTTTCTCAACATTAGAATTTGCAAAACTAGGGTTTTCAGGTTTGCAATACCATATGCATAGCAATAGGATATTCAGAAGATTAATTTTAGAACATAATGATTTCTAGGATAGATTCTAGGATTCGGAATAATTAGAAATTTTAGGATTGTTTCCTGCAGTTGTTGAATCTGAATCTGCAGAAATATACTTTTTAGACGCAAGTTTTCTTAGCCATAGGTCCTGCAGCATTAGAATCTGTGAGGTTGGTGATGGCAGTGGTAGAATCAGCAGCAGTGTTACCTGCAGGACCAGAATCTGGAGCAGCAGGATTTGAAGAATTGAGATTCTTAAGATTGAAATCATCAGTGGAATCTACAGTTACGGGACTCGCAGAATCAGGATCAGCAATATTGGGGGTTGTAGTATTAGGGTGTGCACGAGTAGATTCAGAATTAGTTGAATCTGCAGGAATAGAATTTACAGTATCAGGATCTGTATCATTAGGGTTTGTAGGATCAAAGTCTGCAGGAGTAGATTCAGAAATAGTTGGATCTGCATAAATAGGATTTGCAGTAACAGGATTTGTATCATTAGGGTTTGTAGGATCGGGGCCTGCAGGAATATATTCAGAAATAGTGGGATCTGCAAAAATAGGATTTGCAGTATCAGGATGTGTATCGTTAGGGTTTGTAGGATCGGGGTCTGCAGGAGTAGATTCAGAAATAGTGGAATCTGCTGAAATAGGATTTGCAGTATCAGGAATAGTATCATTAGGGTTTGTAGGATCGGGGCCTGCAGGAATATATTCAGAAATAGTGGGATCTGCAAAAATAGGATTTGC
>JAUMHM010000072.1:9840712-9857442 GCA_032362435.1 Melikaiella ostensackeni | reverse complement strand
AGTATCAGGATGTGTATCGTTAGGGTTTGTAGGATCGGGGTCTGCAGGAGTAGATTCAGAAATATTGGAATCTGTCGAATAAAGATTTGCAGGATTAGGGTTCGCAAAATTAGGACTTTTAAAATCAAAGATCTGCAGCAACAAGATCTAAAGCTGAGTTATCTGCAGAGATAGAATTTGCAGTATCAGAATGTGTATCTTGAGCGTTTGTAGAATCGGGGACTGCAGGAGTAGATTCAGAAATAGTGAGATCTGCCGCATTAAAATTGTAGAATTAGTGCTCGCAAAATTAGGGCTTTTAATTTTGGTTATCTGCAGCAGTAGAATCTAAGGCTCTCGTATCTGCAGAAATATGATGTGCCGCATTAGGATTTTCATGACCGGAATCTACAGCAATATCAGAACAATGATTAATTTGCAGGCAGATTTGCAGTGGGACAAAACATTGCAAGAACGTGGACAAGTAGACCTCCAGGGCCTTATGACTCTGAACCGAATTGGAGGCGACGAATTACTAGCTGGTTCAGCGAGGTGCAACATTATCATACTGGTTTCAGTCGTTCCACGGGTCATTACACGCAGGTACTTTATACCTCATACCTCATTTAAATTTTTTCTTTCTTCTTTTATCCCTAATGGCTGCCGCTCACTAAATGCGAAACTACCTCTACACTCTTCATCCAAAATTTGCAGCCCTTTATTCAATTAATAAAAAAAAGACTCAAAAAACAACTCTAACCGAAATTTGAGGGGTTAATTACTTCTACAATATTGTGTACACTCTCTCTCTGCAACCTTGTGCAATCTCGTGCAATTCCATGCAATTCTTTATAATCCCTTGTAAACCCATGCAATCTCATTGCAATCTTCTTCAATCCTTTGTAATCGTATGAGATCCTTTACAATCCCATGCAATCCTTCAACATACCTTGTAATCCCATGCAATCTCGATGCATTCTTTTATAATCTCATTCAATCCATTACAATCCCATGCAATCCTTTAGAATCTTTTTTAACCCCACACAATCTCGATGAAATCCCATGCTATCCCTTAAAATATTTCATAAGCCCATGCAATCTCATGCGATCGCGTAGAATCTCATGCAATCTTCTTCAATCCTTCGTAATCCTATGCGATTCTTTACCCATACAATCCTTTAACATCCCTTGTGATCCCATGCGATCTCGATGTAATCCTTTAAAATTTCATGTAATCCTTTATAATCTCATGCAATCTTTTACGGTCCTTTATGATCCCACGCAATCTAGGTTCAAACTCATGCATTCGCTTGAATTCCTTTGTAATTCCATGCAATGTCATATAATCACTATAAAATTTCGAACGATATCCATCAAATTTCTTGCAGGGAATGGCGTGGTATTACCTTTACAATCCCATACAATCCTTCAACATCCCTTGTAATTCCATGCAATCTTAATGTAACCCTTTGAAATCCCATGTAATCCTTGACAATCCCATGCGATCCTTGACAATCCTGTGCAATCCCTCACAATCCCATGTGAACCCTTGAGCTCCCTTGTGATCCCATGCAATCTCATGCAATCACTATAAAATTTTGAAAAATCTCTATCAAATTTTGTACGATACCATGCACTGTTTGCAATCTCATGCTATCCCGTAGAATCACATGCAACCTTCTTCAGTCCTTTGTGATCCTATGCAACCCCTTTCAATCCCATGCAATCTTTCAATATCCCTTGGAATACCATGTAATCTCGAAGCAATACTTTAAAATCCTATATTACTCTTTGAAATCCCGTGCAGTCCTTTAAAATCCTCTGTTTTTTGTACAGAACGCGATCTCGATGCAATCTCATGCAACACCTTAAGCCCCATTGTGATCCCATGCAATCCCATAAAAGCCTTAAAATCCCATGCAATCCTTAGAGATCCCTTGTAAGCCCATGCAATCTCGAAGCAATCTCATGCAATCTTTGTTAATCCTTTGTTATTTCATGCAAACCTTTACAATTCCATGCACCCCTTCAATGTCCCTGGTAATCTCATGCAATCTCGATGCATTCCTTTAGAATCTCATACAATCCTTCACCATCCCATGCAATCCTCTAGAATCCTTCCTTATCTCACGCAATCTCGATGCAATCCCATGCAAACGCTTAAAATCCAATGTAATCTTATGCAATCCCGTGGAATCTCATGCAATCTTCTTCAATCTTTAGTCATCCTATGCGATCCTTCACAATCCCATAGAATCCTTTAACATTCCTTGTAATCCCATGTGATATCGATTTAGTCCGTTAAAATTTCATGTAATCCTTCACAATCTCATGCAATCCTTCACAATCCTTTGCAATCCCACGCAATGCAAGTGCAAGCCTATGCATTGCCTCGAACTCCCTTGTAATCCCATGCAATCTCATGCAATCACTATAAAATTTCGAACGATCTCCATCAAATTTCGTGCAATCCTATGCACTGCTTGCAATATCATGCAATCCCGTGGAATCTCATGCAATCTTCTTCAATTTTTTGTAGCCCTGTGTTATCCTTGACAATACCATAAAATCTTTAAGTATCCCTTGTAATCCCATACAGTCTTGATGCAATCCTTTACAATTCTATGTAACTCTTAACAATCCCATACAGTCCTTTAGATTTCGTTGTAATCCCACGCGATCTAGATGCAGTCTCATGCAACCCCTTAAACCCCCTTGTAACCCCATACAATCCCATAAAAACCTTGAGATCCCATGCAATCCTTAAAAATTCCTTGTAAACCCGTGCAATCTGATGTAACTCTATGCAATCCTTACAAAATCTCGAGTGATTTATATAAAATTTCGGTCGATCCCATACACTGCCTTCAACCTCATGCAATCAGGTGGAATCTCAGGGAATCTCCTTCAATCCTTTGTATGCCTATGAAATCTTTTACAATCCCTTGTAATCCCATAAAATACTCAAAATCTCATGCAATCCTTAAACGTCTTTCATAATCCCACGCAATCTTGATACAATTCCATGAAAGCCTCTTAAATCCCATGCAATCCTTTAAAATCCCTTGTAAACCCATGCAATCTCAAGGCAATCTTATGCAGTCGCTATAAAATTTCGAGCGAGCCTTATTAAATTTTGGGCAATAGCATGCACTGCTTTCAATCTCATACAATTTCGTGGAATCTCATGCAATCTTCTTCGATCGCTTGTAATCGTACGCGATCCTAAACAATCGCATGCAATCCTTTAACATCCCTTGTAATCTCATGCAATCTTGATGCATTCCTTTAAAATTCCATGCAATCCTTCACCATCCCATGCAGTTCTCTAGAATCCTTCGTAATCCCACGCAATTCCGATGCAATCCCATGCAATCCCTTGATATCCCTTGTAATGCTATGCAATCTTATGCAATCTTGTGGAATCTCATGTAATCTTCTTCAATGTTTAGTAATCCTATGCGATTCTTTACAATCCCATGCAATTCTTCAACATTCCTTGTAGCAATCTAGATGCAAACCCGTGCATTCCCTCAAATTCCCTTGTAATCCCATGCAATCTAATGCAATCACTATAAAATTTCGAACAATATCTATCAAATTTCTTGCAATCCCGTTCACTGCTTGCAGTACCTGGAATAGCAAGTTTGCAAAAAATCGCATGAGATTACCTTTACAATCCCATACAATCCTTGAATACCCCTTGTGATTACATGCAATCTCGATGTAGTCCTTTAATATCCCATGCAATCCTTTACAATCTGATGCGATCTTTTACAATCACATGCAACTCTTCACAATCTGATGCAATCCTTTACAATCTCATGCAATCCCTTAAGCTTCCTTGTAATCCCACACAATCTCATGCAATCACTGTAAAATTTCGAACGATCTCTATCGAATTTCGTACGATCCTACTTCATGCTTGCAATCCCATGCAATCTCGTGGAATCACATGCAATCTTCTTCAATCCTCCGTAATCTTATGAGATCCTTGACAATCCCATGCAATCCTTCAACATCTCTTGTAATATCATGCAATCTCAATGCAATCCCTTAAAATCCCGTGAAAACCTTCACAATTCTATGCAACCTTTCAGAATCCTTTGTGGTCTCGCGCAGTTTCGATGCAGTCCCTCAAACTTCGTTGTAATCCTATGCAATCCCATGCTATCACTATAAAATTTCGAACGATCTCTATCAAATTCTATACAATATCATGCACTTTTTGCAATCTCATGCAATCTTCTTCAATTCTTTGCAGCCCTATGCCATCCTTTACAATCCCATATGGTCCTTCAATATCCCTATAATCTCGATGCAATCCTTTACAATCCTATATCACTCTTTACCATCCTATGCAATCCTTTAAAATCCCATGTAGTCCTTTAGATTCCTTTGTAATCCCACGTGATTTCGATGTAATCTCATGCAGCCCCTTAAACCTCCTTGTAATCTCATGCAATCCCATAAAAGCTTTAAAATCCCATGCAATCCTTGAAAATCCCTTGTATACCCATGCATTATCGATGCAATCTCATGCAATCCTCACAAAATCTCGGGTTATCTCTATAAAATTTCGGGCGATCTCATACACTGCTAGCAATCTCATGAAATCCTTTGAAATCCCATGAAATCTCTTGAAATTCCTCGTAAACCCATGCAACATCAATGCAATCTCATGCAATCTTCGGAAAACCGCCAGTAATCTCTATAAAATTTCGTGCAATCTCATACAATCTCGTGATATCTCATGCAATCTCGTGATATCTCATGCAATCTCGTGATATCTCATGCAATCTCCCTCGATCTTTTGTAATCCTATTATATCCTCTACAATCACTTGTGATCGCATGCAATCATTTAGAATCCCATGCAATCTTTCGCAATCTACTAAAATCATTTAAAGCCCTGTATAATCCCATGCAATCTAGATGCAGTCCTATGAAATCACATACAATCCTTTACAATCCCATGCGATCCTTTGAAACCCCATGCAATCCTTTGCATTCTCATGCAATCCCTTAGAATCCCATGCAATCTTTTAATCTTGCATTCTAGTGCACACCAAAAATCCGAGTAATCAACTCCTCGACGAAATTTGAAATATAAAGAAAATAATTTTATTTAATTAAGTCTGAACTAAATTTTGCAGCTTGTTTGGAGTGACACATTCCTCATTGGTTGTGGATACTCTTTTTACTATGACCCGGCTCGAGGATACACCAAAAATTATGTCTGCAATTATGGGCCAAGGTGGGTAATTAATTTCTGAAATCAATATGTCAAATTGGATTGAGATTCAATTTAATCAGCATTAAATCTCTAATTATTCATTTCTACGATAATGAGCCCGTTTCCTGCCTCATTTTACGCTTTTCACACCCAAAACAATATATTATCCGTTGCGAATTTATCAGAAAATATTCACATATTTCACGTATCGGAAAGTTGAATTTCACTTAACGCTCAATAAATAATGAAGTCACAAATGGCTATTAAAATTGATTTATTTTCATATTTTTACAGTGGCAACGTGCTAGGGTACCAGCCTTATCAATCTGGACAACCTGCTTGCTATAACTACGGGATGTCTTATTCCAACAGATATTCCGGCCTCTGCTGTAAGTTTATTTTAAATTTATTATTTGTTTATTAAACGGCGGCAGTAGCTGGATGGTAGTTCTCGATTCGTCGAGGTCGCGAAAGTTAAGCACGGACTGGCGCGGTTAGCTCTCGGATGGGTGACCGTTCGGGATTCTCGCTTAGTCGTGCTTTCACTGTGTTTAATAACTGTCGAGCGGGAGCAATGTGGGACAAAACTGAAGTTTCTTGGACAAGTCAGTCTATAAGTCACAATATTTATCCAATTGGGATGTTTTTTTTAAATCAAAACTGAATAAATTTTTCAGAGGCATCTCGAGGCCTGTTTAAAAATTCTTGTTCTTACAATAAACCGCATAAAGAAGAATAGTGAAAAAAAGGTATTTTCTGCAAAATCATTTTTTAACTTCGAAAAAATAACCTGTATAAACGTAGAATCGATCAAAATGAGTGCATATGCTCTAAAGGAATATAAATAATCAATTTTATAATAAGCTTGATTGTTTTGAACCAATTGTTATATAATTACACAAATCTGAGATTTGTGCACAGAAATCAAATTTTTCTCTACTATAATTGCTGCGATCCGATATCTAAGTTACATAGTAACGAAAATTCTATAAATCAATAATATCTGTTGTTATAAACTAATTTTATAAACAAATATACAAAATATGATATTTTTATAAACAGACAAATCTAACATTTTCGCATAAAAACTTTTTTTCCCTCAAATTACAGCAATATGTTATGCAATTTCAAAAGCTTTAATTTAGATATATTCATTTTCGAGTCTCTTAATATTTATTCGTTTATTTTGAAATAAAAAAAATTAACAAATAGAGTTTTGAATGCTTGAAGAATTTTAAATGAAAGGAGTGCGAAATTGAATTTCAAAATCGAAAGCCTTATTAGTTGAAAAATTGTTTAAAAACGATGAAACTTTAAATAATTTAAAATAAAGCCTTATAATTGATAAATATATATCATATATATTAAACGAATCATTCTAAATGAAGTATTAAAAATCAAACTATTTAAAATTGAAAGGATAGTTGAACAATTTCTTTGAACATTGAGGATTAAAATTTCAGACTATTGAATTTTCATTCTTGAAGGCTACAATTTCAATCTTAAGTTTTAGTTTTGCAATTTAAATTAAAACGTTAAAAATTTGTAAAATGCTTAGTGCTTGCGCAATTATATCAAAACCTAAATAGTTAAACAGTTTCAAATTTAAACGCTCATAGTTGATAAATTATTAATTCTCAATGAAAATTTTTGAAATTTGAACAATTTTAAATTTAAAACTTCACAGTCTGACAATTTCAAAATTAAACTTCAAAAAGTGTACAATTTTTAATGTTTGGACAATTGAATTAAAACTGCATAATTAAATAGTTTTAAATTTAAACGCTTATAATTGAAAGTTGACTAGCTTACTAATTTTGAATAAAAATTCTTGAAACTTGAACAATTTGAAATTAAAGAATTCATGAATTGAAAATATTCAAATCGTAAGTTTATTTTCATTTATTTAAATCAGCGAATGGACAGAGTCCGCTAAGCGCCCGACAGTTTTGGTTTTCTGCAGTTTTCCATTCCCCTAACCAAATGTTCAAGCGAATGCAGATATTGAAAAACTCACAGAATTTATTACGTCATGCAATTCTTGGAGGCCTATTATGCGAGCCGGGGTAAATAGGGATTTGGAGAAGGTAGTGAGCTAAAAGGGTTTAATGTTCAAGAAGAATTCAAAGTCAGATTTTGATTTGGGATTAAATAAAATTTGTGAAAAATTAAAATTTGAAGGAAAATTATTATTTGATGCATTTAAAACTGGATCCAATTTTGGAGCAACTGTACTTTTTAAAAAGAATCAAATTTCAACAAACACTTTCAGAAATTAAATTGTTATTAGAGCCTAGATTTTGTATGTTTGTTTTTCATGAGCATTTTAGAAACACCTAATTCTATTTTAATTCCCACTTGCGACGTGGAAAAATTTTTCAAATGATTATAAATAAAGGAGAAAGGTTCAATTAACATGAAGCAATTGGCCCTGAAAATCACAGGGCAGAAAGTGTTAATGAGCTGCGGACTTCCGAATATTAAGTACCAATCGAGGTCCATTTTGTCACGGCTTTAAATCTCCACCAATCGTTTCCTGGAACCGATCGCGAGAAAGGAGAACCGGTTATTCCTCTACACTAAATTATATATTTGATTGAGATCTTTTAATTCTCAAGAATTTTTTAAATTCGCCTTGAAACTCGTTGCTTTCATCTCTCTCTCTCTTATACATCGTAATAATTTACAATAAAAAAATCTTTAGGGAAGCGGAAACTATTAACGGTAAAAGATGATTTGTCAGCCATTATTAAAGAATTTCATGCTCGTTCCGCGAAATTTACTGACCTGCAAGGAGAGAAAAAAAAGAGAGTCTTGATCTTTAGGTACTTGAGCAAATTTTAGGAGATATGAATGAAATTTAAAAAAAAAATTCAAATCGCTTCTAATTTAATGTTTGGACACATTTAATAATCCAGATTTTTCCATTTTAATACAAACTGGCACTACCGCCGCAAATTATCTGCACGGCTAGTGCGAGCTGCACTAGGCATTGGAGAATTTCTCGAATTTTATACCTAGACTTCAATTCGTGGCATGGCCTAGGAAAGTTGTAGTAAAAATTTGAAATTTACAGAAAGTAATTTTTGAAATCTTATCTTTAATTCAAGACAAGAAAACTCAGTGATGTTTCACGGGTACCGGAGATATGATTAAAAATATCCAAACGTGTCTGCGTCGAGTTCCATCCGGCAAACACCGTTGACGCCGCGAGAGCGGTGACTGCCGAGGATATTTCGAATGTTGTATCTCAACTTCAACTCGTACCATGACTTCGGAAAGTTGTCAAAAATTATCTGAAATTTACAGGATGTATTCTCTGAAATCTTATCTTTACTTCAAGCCAAGAAAACTCACTAAATCTTCACGGGTGCCGGAGATATGACGAAAAATATCTAAACGTGTCTGCGTCGAGTTTCATTCAGCAATTTCAGCTGTCGGCCGCGAGAGCGGTGACTGCCGAGAATTTTTCGGATTTTGTACCTCAACTTCAACTCATGCTATGACCTTGGAAAGTTGTCAGAAAATTCTAAAATTTACAGGACATAGTCTTTGAAATCTTATCTTTAATTCAAGCCGAGCAAACTCAATAAATCTTTACGGGTCCCAAAGATATGACTAAAAATGTTAAATGACTAATAGCAAAGATATTTCTGACTTTCAAAGAGGATATATCACGTGAGAAGTATTTTCAAAAAATCCAAGAATTTCTCGAATTTTGTAACTCGAATTCAACTCGAGTCATAACCTAGGAAAGTTGTAGTAAAAATCTGAAATTTACAGAAAGTAATTTTCGAAATCTTATCTTTAATTCAAGACAAGAAAACTCAGTGATCTTTCACGGGTACCAGAGATATGATAAAAAATATCCAAACGTGTCTGCGTCGAGTTCCATCCGGCAAACACCGCTGTCGGCCGCGGGCGCGGTGACTGCCAAGGATTTCTCGAATGTTGTACCTCAACTTCAACTCGTGCCTTGACTTCGGAAAGTTGTCAAAATTATCTGTTATTTACAGGATGTATTCTCTGTAATCTTATCTTGAATTGAAGCCAAGAAAACTCAATAAATCTTCACGAGTTCCGGAGATATGACTAAAAATATCCAAGAGTCTCTGCGTCGAGTTCCATCCGGCAATCACCGCTGTCGGCCGCGAGAGCGGTGACCGCTGAGAATTTCTCGAATTTTGTACTTCAGCTTCAACTCGTGTTATGACTTGAGAAATTTGCGGAGAAAATCTGAAATTTGCAGAACGTAATTTCTGAGATCTTATCTTTAATTCAAGCCAAGAAAACTCAGTGATCTTTTACGGGTACCAGAGATGTGATTAAACATATCCAAACGTGCCTGCGTCAAGTTTCATTCGGCAATCATCGCTGTCGGCCACGAAAGCGGCGACTGCCGAGAATTTCTCGGATTTCGTACCTCATCTTCAACTCGTGCTATGACTTAAGAAAGTTGTGGAAAAAATCTGAAATTTACAGGACGTAATTTTTGAAATCTTATCTTTAATTTAGGCTTGTGGAACTAAAAAAAAATCTTGACGGGTTCCCAAGATATGACTAAAAATGTCCAAGCGTGTCTGCGTCAAATTTTAGTCAGCGATTACCGCTGTCGGCCGAACCATAACTCGACGAAGACACACTTTGACATTTTCAGTCATATCTCTGGAACCTATAAAGATTTTTTTCATCTTCTTAGTTTAAATTGAAGATAAGGCTTCAAAGATTACTTCCTGTAAATTTCAGATTTTCCTCACAGTTTTCTAAGTCATAGCACTATTTGAAATCGAGGTAAAAAATTCGAGAAATTATGAAATTTTTTAAACAAAACTTCTCACGTGATATAACCTTTTCGAAAAGTTAGAAGTATCTTCACTAGTAGTCATTTGACTTATAATTTCATAATGTTCCCAACCTTTTTTTTTTAAATGTCTAGCACTTTTCCAAAGGAATTAGGAACCATTCATTTATTAAGTAAGGAATTTGGGGGAGAGGGTTACGGAAAATCTTATGAAAGCTTACTTGGGGAAGAGGGGGGGGTGGGGGGGGTCCAAAACATTTCTTACGGAAGTTTCCTCTTTCTAATTAATTCCATGAAATATTTCAAAAATTTACGAGATCCATTGAAATCTTTGAAATCCTTTTTAAATTAATTAAAATCTTTTAAATCCGTGGAAATCTTCTCGAATCTCCTAAAATCCCTTAAAATACATATTTTAAAATTCATCAAAATTTGTTTCAAGCAATTAAAATTCCTCGAAATCCTTTAAAATTCCGTTGAATCTTTTGAAATATTACGACATCCTTTTAAATCTCTAAAAATACTTTTGAAACTTTTGAAATCTCTTACTCGTGAAATCCTTTATCATCCCGTTAAATCATCGAAACCCCTCTAAATCTCTTAAAATCCATTAAAATTCGTTAAAATCCTTTGCAATATTTCCAAATCTTTTGCAATCCCGTGAAATTCCTTCAAGTCTTCGAAATCCCGTTTAAATTTCCTGTCATCCTTCAAAATTCGTGAAAAATTGAGGTTCTTTCGGAAATTGTATTAGGTGTGTGCAAAAGTTTGAAGAAATTATAATTCCTTGGAATCTTTTGAGGGCCGAAAATCCTTAAAATCTATTGCAAATTTCTTGAAATCTTTTATAATACACTAAGGTATTTCAAGTCCTTTATGTTTTTTGAAATTCCTTGAAAATGTCTAAAGCTCGTGAAAATTCCTTGTTATCTTTTAAAATATCCCAAAATCATTACAAACCTTTGAAATCCCTTCTAATTCTTGAAATCTTTTAAAAATTTCTTGAAATCTTTCAAAATATGTATCCTAAAATATTAAGAATTCTTTCAAATCTTTGAATATCCCTTGGAATCTTTAAGTATACAATAAAATATTCAAAATCCTTTGAAATCTTTTGAGATTTCTTGGAACCTTTCAAAATGTTTTAAAATCTTTAAAATTTCTTAAAATCCCTTCCAATTCTTGAAACCTATTGAAAATTTCTATGAATATTTCGAAATATGTATCCTAAAATATTTGAAATTCTTTCAAATCTTTGAAAATCCCTCGGAATCTTTCAAAATACCCTAAAATATTTCAAATTCTTTGAAATCCTTTAAAATCCATTGCAATTTTTTGAAGCCTTTTAACATTTTTTGGAACCATTTAACATGTTCTAAAATCTTCAAAATCCCTTCAAATCGCTTTTGATTCTTGAAATATTTCGAAATATGTATCCTAAAATATTTTAAATTCCTAAAAATCTTTGTAAATCCCTTGAAATCTTTTGAAATATCCTAAAACCTTATAGGTCCTATAAAATCCTTCCAAACCTACCGAATTATCATGTTATGTATTTATAAATAAAATTCCACTTTTTTCATGGACTTAACATCCAGTTATTTAGCAATGACTTCTTGCTATGAACTGCTAAGATTTGACAATTGTTTAAACAAACTTAATTAACAAATGCATTATGTGGCTATTTTTCAGCATTCAAACTTTGTTCTTTTAGCGTAATCAATTGTTAATAACAAAATTTTAAGCTTTTTTTAGAACAAAGTTTAAATGCTAAACAATAGCCAAATAATCCATTTGTTAATTAAGTTTGTTTAAGCAATTGTCAAATGTTGGCGATTCATAGCAAGAAATCATTGCTTAATAATTGGCTGTTAAGTCTGTTAAAAAAGTGGGATTTTGTTTATAAATTCATAATATGATAAAAGCTTGTTTAAACAATTGTTGTTTACACTAGAAATTATTTCTTGTCACCAAAACATCCTTAAAACTGAGAAGTTAGTTATTTACAGTTGACTGCGTCAAAAGAACCAAGTTTGTACGTCTGAAAATAGGCAAATAGTGCATTTGTTAATTAATATTGCTTAAACAAATATATATTTTCATTGTATGACCGAATATGAGACTTAGACTTCATTTTCAGGTAATATTTGATGGACTTTATAAAAAACTTTATTAATTCCATCATAAATAACTGATATGGATAATTGTTAATAAGACTTGCTTATAAAACTGCGAGAATTTTTCTATTTTGAGAGAAATAAAATAAATGTTTCTTTTTTGAAAATTGAGCTGCGATGAACTCAGCTAGTTTTAGAGAATCTGAAAGAGAAACAAAGAGAGCAATCGAGACTTAGATCGAATTCCGTAAAATTCGAGCACTCTGACAAAAAGAGTATAGAAATAGAGATATTTTTGAGTGATTTTCATCATATATATATATATATATATATTATATAGAAAAATTAGGCCGGCAAATTAGGAATACCTTTTATTGCGAATAAAGAATAGAAAGATAGTGAGACATACGTGTCATAGGCATTGATAGAAATAGGGCGAATACTAAAATTATCCTGTGTGGAATTTAGAATTTCTTTAAATATTAGAACAACTATCTCGTTTGAGTCTTATGTCTACATTATTTTATTAATAAAATAAATCACGGAATTTATATTTTGGGGAATATTGGAATCTTTATTTTTTCGCTCGAGTCGATCCTGTATGATTCTACACCGAAAAATTGATCAAAGAAAAGCAAGAATCTTTCAATCTAAGTTATTTTGAGTTGACAAAAATTAGGAATGTAGAAAAAATATTCTTTTTTTTAGGTTTTGATAATTATGTTTAATAAAATAAGTAATTATTTTTTTAAATTTCAGCTCATGGGTCTTACTACCATCTGGGAGCTTACTGTGCTTATGGCTAAAAAAACACATCTCTGGAGAAATCGACCGGAAAAGTCGGTTGGAAAGATGGAAAGGTTCAAGATCAAAGCAAATTTCGTTAAGATGAGGCGAGAAAGAAAATTGTTATTTTCACTGCAACCGTTACGCCTTTGCGCCTCAATCTTACTTTGTAAGGTTCAAGATGTAGTAGCACAGCTGAGAGTGTAAAATTATAAAAAATAGAAAAAGCAGGAAAATCAAAAAAATTGTACGAAAACTGATTACTTTGAAAAATTTACAAATTACTATTTAAGTAAAAGATAAAAGAGTAGAGAACTGGAAAAATAATACATATTGAACAATTTTAGAGAAAACGTTTTTGGAGAGTAATCATAAAATATTAAATTGTTTACCTACAAAAAATCAATTTTCGTACCGACTGAATGCTGATAATATTTTATTATGATACAACAATTTAAGTTTGTAGTATATTCTTTAATCTGCACAAAGTTTGGCAATTCTAAGTACAAAATTGTACAATTGCCATTGGAGAAATTTTTTCTTCAGAAGAAAAAATTTTGCAAATGCACAATTTTCATTTGGAAATATTTTCCAAAAAGGAAAATTTACAATTTAAAAATTTTTCGATTTTACAATGATAAAATTAGGGAATCGCAGAGTTTTTTAACGTACAATTTTATAGTAGAGCAATTTTGTATATTGTCATTTGGGGAGAATCAATCTGCTTCATTCTCGAATTTTTTGTCATCATTAGAAGAATTTTAGATGTTTTTCTGAAATTCATTATGAGAAACCTTTCATATAGAAAAAAGAATTGTAAATTGCGCAATTTCGAGTGATAATTCTTCCTGCGATACAAATTATTTTCTCTAGTGCAATTTCACAAGTCTTATGAAGAAGTTTACTCAATTACAATTATATTCAATTGCTTTCTAAATAATTATGTAAGTGCAAAAATCATTTTTCTATGCCGAAAATTTCCTCGAAAATATGCAATCGCGTAATTATATATGTATAATTTGTTGTTCTACATATTATAAGAAAAATGTCTTGATTTACAATTATAAAATACACAATTGTATAACATTTCATTGAAAAAAAATCGAAAGTGGATACGCGTGGATTCAGTATTGTTCTGGAAGTCATTTTTAAAAATCGTCAGAATTTTAATTTTAAAGACTGATACTTGCGATAAATTTTAAGGCGGAAATTTTTTTCCCTGTGCCAAAATTTGTTGGTTTTGTAGTTTTTGAAGTAATGGGTAAGAACTAGATTTTTCGAAAACAAAAAATTTCAATCTTTTTACACTTCAGCTCGCGCCAACTTATCCAATTTTTAAAATTTTTCGATCTTACTAATATTAAATTACGTGTTTAAGTCTTTTGAAACTATTTTAGACAGAAAAACGTAAATAATTCAATAAACAAGAAAGTTGTCAATCTTTTTTTGAGACTTTACAAAAATCATGTATTTCAACCTCTAAGCGTTTCGTTTATCGAGCCAATTTTAAGCAACGGAAAACTTTCAGTAAGAAAGTTGTTCATTAAGGTTCAAAGAAGTTTTCTGGAAAGTTTTAGCTCAGTCAAATCAATGGTTAAGAAATTGTGAATGTTTTAAATTGCAAGAGGAAATCTTGACGCTGCCCTATGCACGTGCCTCCTCAGCTACGAATGTCTTGCAGCGGACGATATGAAGGTTTAGTTGGTTGCTAAAATAATACTTAAGATATCATCATTGAAATAATCTATTTATTAGACTTTAAAAAAATACTTTTCGAAGAATTATCTTCTTTCAGCGCTTAAATAATTATAGAGATTTTTTAAATCCTATACTTTGGCCGCTTTTCATCCAGTTCGAGGTGGAGGACTTTTCGAAAACCATAAACATACACTTTTCCGTCAGGAAAGATTTTAAAACGAATGCTTTACTAATTTGAAAGTTTTTTGGCTTTAGCATTTTGTCTTTAAAACTCTTTGCAAATAAATTGCTAATAAACCCAAAAAAAAACTATGTAATTTTTATTTTGTCCGGGACATGAATCTGAAAATGGAGCTGTGCTGTTGATTTATGAAAAATTTTGTTAACGGTTTCCAATCGTATCTGATTTCAGAAATTTTTTTTTGCCATTTATAATCCATAACTCTTCATACTATTATTTCTTTTGGTATTCGGGTGACCTTCATTCGAGTATCGTCCGCTGTAAGAGGTTCGTAGCCGAGGAGGCACGTGCATCAGGCGCGTCAAGATTGCCACAAGAAATTTAAAACATCCATAATGTTTCAACCATTAATCCGATTGATCTTAGACTTTCCAGAAGACTTCGTTGAACCTCAATCATCACTTTTCTCACTAGAAGTTTCCCGTTGCTTAAAATTCGCTCGATAAACGAAGCACTTAAAGGTTGAAATTCATGATATTCGCAGTCTCAAAAAAAAAATTCGTTTATTGAAATATTTACGTTTTCCTTTGTTAAATAGTTTCAGAAGACTTTGACACGTAATATAGTATTAATAAAATAAAAAAATTCTGAAAATTGGCTAGGTTAGCGCGAGTTGAAGTGTAAAAAGATTGAAATTTTTTGTTTTCGAAAAATCTACTTCTTACCAATTACTTCAAAAATTACAGGACCTACAAATTTTCGCAAGAGGAGGAAAATATGCACTTTGAAATTCTTTACAAGTATCAGACTTTAAAATTACAATTTGAACAATTTTTAATATTGATTTTCAGGAGAATATCAGGCTGAGTACACGCGTATCCCCTTTTGATTGCGAGAGGTTCAATTGTAGAATTCTTCATTTTTATAATAAAATTTTCTTTTCAAATTGTACGATTCACGGATTGTGAATATTATACTGTCAATGACAAAAGAAGTAGTAAGATACGAAGCGGTAAAGCAAAGAAGGATTGAAAATTATTTCTATCCAGTTAAAAGAATTGTGAAAAATCACTATTTTTGTAGAAATTAAATTAAATTTTTTTATTTCATTTCGAGACATTTTTGTTATCTGAGAAACAATTGTATTTGATGATATAATAATTTATAGAGGGATAAATTCTACAATTATTGTAAGTGAAAAAAATATATCTACAGAAGGCAGAATTGTACATTTTGAAATAAGAAAATTTATAATTGCATGAAGGGAATTTTCGTTAAGTTTCTGACGAATTGTACAATTTTACAATTAAAATATTTAGAAATCATTTCAGGTGAATTTTGTTATGATTGCGAACTGTGAAATTACTCAATAATAATTTACAACCTTACAATCGCAATTAAAAGAAGGATAGAAATTGTAAAATTATGAAATTCTTCTTTTTTTAATAAAAATGTCTGCAAATATAATTCTATGATTCACAGATTGTAATATTGTGAAATTACACAAACTGGCTGAAATTTTTCACTGTAAAAAGAGAAATTTTTCAATTAAATTTCGCAAAGTTGTGCATAAAGTTGTACATTGTAAAATATACAGCCATATTCGATAACACTTTTGTTACTTTTTTTTTTAATTGTGTACTTAAGGAGAATTAGGAAGATATTAATTTGTAACGAAGACACTTTTTCTTGGAAAATGCGGAAAATTTTAGAATGTTAGTTAAACATTTTATATACGCATGGAAGAAGAAGTTGTAAATCAGGAAATTTTCTATCACAAAAGGAAAAATTGTGCAATTGTACAATTGTACAGAATAAAATTTGTTTTACAACATGCTATTTAAGAATAATCCATTAATTACGTAAGACTTGGTTTGGGGGAGGGGGCCTGGAAAATCTCAAGAATCCTTACGTGGGGGGGGGGCTCCAAAGT
>JAUMHM010000072.1:9820536-9838323 GCA_032362435.1 Melikaiella ostensackeni | reverse complement strand
TAGGAACATGGGAGATTTTTGGATGGCAATTGGGAAAATCAGAAGTCGAAAAAAGCGCAAGGGGCACGGGATAAGGAAGGATCGATGGAAAAATCATTTTGAAAATTTACTGGGAGTAGATAACACTTTGGAAAACACAGAAATAAACGACACCGCTCTGGATAACACCATACGAAGGGAGGGAGGGTCTTGTAACGAACAGATCACACATCGAAATGAAAGTGCGGGAAGTTCTGAAGAAGATAGGCTAAATAAAGACATAACGATAGAAGAGCTGGTTAAAATTCTCAAAAGAATGAGCAAAGGAAAAGCTCCAGGGGAAGATGGGAAACCGGTAGAATTTATAAGAGAATTACCAAAGATTTGGGGGGAACAAATTCTGCAAATATTGAATGGCTGTTGGAGTAACGGTATAATTGCGAAAGGCCGGGAAAAAGCAGTCATTTATTTAACATTCAAAGGAGGACAGGAAGACGATATGGGGAACTTCAGAGGAATATCTTTATTAGACTTAGGGTACAAAATCTTGACTTCAATTATTGACGAAAGAACAAGGGATTGGCTAGAGGAAAAAGATCTCTATAAAGATTCTCAAGCAGGCTTTAGAAAGAAAATATCGACAAGAGATCATATCTTTGTATTAAACTCCTTGATAAATAACAAGTTGAAAGGAAAAAGAAGGAAACTATACGTAGCGGTTATCGACTTTAGAAAGGCGTTCGACATGCTCGACCGAAAATTTTTTTTCAAAAAACTGACTAAATTAGGTATCAAGGGAAAAATGCTGGAAACGATAAAAGTCATCTACAGAGAAACAGATAACCAGGTGATCACAGAGGAGGGACTCATAGATACTTTCAAAACCAGTAGGGGAGTGAGACAGGGATGTCCTTCAAGTCCCACTCTATTCAACATTTTTATTGATGATATGGACGAAATTTGAGAAAACAAAAATGTTGGAGGATCGGTAATAGGGAAGAAAAAAATTTTCGCGTTGAAATTCGCTGACGACCTTGCGGTGGTGGCAAACTTTCCGGAGGACCTGAAAAGGATGCTACTACTGCTGGAAGGGTATGTATCCAAAAATAATTTGGAAATCAATGCGGAAAAGTCAGAGATTATGGTGCTCAGAAAAGGGGGGAGAAAGGGCAAAAACGAAAATTGGAAAATTTCTGGGGAAGTAATCAAAGTTGTGGATAATTATAAATATCTGGGTTCCTGGCTTTCAACAGCAGGGAATAATTACAGCAAACCCACGAAAGCAATGGTCGGTAAAATTCAAAAAGCGGCAAATGTAGCGTGGGGGGTCATGAGTAGAGCCAGAATAGGGGGATTAAGGAGAAGACTTCATCTAATGGATGTCGTAGCCAAGTCAGGAGGAATGTACGGAGTTGAGATCTGGGGATGGGAAAAAGGGAGGAGATGGAAAGGGTGAACCCTTTCCATCTCCTCTAGGTGCTAGGTTGCTTAAATTTGCTAGGTTTGTTAAAATGGTTATGGTAGTTGATTGGAATACACCGGGATATATTTGGGGAACAGAAACGGGCGGATGCAGTCTTGAGATAGAAGCAAAAATAAGGGCAGGTAACTATCTGGTAGAAATCCTTAATATAGAAGACGATAGACTCCCCAAAATCTGCCTCGAGGAAGAATTGAGAGCAGTTAAAAACAAAGATCCCACGACCTGGGGCACTAATCTCAAACAAGCTTTGGCAGATTTTGGGGAGAAGCAAGTCATAGGGTGGGTGGGAGATAAAAGTAGAGAGAATGCAATTCCAGATGCACTCGGGAGGGGTACTAAAAAATTACTGGAGAAGGAAAAACGGGAAGATGAGGTAAAAATAGAAGAATCTTCTTACTGTACTCAATATAAAAGTTGGAGGACAGCAGAGGGAGGGGAAGGTTACTGGAAGAACCGAAAGTTGAGCCTTCCAGATAAAATTCAGTGGACAAGACTCCGATATGGAAACATAGGAAAAGCGGGAAGTAAAGGGTATAATAATGTAGACTGTAGATTCTGTGGAGAAGAAGACGAAGATATGGAGCACATGTGGGTATGCGAAAGGGCACGAGAGCAAATTGAAAAAAAGTGGGTGAATGAAGTCGATAATCGGCTGTTAAAAGATGGCAATAATCAAATCGTTGCCAATTTGTACAAAATTTTAACCGCGGAACCGATCGTCGGTCTTTGCAGATATGCGAAAGAATTCGAATCGAAGGCCAAAGAATGCAAAGCTGTTCAATGAAAAATGGGAAGGGTTCATAGATTGTTCATTAGTCCATAGATTGTAAGTGGATTATAATTTTTAGAATCTAAGTTTTCTATTCGATTGTCTCAAAGGACCTTAGTAATTAAGACTTTTTGGTGCGTAAAAGATTCATTTCGTATATATATATATATATATATATATATATAAATATCCATAAGGATGTACATGAGAGAAATAAATAACAAAAAAAAATAATAAGAAAAAAAATAAATAAAAATAAATAAATAAGATAATAATTATTAAGGTTCTACGTCTATTTAATTAACAGACTTTGTATTAAGTATGTAATTAGTATGTGTATATGGATTAAGTATGTTCGCTCTTTGAGTTTATAAAATGTTAGTAAGATTTGGGGGGGGGGGGGTCGAAGTAAATCTTAATGTGTGTCACAGGGGGAGGGTCGATAATTTCAGGATAACCCGTAAGCTTTCATTCTTAAATTTATTAGAAAATTTTTTTCACTACTAAGTAATTTATGACTCGGTCTTTTTCTTCAAAAAGGACAATACTTTATACCATATAAAATGTTCTTTTTTTTAAAGAACCTCCTGAAAAAAATTTCAGGGGGTCTCCACGTTTCTAGTTACGCTACTGCCTCTTCTCTCTCGTTCGCTCTCTTATCTTCTATCAGTTCCCTTCTAACCCTTGACCTCTTGCGTCGATTTGAAAAAAATTATTTGCGCGATTATTTTACAGAAGAAAATTGTCAGTAAAGGTCGAAAATTGTCGAAACTCAATTTTGCGTTCCTTAATTTAAGAATATCAATAAGAATTTATTCAATTTTTTTGTAAAATTTTCTGAAATGCAGGAATGCAATTTTGATTAAGTTAATTTGAGTAGATTAGACTTGTGACGTTTTTATTTTTGAAACTGTCACTACAATCTAAAGAAACAGTAGCAAAAAATTATTCATTTCGAAAACAATTGTTAAATTCTAGGATGAAAATGAGCGTGACGTTTCACTTGAAAATGTGTCATTTTCTATTCACTGATTGAAATAACTAAATTTACGAACTGGAATATCTTTATTCGCTGATAATAAAATACATAATAAAATTTTGTATTTATCGTTTGATAAAAGTAAGAATTGTATAAAACAATCCTGAGACAAGGCGTTAGCTCAGTCGACGAAGCTTATCTTAAATTTTAAATTATATCAAATTAAATTTTATCCTATAAAAAAATATAAGACTTGATCAAAATGAAAAATATTTTTATTACACTGAAAGATTGGAAAGTTCTTATTATTTTACTTTTGAAAGGTTTTTTTGTCTAGAATGTTCAAGGATCTGTTTCTTGTCCCAAGATGGAAGTAATAGGTAAAAATAATAATCAATATGTATCCATTTTTTTGTATTTCCAGTGATATAAAATCGAGTTTAAATATCGATATCGAAATTAATTTTTTTCCCACCCATTTTAATTTGATTGGAATTCTAGTTATCGTCCAAATTCCACAATTTCTCGTATACATCTACATTCTACATTATGCAAATATAATTGTAGGATTTTGTGTTAATTCGTAAGTTTGTCCGTTTAAAGTCTGCATGAATAAAATATGAATGGGTAAATATTCCGAGATAATTTAGTCAAAATAATTCAGAGTAAAATCTAGGCGCCGTGCGATATTTTTAATTTCGTGATATGGTTTTATGATAAAAAACAACGAGAAACTTACAGTTAATTTCATTTCATTAATATTATAGCCATCGCTCGAAATCGACAATTTAAGTGTTAATTTTGAGTTCAAGTCTGAAATCGAAAGCTGGTACCGTTAGTTCTTTTTTTATTTTTATGACACATTTTATCTCTAAAAGAAGATATATTTTTATTGGAGACGAATATTGCTTCATTTGTCTATATAGAGCCAATTTGCAAAAACTTGCAGTCTGATTTAAGCTTAAGAGTATAAGGAAAAACTTTTTTTATGATCAATCAATAATTAATTGCGAATAAATTATGACAGAAAAAATACAAAATTCATGTTTAGGTATCTTAATATTGTTGAAAAAAAGTTTGTTTTTTTCTACAGAAACTGGTAAATTAAACTGTGAAGACATAATGGAAATTCTTAACTTGCATAATGAAATTAGAGAATCAATTGCAAAAGGACTGGTTAAAAATCAGCCACGAGCCTCAAATATGCGCGAGATGGTAAGCTTATTTAAAAAATTATTAATTATTAAATAATTTCAAAAATTGTTTTTTAATTAAAATACTATATTTTTGAATTAATAAAAGAAGTATTGGGACGAGGAATTAGCGAATGATGCTCAAAAGTGGGCCAACAAATGTACTTTTGAACACAATAGCAAAAAAGAGAGAGAAGTTGGTATGAAATACATTTTTTTATTTGTAGAAATAATTTAATAAACCGAAAATTTAATTTTATGTTAGCGAGGTTCAAAGTAGGTCAAAATATCGCCCAGACAAAAACGAAAAGTAATTCATCAGAAGCAATAGAATTCGGAAAACAGATAAGTAAATGGTTTGACGAGCACAACAAATTCAATTTTGGGCCAATTCAAAATAATGGTGTGTTGCAAGAAACGGGTCACTACACTCAGGTAAAGAAGAATTAATAAACAAGAAGAAAATAATTGAGGTTACTTCCTTCACTAAATATAATCAGTTTTAATTTTAGTTTAGTACTTTTGAAAATCATCCGTGTGGAAAAATGCCCTCAGGCCATGAGGGGCCCATGAGGGCAATCCAGGCATGGCCTCTCATGGAAACGACATGATAATCCATAAGGATCCAACATGTACTTTCCTCATGGTTGCCATCAAAGGGCCCTCGTGGGCCCCTCACAGTTGCCCGACTGTAATTTTTTAATTTTTAAAAATACCTTTTTTAATTGTCTCCTCATCATTTTAAGCATATTTTAATAAATAAATATGGATTGGTAATATGTATCAAAAATTTAAAAATAAACAAATACAAATATTAGCGCCTCGACCGAGACTTAAACTCATGACCAGCATCTTATCAGACTCGCGTTTTTCCTCTTGAACGATTTTTGTGTGTAATGATTTGTCTTTTGTATCAAATAGTAACAATATCTCTTCCAAATAAAAAATATAAAATATGTTACACCGAAAAATCGTTTGCTTTTTGTAAAGTAATGAGGCATGAGTGCGACAAGCAGGGCCCCTTGCGGGGGCCCTCGTAGAATGTCTGCTATTTTAAAGTTCAACTTCCAAAAAAATGTCATAACGTTTTTATCGAAAATACATTTCTTGTAAATCTGAACTAATCAAACATCTAAAATTTTAGTGTCAAAAAAATATTATCCCTTTGGACTTAGAAATTGTAACCCACCAAACCGTGAAGGCAACAAGCAAATGTCATCAAATTTTTTGAAAAAAATACATTTTTTGTTTGCTTGAATTAATCAAACATCAGAATTTGTAATGTCAAAAAAATGTTAACCCACTGGACTTAGAAAATTTAACAGATCGATTTTGAGGGCAAACGAGCAAGTCACCTTGCGGGGGCCCTCGTGGGGTTTCTTCCATGAATTATCCACATGGGCCCCTGGCGGGAGCCAACAAACCAAAGAGGGCTGAATGGGCCTTTTTCCACACGGGCATTTTAAAATTACTTTTTTATTTAGATTGCATGGGCGGATAGTCATATGATTGGTTGTGGATATTCTCGTTTTAAAAATCAAGAAGGTCTTATCCATAAATTATACGTTTGCCACTATGGACCTACGTAAGTTAAAAAAAATAAGTGGTTTAATTTGATTGAATTTCAGGGGAAACGAAAAAGACGAGACTCCGTATAAAATTGGAGAAAGAAAATGTCCCTCAAATTTGGTGCCATCGAAAAAATATCCAAATCTCTGTAGTAAATATAAATCAGTCCATTAACTAGTAAAATTTAAATTTTATGCTTAATTTCAAGTAATGAATAATAATTCTTCCTCAGGTTTGAAGAAAAGTCCACCCAATCTTTGTGAAAAGATAAAAATAGACAAAAGTAACAGGACAAAATTAATGAAATTATCAAACAGTCGGAGATTTTTGCAAGCTCCAAATATTGATTCGACAAAACTTGATTTTGAAAATATAAAGTCGCAGAAGAGCAAGGAAGAATTAAAAAATTATATTAATGATGCAAAAATTAATATAATATTTGTATATATAAATAAATTCATAAAATAAGCGGGAAGAAAAAAAATATTTTGTTTTAAACTCTGTTTTTATTTTTAAAAAAACATAAGAAATTTTGCGACCCAAACAAAATTTTAAGATGGGGTCCCAACATTTTTTTTAAAGGGACAATTTTCTTGAAAATTTAGTATTTTTTAAATTAAGAAATATATTTCGCGTTTTCCTTTTGATTGTGACGTGAGGTTTCTTATTATTTCGAAATCTGCTGGAAAATTTTCAAGAAGTTGAAAAAAGGGGAGCTTACCAGCTGCTGGTGGCGCTAGCTGCTCCATTCAAAATTCCGCGAAAATTAAAATTGGATAAATGAAAAATTGCTTTTTTTATACAAATTGATAATAAAAGTTTATATTTTATTTATAAAACAAGCTAAAGGTGTAAGTTGTTCAGTTTGAAAAAAAATAATACGCAACTCAATAAAAATGTTTAAAAGAAAAAAATTGCCTCTTCCAATTCAGAAAAAAAATGAACAACCAAAATTTCATCCCTTCCAACTCAATAAAAATGATAATAACAAAAAATAGTCTTTTCCAATTTAGAAAGAATTAAAAACCAAGATTTCCTCACTTTCAACTCAATAAAAATGAGAAAAATAAAAAATTTCCCTCTTCCAATTCAGAAAAAAAGGTAAAATCCAAAATAGTATTTCTTCCAACTTAATAAAAATGTTAAAAACAAAAAAAGTTCCTCTTCCAATTGAAAAAAAATTGAAAACCAAAATTTTCTCACATCCAAGTCAATAACATTGTTGAAAATACAAAATTTCTCTCTTCAAATTCAGAAAAAGTAAATAGTTAACCAAAATTTCGTGCCTTCCAACTCAACACAAATGTTAAAAACAAAAAAAAGTACATCTTCCAATTTAAAAAAATATTTCCAACTCGATAACAATCCAAATATTTTTTTAAAAATTATTTTTTTTCAATTCAAAAATTTCAAATCGAATGGGTTGAAAATTGAATAATAATATTTCACATTGAAACAATATTTGAATAGGATTTGAAATTGAACAAAAGTGTTTAATTATGAATCTGTTAATTCGAAATTATTTAAAAATTGAAAACAGTTGATAAAGGTTCAATCGGACGATTATATTTGTTTCACTACTAAGGCTTTCGAATTGAAACAGTTCAATTTTGAACATTAAAATCTGTAAATTGTTTAATTTTGAACTTGTAAAAATTTTAACTTTGTCTTGTAAAATCAATTATTGTTCAATTTTTAATACTATAACTACAGTTCACTTTTAAAAATCATTAATAAATTTATATCACAGTTGACCACGTTCTCTATCAAAATCATTCAAATTCAAACTCTTTTAATTTTTAATTTTCAAGTCTTCAAAACTGCATTTTAAAATGATTTAAATTGAAAAAATACGCTTAAAGATGAAGACCTAAACAAAGATACAATGGAAAATTTTTAGGGTAAGATATTTTAAAATTATGCATTCTAAACTGAAAGATTAATTCATAATTGAAAAAATTAACAATTGAACTTAACATTTTAAAAAAGTTGAAATCGAACTTTCTTTAAATTGCATTATTTCATGTGATGTTTCAAGTGATTGGATAGATTTTTCTTGTAAAGATTTGTGAAATTCCCGTACAAAAACAATATATATATTAACAATATGACAACCGTTTATTTTTTAATCTAGTATTTCCTAAAATAATTTAGATAATTAAATTTGTCCTTTTGATTCCGATAGAGGGTATTTCATTCTTTCAAAATCAACAACAAAAATATTAAAAAGTTGAGAATTAACCAAATATAATGACCGTTTTTTAAAATATATATTTTTTGGTTTATTTAAAAAAATGCGAGATATGGAAAAAAGTTTAAAAGCAAAAATGTATCTTTCGAAGAGTCTTAAAAAAAAGTTTCTTTCCATTTTCTCCATATTTTGCAGAAACAATTTTTTTTTAAATTACATTTCTGAAAAATACTCAAAAGACGATGCAAAATATCGAAAAATGGAAAGGAACTTTTTACATCGAACAACTCCTGTGAAGGAAAATTTTTTTCTTCTCGTCTTTGTTTCACATCTCGCATATTTTTTGGAAAAAAATATATCACTGAAGTTGCTGTAAATCAAGAAATGCATAAGATATTTATTCTTTAAGTCGAACATTGAACTTCTAATGAATTTGTTAATAAAAAATTACTTCATTGGTTTAGAATAATATTAAACAGAGTAAATTCCAAATGAACTGCAAATTATCTTCACTACTTCATGAGAATTTAATTTGATCAATTTCGTATGTAATTTCAATATGTAAAAACCATAAAATTTAAAATACCTCCAGGAACCCAAAAATTAATACAATATTCATAAAATACAATAAACTAAACTTAATTTCTAGAATCAGAAAAATCTCTTTCTCAATGAAATAATATTTTATTCTCCTTTTAAAATATATGCACAGCAGCATAAATAATTTTCACAATTATGTTCCTTTTGATTCACAGGTAGGTTTCATAACATGTATAATTTTTTTACAGTCCACAGTGAGGTAAATTCATACTTCGTAATTCATAATCAATAATTCTGTAATTCGATTACTTCTGTATCATTATATTTTGATTGATTCTGTAATCGATTTGTAATTAATGATATATAAATTATCAAATACTTCATCAACGGCTAAACACCACTCGTAAGGATCGAATTGGAAATATCTACTCGTGATAATGATCACAGATTATGTAAAATCTGAAGTTATAAAATTTCCAACTTCGAATATCTACTTCTGTTCTAAAATACACAGGAAAAATTATCCTTATGGCCCTAGAGAAATAAATTCTCCAAACATGATAAACACATTCTTAAATTCAAAGATAACATTTCTTATTTTAGTATCTAGTCTGCAAAACCTTGGAAATTTTACAACGACTTGAATCGCTTTTCAAGTGGATATGAGTCGGTCGATTATGGAAGCGATCTTAACGCTAATTTCACTTGAGGGCATGTAATACTCATTCGATTCATACATTATCGACATTTTTCCGCAAAAACTTACGTCCACACGAATTGAAATATCAAGTGGAAAATTTGGGAAATTAGTTAAAAGGCACTAAGGAACGTTTGTATGGTCCTAAGTTTCTGAAGATACAAAAAAAAAAACGTAATTTCAGAAAATATTTGTCAGAAATTTTAGAACCATGGAAACGTTCCTTAATTCCTTTTAATTAATTTCTCAAGGTAAGAATCGGGTAAGTATTACATGGCCTTAATTCAGACGCTAATTTAAGAATAAGAAGATCAGAGCCGTAATAGAAAATATCCTCTGTAATAAAATAAAAATCCTGAAGAATTGCTATCAGTTTTAAAAAAGTATTTTCAAAGTAAAGCATTCTGATTACATAAATAAAAAATTCCGATTAGTCACGACTCTAAAACTTCAGTTTGTGCACTTGTTCATTGCGAGATCTACAGGAAAATAAAGTCTTGGCCTGAATCAGGTGCATTTTTAACAACATTAATAACAAAGATCGTTGAATATTTGTTTGTCGATCATAAAAAAATCGTTGAGCTTTATTCGCTCAAGGCGGATTTTTCAACGTATAATACATTTATATGAGTAAAGTGCACATTTTATATTACACGTATTCGTATTTACAATTAGGAATGAGACTCTGAACCTATTAACCTTCCCTAAAATTCGAATGGCCAGTTCGACTTTCATTATATACCAAAAAAATATAATATAAAATATAAAATTTCCAACTGGAAGAAATAAAATTCGGGACGCAATGATTTAAGACTTTTGGATTATCGAACACAACGCACTAGCTATGACAATTTCCACGACAATTTCATCTTGAAAGTCTGAATTTAAAATATATTTGTAGATTTACTGCATGAATAAAAATTTCCTCTGATTCAAAAATTACATTATCGACATTTTCTCTCCTCTGAGTCTATAAAATACCACCAGGTCTGGAAATTCAATGTCTATAATAAGCGTATCGATTGCAGTAAAATCACAATCTTCTCGGTTTAACTAGACAGTAGGTCCTCGAAGAAGGCTCCAAAAAAAACAATTGCGAGAGCTTCTTGCGGTGACAAAAACTCAAAGATTGACATAATTAAATTTAAATTTGAATTTAAATTCAAACATTTAAATTCAAATAGAAATTCTGTTTTATATCATTTGAGAGACTTGAGGCTGGCGATTGTTGTCAGGATGAGCAAGCTCTAACTTTTTTCTGTACAAAGAGATGATCGTAGGAAATTGTTTCTGGATTCGGAGCTTTTAGTTTTTATATATATATATTTTTTTATCTCCTACTTATGGACTGGAACCTTGGTAAGCAGAGACCAAATTTGGACTCGATGCCAGTGAAAATTGGAAGAGCTACTTCGTAGCCACCTATGTGGTCAGGATTTGTCGACCGGATTTCGTCAGCAACTCCAGTCGTAGGCACCTTCAGCTCGGATCCACTCGGTCGTCTGGAATTTCATAATATATTTATTAAATTAAAAGGCGAGGAAGTTCAAAATCGTAAAAATGAAGTCTGAGGTTCTTAAAATAATTTTGATTGGATTGGATTTTTTAGATTGTCGAAAATAATAACGAATTTACAGGGCTGCCAAGCCTAATTTACTTTTTAAAAAAAGTAAAAAAGTGACCTATTTTAACCGAAATAGTGACCAAGAGTAACTAATTTCTAACCCAAAAAGTAAATAATGTGATTCAATAATGTGACTACTGTTCTTTTGAATTCAACAGAATTCGAAGGAATTAGACGAAATTTTGAGAACACTAGGTGAATTTTAACGAATTCGGGATAAATTCATAAGAATTCAGAGTAAAATCAAAACAATTCAAGACACTTTGATGAAATTCATAAGAGTTCAAGTTTAGTTTAAAAGACTTCAGGGTAAATTCAGTAACACTAAACAAAATTTAATCCATTGAATTGAGTAGAATTGAGTCAATTTAGAAGAATTTAAAGCGAATTTGAAAAAGTTCAAGATAATTCCAAAGAATCTAAAACAATTTAAAATAATACAGGATAAAATAATAAGATTTCAGGGTGAATTCCAAATTAATTCAAATTAATTGAAAAAATCCAAAATATTCCATTGATTTCAGCGAAAATGGAGTAAATTTAGAATAACTAAAGTGAATTCAAAAGATTGCAGGGTGAGTTCGAAAAAATGCAAGAGATTTCCAAAGAACTCAAGGGGAATTCGAAAAAATTGAAGAGTATTCCAGAGAATTTAAACGAATGCAGGGTAAATTAATAAGAATGCAGGGCGGATTCTAAATGAATTCAACTCAATTGAAAAAAAAATCAAAGAAGTCCAAACTATTCCATTGATTTTAGTGAAATTGGATTAATGTAGAAGAATTCAAGGGAATTCAGTCAAATTAATTCGAATTCAAGATGAACTTGAAGGAATTCAGTGTGAATTCAAAAAGTAAATTGAGAATAAAAAGTTACTAAAAGTGACATAAGTGACTGAGTGGTAGTTCTGCGTATTTAGGAACATAGAGAATTTTGAATTTTAGGACTCAATTTCAAGGGCTTTTGAATTTCAATGATAATTTTTTTTAAACTTATACTCACGATCCTCCAAAATCGACGACGAATAACCTCTGGAGAATTTCATAAGTGAAGAGAGTGACGCCAAATTGTGGCGAGGATCTGAATACTCGGGCTGTAAAAATAAAAATTAAGAATTATTTCCAAAACGATAAAAAGATCCCTTTGTGTAATTCTTTGTCGAAATAAAGACTTAGACCGATTCTCAATCATAAAAGATTCAAAGTCACTCTAGTTTTTTCATTTCGAAAGTTTCAGATTTTCATAAAATTTAATTAATTTGTAATTTCGTCATAAAGTGGCTTTCAATCCTCAAACCTCAAACAATTATTATGGTAAAGATGAATGCTTTCTGTCGATGATAAAATCGTTGTTTTTGACGATTGTACACGATATTATAAAATAAAATGTAACGGATTAAAATTCAAGAATGAATTAATCGACGGGCTGAAAAAAGTTATTTTTCATAAAGGTCAATGTTATTTAATATGAATGACATCCACTCAAAACAGGAAAATATGAATTTTTCAAAACCCTAGTAAAAATGAACAGAAACCTCAAAGAAATTAATTATGTGAATATTTTCATTATAAAAGAGATAACATTGTTAAAAAATATAGTTAGAATTATTTATTAGAATTATTTCACAGGACAAGAAAAGAAAACCAGGCTGCAATTCGAAGAAATTTACTTACTGATGAGTAAATCACCGGGAGATGTAAAAGAGGAATTTTGGTCGAAGAATGTCACGGGTTTAAAGCCGTGCAGGTAATCGACCAAATCAGAATATATTACTAACTGTCTTGATCGACAAATATGTAAAAATAATCTTCAAAATTCATAAATTCAAAAATTTACTAATTTTATTTACCAGAAAGACCTCTGAGCCTCTATTTTGGAAAAAGAATAGGAACAGCTTAAATAAAAAGGGTTAGATAATAACAAAAATGACAATAACTACAAAAACTACGTTTTAAATAAATTAGAAATGATGTTAATAAAATTAAATAAAGGCATAAAATTCTTAATTTCTTTTTTAATCTTTCAAAACATTTCATGCTAAATTCCTTTATTTTCCTAGATTTTGTTGTCATTTTGATTATAATTTTCAATTTCAATTACTTTTAAGTTTTATATTCAAAAATTTGAAGGCTTTACTTCTTCCTTGGAAATACAAAAAATAAAAAAATTCTTTCAAAAACACAAAGAATAGGGAAAATAGACTACAGGCTCTGAGGTACTGGCATTTCCAATAACATTTTCTATTAAAAGTAAAAAATCATGAATTTTGCAAATACCTGTCGCCCCTTTCCAAAAAGCCCTTGCTCCCTCTTCTTTGTAAATTTTACGGGCACAGTCTACAAGTCCATTGTAAGTCGTCTGCCCTTCTCTTGCAACAACCTGAAAATAATTTGAAAAATGAAATTCTTGAAGAAGTAAATTAATAATTTCAACTCAGTGCGTAATTTTAAAATAAAATTTTCAATCATTGAACACATTTCTAATGTAGGCAGAATATTAATTTTATAAAAAGATTTTGCCAGAAAACATCAAATTTCGATACTTAAAAAAAATCTGAATAACTCTAAAAATGATTAAAAATTTGTTAAGTTCTTTGTCTCATTTTAGATGTAAGTCTCCATAGTATTTTGCTCACTCATTGATATATTTTTAAAATTTGGTCAAGAAGTTTTTAAACCTTTCGAAATTAAAAATCTTCATTTTATTCTATTCTCGCTAAATACAGGAATTCTTTTTTAATGACGAAAAAATGACTTTTTTGATTCGGCTAGATTAAGATTGGTTTTTACAAAGTTAAATTTTTTTACCTGAAGCCTATTTAGTTTAAATTAGAATATCCTACTACATTTCGTTTTTTAACAACATTTTTTTGCTTGGTAATAGCAATTTGAAAATCGCGAAAAAAAATTGTTCTATTTTTTAAAAATATAAAATGATAACGTGTTACTCTAATTTAAACTAAATAAGTTCCAGGTAAAACATTTTTCATATTTTTAAAAATAGAAGTTAATCTAACCGAATGCAAAAAGAATTATTAAAAATATTTTAAAATATCATTAAAAAAGAATTCCTGTATTCAGCAGGAATTTTTTTCATCATTTTCAATTTTATATTCTTACTCGCTACCTAAAACAGTAGATAACAACAAATTTTCGACAATTTTTGCACCCATAAAATAAATTTCAAAAATTTCAAATTTTCAAAAGTTTTTAAGATTTTCCGGCAACAATTAACTTTTTTTTCAATTTACGAAAATTCCAGTGAGTTTCTTTCAGTAAAATAAAAAGAAATGGAGGGGTACCGTTTTGGAAAATTTAACTTTCAATTATTAAACCTTAAAAATGACTATGTATATGGAAAGCATTTTTCCTTTCCGTTTTTGATTTGCTTAGATTTTTCAATTTATTCTAGTGTATAATAAGTAGAAAATCTTCAGATGTCCAAAATATCTTTTCAAGCTGAGCTCTAATCTTCCGAAACAATAAAAAAATTGACATCCACTAAAATAACTATAAAAATTATGAAAATGATATTTTTCTCAGAAACAAATAAATAAACTTCGTATTTTGTCAATACGTTCTTTTTCTTTAGTTTCAATTTTTGTTGCCGAAACTTCACTTTCTTATTATGAAACTTATGTTTTAAATAAATAAAAAAATTCCCGCTTTAAAAATAAAATCCCGTATATTTCCCGTACATTTCCCGCAACAATAAATTTCCCGTACAATTCCTACTTTTCACGCTTCTCTCGCAGTTAGTGAAATACTATGGAGACTTAATTTTAAAATAAGACCAAGAATATTAAAATAGGTTAATTATTTTTAGAGTTATTACAGGCTTCGAAGTGCTCTATGGAACTAAAAAAAAAGTATCAAAAAAGTATCTTCCTGAAGAAAAAAGTAACCTCAAAAATAAATTGAAAAGTATTTAAAAAGTAGTGTGAAAAATACTTTAAAGTAAAAAAAGAACGTATTTAAAAGGAATTTTTTTCATACTTTTCTATATGAAAATAATTGCGCCGAAGACTGATTTTTTCTTAAATCTCATGAATTCCCTACTGAGAGTCCATTGGATGAATATTAATTTGCCAAAACATTATTTTCAATGGCGACCCGTTTTCGAAAAAAATCGACTTTTTTCACATTTTTTTTCTTATGTATTAAAGAGTTTATTTACTAACTTTCCAGGTAAAATTTTGCAAATATAACATTTTTCTACCAGAAAATACGTTACTTCAACAAAATAAATGAATTTTCAACTAAAGTTATGAATCTTCAAAGAAGAAAATGAATTTTTAACAAAGGAGTTCAATTTTCAACCAAAAAGAAGAATTTTCAAGCAAGAAGATTAATTTTTTACCAGAAAAGACGAATTTCAACAAAACACACGAATTTTTAATCAAATTTTTCCATTTTCAACTAAAACAGGCAAATTTCCAACAAAAAAAAATTAATTTTTAACAAAATAGTTCAACTTTCAACCAAGTAGTGGAATTTACAACCCAAAAAAAAACACATTTTCAACAAAATAGTTGAATCCTCACCAAAAACAGATTAATTATCGACTCAACAGTTGAATTTTTAACCAAAAAAAAAATGATTAGAAGAAATTTCTACCAAAAGAGATGAAGTTTCAAATCAAAAGACGAAATTTAATAAGAGAGTCGAATTTTAAATGAATAAAAAGTATTCAGCCAAGAAAGAAAAGCAATTTCAACCAAACTGTTGAGGTTTCAACCAAAAATAAAATAATTAAATTTTCACTTAAAAAATTAATGTTTGATCAAAAAAAAATTTTTAACAAAATAGGTAAATTGTCAAGGAAAGATGAATTTTCCACCAAGAAGATTAATTTTCTACCAAAAAAGACGAATCTTCAAAAAAAAAAAATTAACAGAATAATTAAGTTTATAGTGAGAGAGTAGAATTTTCTATTAAAATTATGAATCTTCCAGCAAAAAAAATGAATTTTTAACAAAGCAGTGCAACATTTTTGGTTGAAGAATAAATTACTTGGTTTTAAGTTGAACTACCTTATTAAAAATTCATTTTTTTTTTGTTAAGATTCATCATTTTAGTTGAAAATTCCACTATTTGGTTGTGAATGAACTTTTTTGTTAAAAATTCAACCGCTTTGTAAAAAGTTCGTCTTTCTGGCTAAGAATTTTAACAATTTGGTAGAAAATTAAATTATTTGGTTGAAAATTAACTTTTTTGTTGAAAATTTCTATTTTTGATCGAATATTTAACTATTCTGGTAAATAGTTCAGATATTTGGTTAAAAATTCAACTATTTGTTTAAAAATTCAACTATTATTTATTCGAAAATTTAACTATTTGGTAGAAACTAACCTTTTTTGTTGAAAAATCATATTTTTGGGTCGAAAATTCAACTGTTTTGTAGATAATTCGTCTTTTTAATTCAAAATTTAACAATTTTGTTGAAAACTCTTTTTTTTGAAAATTGAACTATTTGGTTAAAACTTCATTCATAATTCATTATTTTTTAAAGATTCACCTCTTTGAGTGAAAATTCGACTATTTTGTTAAAGATTTTTTTTTTTATTTAGAAAAACTTAATTTTTTATCTGAAAATTTAACTAATCCATTTCTGGTTTAAAATTTATCCTTTATAAGTTGAATATTCAACTATATGGTCAAAAATTCACGTATTTTATTAAAAATTCGTCTGTTTTGGTTGGGCTCAACTGGTTGAAATATCTTTTTTTTTTGCTGAAAAGTAATTTTTAGAGAGAAAATTCAACTATTCCATTTTTGTTCGAAAAATTATGTTATATGATAAAACTTCAACTATATGGTTGAAAATTCATGTATTTTGTTGAAAATTCGTCTTTTGGTAGAACATTAAACTCCTTGGTTGTAAATTCATCTTTGTAGGTTAAAAATTTAACTATTTGGTTAAAAATTCATCTATTTTGTTGAAAGTGTAATTATTTTGCTGAAAATTCAACTATTTTGTTAAAGTATTATTTCCTAGTCGAAAATTCAACTATTTTGTTGAAAATTCGTCCTTTTGGGTTCAAAATTCATGTCTTATGGTAGAAAGGTCATCTTTCTTGACTGAAAATGAACTTTTTTGTTGAAAATTCAACTTGTGGATTGCAAAATTCCACTGTATTCTCAAAAATTCGTCTTTTCGGCTAAAAAATTTAACTTTTGGTTAAAAATTCAACTGTTTTTGGTCGAATATAAATCTTTTTTGTATACAAATTTGATTATTTTCTTGAAAATGCATCTTTGTAGGTTGAAAATCCAACTATTGGGTTAAAGATTCAACTATTTCGTCAAGAATTCATCTATTTTGTTGAAAGTTTAATTATTTTTTTGAAAATTTGACTGTTTTGTTGAAAACTCGTCCTCCTGGATTCAAAATTTATCTTTTATGGTAGAAAAGTCATTTTTCTTGGTTGAAAATAAGCTTTCTTATTGAAAATTTAACTCTCTTCTAAAAACTTCGATTTTTCGGCATGCAAATTCAACTATTGGGTTGAAAATGCAACTGTTTTTGGTCAAATATTGAGGGTCCGGATGCAATAAAGGATTAAGGGCACATAAAATTTTCTCGTGCGAAAACGAAGTCCCCTTGAGGCTTTCGAAAAAAATTTCGAATTTAAATTTTTAAAAGATATATATGGATGTGAAATTTGATTGCGCATCTTTTTTCCCCGAGACAAAAAGTTGTAACTTTTTTAGTTTAAAAATTAAAGCCAAAAAACTTACTTTTTTGAAAAAGTCGATTTTAA
>JAUMHM010000072.1:9791302-9820436 GCA_032362435.1 Melikaiella ostensackeni | reverse complement strand
GAAGTGAAAAACGGATTAAAATCGACTTTTTCAAAAAAGTAAGTTTTTTGGCTTTAATTTTTAAACTAAAAAAGTTAGAACTTTTTGTCTGAGGAAAAAAAGATGCGCAATCAAATTTCACATCCATATATATTTTTTAAAAATTAAAATTCGAAAATTTTTTTTGAAAGCCTCCAGGGGACTTTGTTTTCGCACGAGAAAATTTTATGTGCCCTTATTGCATCCGGACCCACTATTAGTCTTTTTGATTAAAAAATTCGGCTATTTACTTAAAAATGCATCTTTGCAAGTTGAAAATGAAGCTATAGGATTAAAAATTGAACTATTTTTTTTAATGTAATTATTTTGTTGAAAACTCAACTATTTTGTGAAAGGCATACTTTTTGGACGAAAATTTATCTTTCTTGGTTGGAAATGAACTATTTTATTGAAAATTCAACTGTCTTCGGAAAAATTCATCTGTTTGGCTCCAAAATTTCAATGAAAAATTGCCCAAAATTGGTAACGTAGATTATGGAGGGCCCCTAAGAGAATAATAATTATATATTTTTTGCATTAAAAACTGTTTTGTTCTTTCACACAAGAAACTAAAGGCGCGAAAAGCGCGCGATTGTTGATGCTAGTTAATTTTAAGTTTTAATAAATTTTAACTTAACTTAATTTTTCATAAAGTTTATTTTAATTTAATCTTAAAAAGCGATATCGACCTGTAAACGAGTCTTAATAACGTCAGCAGGGGTGACAAGTGCCGCAGCAGGAACTCCGGCTATCGCACCGGAAAGGAGACACGACAAAGGTGTATTATATCCTCCCTCGTCTGCCATTCTTGATTTTGTGTGGGCGTACATCGGGAAATAAATTGCACTGAAGGGCACATCTCTCAATAAACAGGCCCTCGCTCCCTGAAAAATTGATTCAAAAAAATTAATTAAATTAATGAAAAAAATAGAAGTCACTTTTCATCAGATAACTACAGTAAAAACTATTTTCAATTTCAATTCAAATTTAAATTTAGGCCGTGGATACATGTACCCAAATTTCGGTACGAATAGCCGGATTTTTCGATTTAAATAACGGGACCTGAAAAAGGGGCTATTTGTACCAAAATAAAAATAACCGCATTTTTCGATATGTGTAGACACTCCCTTAAATTAAATATATACATATATGCAAAACAATACAGAAAAAATGGTTCAATTTTCTTATAATTATTTTTTATAGTTACTTTGTACAATCCAAAAAGTCCCAATTCTTTAACCACCGCCCAAGCTCTGACTTTTTGGCCCCCAGCAATTTCTCCAGCAACTTGTAGCCGGATTTTCACAATTTCGAGAGGATTCGTGAAAACCACTTGAGATGCTCCAGCCTGGAAATAATAAAAATAATTTTTAATTAAAAAAGACATTTTATTACATTTCATAGATAAAGCTTTTTCAAATAATTATCGACTGAAATACTGACCAAAGATAAATCATAATAATTTACAGTTGTGATACTGACCAAAGCTAATAAAATTTTTCACATCACACAAAAAACATCCAATTCGTAAACTACCAGGGTATCTACTCAAATCCTGGGAAAAAATTCCCTGACGATTCCCAGGTTTTTTCCGGGTATTCCTAGATTTTTCCAGGTAAAATTTTTCTCAAAAAGGAGCCATTCAAAGATTAGGTACTGCATTTTTCAAAGTAATCGACCCTACACCATTTCAAATTCAATGCATTACATTACACTTTACATTAGTAAGTAACATAAAAAAATCGGAATATGTATACAATTTCGCGAGTTTATTATAAATAATGTTTTTCAGTCCTTGTGAATATCTAAATGGGTAAAATATCTAACTTTTTTTGTTGAAAATTCATATTTCTGGGTTAAAAATGCAGCTTTTTGGTTGAAAATGAAAATGTGGATTTAACTATTTTGTTCAAAATTCAACTATTTACTTTAAAATTGAACTATCTGGTTCAAAATCCATATTTTCGGGTTGAAAATTCAACTGTTTTGTCGATAATTCGTCTTTTTTACTTGAAAATTCAATAATTTGGTTGAATTTTGTTTCTTTCATGTCTAAGAAATTTTTCTTGGTTCAAAATTCAACTTTTATGTTGAAATTTGTCTTTTTGGTAGAAATTTCATCCTTTTTTAGTTTTTTGATTAAAAGTTCAACTTTTGGGTGCAAAATTAATCTGTTTTAGTTGAGGATTCTACTATTTTGTTGAAAATTCGACTATTTGGTTGAAAATTAACTTTTTTGTTGAAGATTCATATTTTCGGGTTCAAAATTCAACTGTTTCGTAGAAAATTCGTCTTTTTGTCTTGAAAATTCAACAATTTGGTTGAAATATTTTATCTCTCTTGACTGAAAAATCTTTCTTCGTTAAAAATTCGTCTTTTGGGTATAAAATTCAACTATTCGGTTGAAAATTAACTTTTTTGTTGAAAATTCAATTGTTTGTTTTTTATTTAGAATTTGAATCTTTCTTGTTTGAAATATCAAGTATTACATTTTTCGTTGAGAATTCATTTTTTTGTTTGAAAAATTGAACTACTTGGTTTAAAATTCGCCTTTGGGGTAGAAATTTCATTTTTCTGTTCTGTTAAAAATGCAACTTTTTGGTTGAAAATGAAAATATGGATTCAACTATTTTGTTCAAAATTCAACTATTTACTTGAAAATTGAACTATTTGGTATGAAATTCATATTTTCGGGTTGAGAATTCAACTGTTTTGTAGATAATTTGTCTTTTTGGCTTGAAAATTCAATCATTTTGTTAAATTTTGTTTCTTTCATGACTAAGAAATTTTTCTTGGTTTAAAATTAAACTCTTGTGTTGAAAATTTGTCTTTCTGGTAGAAGTTTCAATCCTTTTTGGTTGAGAATTCAACTTTTGGGTAGAAAATTAATCTGTTTTAGTTGAGGATTCTATTATTTTGTTGAAAATTAAACTATATGGTTGAAAATTAACTTTTTTGTTGAAGATTCATATTTTCCGGTTCCAAATTTAACTGTTTCGTAGAAAATTCGTCTTTTTGTCTTGGAAATTCAACAATTGGGTTGAAATATTTTTTTTCTTTACTGAAAAATCTTTCTTGGTTGAAAATTCGTCTTTTGGGTAGAAATTTCATTTTTTTTTTAAATGCAATTTTTGGTTAGAAAATTAATCTGTTTTAGTTGAGGACTCAACTATTTTGATGAAAATTGAACAATTTAATTGAAAATTCATATTTTCGGGTTAAAAAATTTAACAGTTTGGTAGAAAATTCAATTGTTTGGCTAAAACGAACTGTCTTGTATAAAACTCATCTTTTTTATCTCAAAATTCAACTACTTGGTTGAGTAGAACTACTTTGTTAAGAATTAATTTTTCTTGGTGAAAATTCATCGTTCAAGTGTAGAATTCATCCTTTTGGTAGAAAATTTAACTGCTTTGATGGAAATTCGTCTTTTTCGGTAGAAAATTTAACTCTTTTGTTGAAAATTCGTCTTTCTGGTTTAATAACTTATTCTTTTTAGTAAAAATTAAATGTTTTTTGCTAAAAATGCAACTGTTTATTTGAAAAATGATCTCTTTTGGCTAAGGATTCAACTATTTGATTGAAAATTCGTCTTCTTTGGTTGAATTCTAGTGCTTTTAGTTTCAAATCTTTTTTGATTAAAATAACTATCAAATCTTCTGTTGATAATTCCTCTTTTGTATTGAAAATTCAACTACTTGCTTGAGAGTTGAAATACTTTGTTTGAAATTCATTTTTTTGGCTGAACATTCATAATTTCAATGAAAAATTTATCTCCTTGATTGAAAATTTAACTATTTTGTTGAAAATTTGTCTTTCTCGGTACAAAATTAATCTTGTGCTTGATTTAAGAAGTTCCGACAAATGATTACAGGATAATCCTGAATATATTAATTATCACCATCGAATTACTAAATAAATTAATAATACTAAATACATAATTAATAATTTCATAAAGTTGTTCCTAAAGTACATGAATTCTAATAATAATTGAAACAAATTTTCATTTTATCTCCATTTTTAAAATTCAGTGCATATTCAAGATGCTAATACTTTAAATAAAAGATATTTTCCTGAGAATAGTGGAAATGATAGAAAGAAGTGTGATTTGAATGTATAAATCCCGTACTATAAAAGTTACTTTTACAAATTAAAAATCATTGTTATTTAATTTGAGTAGATACTCTGACTACGTTCCTGACAAGAAATTATTTAATTTTTTACAGAATCAATAAACCCACTGACGAGACTTTTAAACGCTTGGTTCAATTACTAACTAATTGAATTCAATTATTTTGGACCCTAAAGTCAAATCCACCAAAAACTATTTTACAAATCAAATAAGATTCAATTTAAATTTTAAGTAATTTAAATTGAATTTGGAAAAACTTACACAAGCGCCGGAAAAAATTTCCCCTGAAAGTGGAACGTTTCCATTTTTGTCCATGAATTTATCTCTCACGAAATCATTAACTGTTAACTTGATCGCTTTCTCTGGAGCGACTCCCATCAATTGTGGCACCAACCCTCGATAAAGTCCGAAGAAACCCTCGTGCCTGATCACCTGTTAGAAAAAATCCTGGTTTTATATAAAAAATGCAATGTTGTAAAAAAGAGAATTATTGACTCGAACCTTTTTGCAACAGTCGAAACTATTTCTGTACATTAATTCACCGATGAAGGAACCCGTTCTTTGATTTTGCATTCGAGTCTTCACGAGATCAATTGGATAGACTGCAGTTGCTCCCACAGCTGAAAATAAAATTGTGTTCAATATACAGATATTTTCATTTTTCATAGTAATCATATTTGTTTTAAATTTCTATTTACAAAATTGAGGAAAAAAATTATTTTTGTCTCGGATGATTTTAAAAGAGAGAGAGATGGATTGATTTGGAAATTTGTGTCGCACCTCCACCGACGGATCCAAGCACGAACCTGTAGCTGCTTTCTAGAATTTGCACGAGGACTCCACGTTCTTCGGGACTCTGCAAAATATTTTTTTTTAATTAGAAATTTTCTGGATGGAAATATTCAGTACAAATTTGTAAATTAAAGATTGTTTATAAAATCAGAAGAAGGTTGCAAAGTTAGAGAGTTTTATTTGGAATTAGAAGGTACCAAGATTTAGAAAGAAATAAAAAATATTCTGTTCTCAAATAATCATGAAAGAATAATAATAATATAATAATAATATAATAAATATATAATAATATATATAATAATATGATATAATAAAATATAATAACAAAAAATTATAATAAAATAATAACGTTCATTCAAAATAATAAACATAATTTAACTTTAATTTAACATAAAAAAATCATTTTAATTTAATTTTTATTAACTCACAGATACAGCTTTTATTTCAGCGAGTCTTCTCGTTATGTGCTTGAAATACTGCTCGGGTGTGATGGACACCAGGTCATTATAAACAATCTTCCTGAAAAGCAAAATAAAATTTGTGATACAATATAAAAATCGGAAAATTCGTTTAAAAAATACAACAAAGCAAAAATATGAACAAACTGTAGTATATAATCAAGCCAGATGATGGCAAATTTCTGACATAAACTTCTTGGGAAACTAACAGAAATTTTTTTTAAAATTGCCCGGAAAATTCTCAGGAAATTTACACGTTTTCAAGAGCTTCTCAAAAAATTAATAAGAACTAAATTGTCTGCTAAGCTTATGGAAAACTCTCAAGAAATTCTCAGGAATATTAGTCACTTTCAAAAATTAAATTTAAATTCAATTTAAATTAATTAATTTAATTTAAATTAAATTATTAAAATATTAAAATAATTTTAATTAAATTTAAATTAAATTAATTTAATTCAAATTGAATTTAAATTAAATTTTTGAAAAATATTTTGATTAATTTTTTGAAATTTCTAAAGGAGTTTGTAGAAATATTAGAAATTCTCTAGAAATATAATTTCATGGAGAGGAAAATTCAAGGAAATACAATTTTTCTTCAAATTCACAGGAAATTCTAGATAAAACTCCAAATCTCAAATTTTCACGGATCGGGGATTTCTCACAAGAATTCAAGAAATTCTTGAAAATGAAATCGAGAAAATTCATGGAATAAGATTTACTGATAAAATATCATATTTTTTCAAACTCCAATGGAATTTCAATACCATAGTTTTTTTTAAACTCCAATGGAATTTCCGAGAAGAGAATTTCCCACCAAAAAAGACTGAATTTTTCAAAGAAAACTATTCGAGATTCCTCCAGAAAGTTCCATTAAATAATCACGTAATTCTCAGGAAATTCTGAGAAATTTTTTCAACAACTTTTGAGGAAAATTCCAAAAAACTCTAAAAAAATGTGAATAATTTCCAGAAATAAATATTTAATGCAAAATTATTTTAGGGAGATTTCAATAATTCTCCAGAATTTTCCATATTGAATTTCTGGAAAAGTCACTCGATTAAAATTTCCCGAAAATTTAGTTTCCTCGTAAATCTTTAGAGAATTTTATGGCAAACTTACTGGAACACTATTTTTCATCAAATTTTTGTAAATGTATCGGGTTTGCGATGAATTCCCAGGAACAAATTTTTCATGTGAAATTCTTAAAAATTGTTCATGAGACTCCACAAAATTCTCGGAAGATTTACCGGGAAATAAAAATTTCCAATTGAATTTCGGAAATTTCTCACAATTCGGAAAACAGAAGAAAGTCGGCCATAAAATTTCCCGAAGAAGTTTTTATGTTTCAGGAAACTTTAGAAACAACAAAAAATATTCACAGAATAATCAAAAAAAAATTGCCCTTAGAATTCCTGACAATTCTCAAAAAATGCATAAAAATACAATTTCCCGAGAAATTTTAAGCTTTCAAAAAATTCGTTCAACAAAAGTAATAAAGATAGTAGGCCATAAAGTTTCCCGAAGAAGTTTCTGTGTTTCAGGAAACATTAGAAACTCAAAAAATGTTTACAGAATACTCAAAAAAAAATTTGCCCTTGGAATCCCTATCATATGTAAAAAAATAAATAAAACTACAATTTCCCGAGAAACTTTAGGTTTTCAAAAAATTCGATCTAACAAAAGTAATAAAAATAGTCAGACATAAACTTTCCCGAAGAAGTTTCTGTCTTTCAGGAAGCTTTAGGAACAACTCAAGAAATGTTCACAGAGAACTCGAAAGAAAAATTTGCCCTTGGAATCCCTTTAGATTGTCGAAAAATAAATATAAATACAATTTCCCGAGAAACTTTGAGCTTTCGAAAAATTCGTTTAAACAAAAGTAATAAAAATATCCATGAATTTTTCTGAGGAAATTAATTTACATGCAGATATGAGCAGCGTCATCATATTATCAATATCTCAGGTCATCATCGCTTTAAAGAAATGCATAAACAGCAATTATAACATCGCCATCGATATTCTCCTGAAAATGAAATTTAAAATGCAAAAACCAACATCAAGAGTGAAGTAAAGAGCAAGAAAGGTGTAGATTTGTAGAATAAATTGTAGAATAATATTGCATACATCAGAATAAATGTGACGTTAAATAATATTAAATAGAGAAATATATATTTAGATATACTTTTTGATAACACGACATATTTTTAAAATTTGAATAATAAAACGCATCCAAACCGTGCTATCGTCTCTGCACCTTCCGCTGATCTGATCCGAGCAGCGTAAACACGTAAAAAACCATTTCAGTAGAAAAATATTTCGATCGCAAAAATGGAAAGTCATCTTCTTTGACTGCAGCGAACAATTATTTTTACTTAAATTCAAAGAGGAAGCATTTTACTTGTAATTAAACCGAAATACTCAGGGCTGCCACAGACTGATTCACTTGAAAAAGAGGGAAAAAAGTGACCTACTTAAGCTGACAAAATTATCAAAACTAAAATTTACTGAGAGTCACTAATGTTCATTAATAATGTCACTTAATGTCCTTTTAAACTCAAAAGAATGCAAAAGAATTCGATGAAAAAAATGCAAAGTCAATTCGAAACAGTTCAAGTTATATTCAAAGGAATTCAGAGTAAATTCAAATCAATAGAAAAAAAATGTAAAATGATCCATTGATTTCAGTAAAATTAGAGTGGATTTAGAAGAATTCACGAAAATTCAAAAAACTTTGACGAAATTTATAAGAAATTGAATGAATTGAACAAAATTATAAAAATCAACAAATTTCCATTTAATTGAATACATTGGGAGTGAACCGAATTCAGGCCGAATTCGACATAATTTGAATGAATTGGAAGCAAATTTAAAAAACAAAATAATAAACAATAAATAAACAAATTTGTGTGAATTTGGAGGCATTCAAGGAGAATAAGAAAAAATTCGATGAAATTTATCGAAATTCAGGATAAATTTTTTAAAAATTCAAAAATATTTTAAAATTCATAAAATTTGGATTAAATTTTAAAAAATTCAAGGAAATTCAGAAGAATTCAGGGCGAATTCACAGAAATTCAAGAGAATTCAAAAGAATTTACAAAAATTCATGATAAATTAATAAGAATTCAAGTGGAATTCCAAATGAATTCAAATGAATTGAAAAAGAAATTTAAAATCCAAAATATTCCACTGATTTTAGTAAAATTGGAGTGAATTTAGAAGAATTCAAGGGAATTCAAGAGATTTTGATGAAATTCATAAGAATTTGAGTGAATTGAACAAAATAAAAATCAAAAAATTTCCGTTGAATTTAATAAATTGGGAGTGAACAGAATTCAGAGCGAATTCAATACAATTTAAGTGAATTGAAAAATAAATAAATAAAACAAATACATTCAATGAAATGAAATCCGAGCGAATTTAGAGAAATGTAAGAGAAATGAGAAGAATTCGATGAAATTGATCAAAATTCAAGATGAATTTTAAAAATAGAAAAATTCAAGGAATTGAAAAATAATTTGATGGAATGTCCAAGAATTCAAGGTGAGTTTAAAAGACTCGGGGGTGAATTTAAAAAAAATTCAATTTCAAACATCCATTCAATTGAGAATAATTCAAAATAAATTCAAAAGAAATGAAGGCGAATTAAAAGTAATTCAAGTGGAATTGACAAAAATATTTAGAATCCAGAAAAATTCCATTGAATTCAGTGGATTTCAATGGAATTCCAAAAGATTCAAGAAAATTCAAAAGAATGCAAGAAAATTCAGAAATAGGTATAGACCTGAATTAGATAAAGGTTAACACTTAGGTTCTCTGTTTAAATTTATTGAAAGAAACGTGACTAAAGTGATCTTTTCATTTTAAAAAGTAACTATAGTGACTTTATCTTTAAAAAGTGACTAGAAAGTGATTTGAAAAAAGTGACTAAAAGTGACTTAAGTGACTACGTGGCAGCCCTGAAAATACTGACACAACAAATGAGAACGAAAAGCTTCTTTTTAATTTTTTAAGGAGAGTACCGAAAAATTCAAAAAAGATAGTTAATTTAATTTTAGTGTTTTTATAGAAATTTTATTTTACGTTTTTGCGATGACGACACATTGATAAGATAAAATTCAGGTTTATAAATTTCGAATTAAAAATAAAAAAAATTACCCGGTTTGGTGAAGGAGATCACAAAGGTGAAAAAGGATGTCTACTTCCAAAGGTGTTATTTGAGACATCATTTGTGCTGAGTGAAGGAATTCCTCTGAAAAAAAATATAATATAAAAATTAGACTTCAGAATTTCATTACAAACGATTAGGTACGAATAATTCCTCTGCAAAAAAATTGAAGAAAGGGACACTTCAAAGCTTTTAAAATTATACAGGGATCACAGTGGTTTGGCAGTTCAATTTTAGGGAAAATATGGGTATTTTTCTTCAAAAAAAGGGGAAATTTTTTTCTTTTCCTTTTTCTATGTTTTTAATGGAATGAAGAATATATCGCTGGATACATTACACTTATTTTTTAACTTGCAAATTTTTTAATTTCAAAAAAATGCATTCGAATTTAGAATCTTCAATAATCTTTTTCAAATTGGGAATTTAAAGAATTATTTGATGGGGGTCTTTACATTTGAATAGTTTCAAAATAAATTTCCTCACAATTTTCTTTTTTTTGAAATTCGGATCTTTTGAAATGAAAAATTTTTAATTTAAAAGTTTCTACATTTTTCTTTATTAATTAAGGAGCTTTAAATTTGTAAGTTTTTTCTAACTGGAGTCTTAGGGATCTGAAAACTTTTGAATTATTTGCTGTGTTCTAGATTTCGTTTTTCAAGTTTCAAACTTTTTAGTTAGAAATTTTTCAAATTTCAAGATAGCTGATTGCAAGGCTTTCAAATTTGGTAGTTTTCAGCCTTTGGATCCACTAGATAGTCATCTTTAAAAAAATTGAAAACATTATTATTATGTTGATATTGCACATTTATATTTATTGCAAAAGTTGAATTTAACGTTTCGAAATTGAGATATTCAGGGCTAACTCAGACAAACAAATATTAGTCAAGGTATTCTTAAATATTATTAAAGTTCATTCAAAGTTAAAAGTTTTTTAATTCAAAGGCTTCTAAATTTAGAAACTTTTGAATCTTTCCCAAATTGTGAGTTTGAAGAATTATTTGGTAAAGGTCTTTAGATTTGAATATTTTCAAATTGAATTTCCTCTTAATTTTCTATTTTTTTTAAAACGCGGATTGTTCATATAGCTGCATAAGGATATAGATTGTGGCGCGAATTTTAAAAAAATGATATATTTCTATTTGAAATATTAGTCACAGCTTCAAAAAAAAAAAGAAAAAATAGCCAAAATTCTTAAAAATGAGGATTATGGAGGATTTTGAGAAAACTAGGAGAAAAAAGTGGAAAAGGGGAAAATAGGGAAAAGGGGGAATAGGGGACTGACTGTGATCCCTGAATTATTATTAAATAATTATTATATATTAATTATAATCTCAGATTTGAATTTAATTCTGCGGAAGGAAAAATACCTTTCGTGACTTCTTGATTCCTGTGGCCATTTGTTGCATTCAAATAAATCCTTTTTACCAACTCCATGTTGTTTAGAAGAGAATTAAACGCCATGAAATAAGGAAAACTGACCTTCTTCGCATTATGGCCCGCACTAACTGCCTACAAAAAAAAGTTGAATCAAGATTTATTTATTTATTCATCCATTCATTCATTTATTCTTTTATTTAATTATTTATAAATCTAAGATGCTCGATTTTTCGTTAAGTCTCAAGAAAGATTCTTAATTTTTCTAACAAGTTTTTTAAAAAAAAGTCTGTTTTTTCATTATTGTAATTCTGAATATTATTATTGAAGTTTGCGTACCCCTATTAGATTATCCCTAACTTCTTTCGTGAGCAAATGACTTTTTATACTCAGCATAATGTCCTGAAAATCCAAAGCTGATATGAATCCACTGCTATCTTTGTCGAATTTTTTGAAGGCCTCTGTTGCATATTCCTCGTGAAAGTCCTGTAAAAATAAAATTAATATTATTTGACCAGCAAATGTCAATTATATTTTAAAGATTATTTCAGTATAATAAATTTAAAGTATTAATTATATATTTTAATAAAACTTACATGGAGGAACTGACTAAATTCTGAATAGCTAATCAGCCTTTTTTTGTCTTTTCCAAAGTACAGTTTTAGAAAATCACTTTCCATATTGAAGGGCATCCTATGATGCAAAACTGTTTTCCGCATCACCTCAACGAACTCCTCTGTTTAAGAAATAATTCATCAATTAAACATGGTCTACTGCTAAAAAAAAATGTTAAAATATTTTTTCTCATTAGGAATTTTTTTAACGTACCAAATGCAACCATTCCATTTCCATTAGTGTCAAAGAGCAGGAAGGCCGTTTTGTAAAGTGCATCTGGGACGCAGAGGAGGCCCTCGAAAGATTGAAACTCAGCAAATGAGATGAGTCTGAAAAAAAATAATAAAAAATTTAATTTTCAATAAGTATTTCTAATTACAAAATTCCTTTCAATAAGATTTCAATAATATTCATTTTTAAACAAAGTTTTTACAGCAATAATGTACTCGTTATGACTTTGATTGTAGTATTTCGTTTTATTGTACTTTATTTGAAGAGAAAATTATTTTTAAAAGTTTTTTTTTTAATCAAGGGCTTAACTACTACTGAATTGAGGTGAATTCTTTTGAATTCTCCCAGTTATTTTTAATACCTTCGATTATCTTGAATTGCGTAAATTTTCTTGAATTCTCGTAATCAATTCAATTCATTTCAATTCAATCTTTTTTCATTTCAACTCGCGCTGACTTAGCCAATTTTCAGAATTTTTTGATTTTATTAATTCTGAACTACGTGTTTAAACCTTCTGAAACTGTTTAAGTGAGAAAAACGCAAATATGTTAGTAAACAAAAAAGTTGTTATTTTCTTTTTTGAGACTGCAAAAATCATGAATTTCAACCTTCAAATGCTTTGTTTATCGAGCGAATTTTAAGCAACGAGAAACTTCCAGTGATAAAGTTGTTGATTGAGGATTAACGAAGTTTTATGGAAAATTTTAGATCAATTGCATTAATGGTTAAAAAATTATGAATGTTTTAAATTGCAAGCGGCAATCTCGACGCTGCCCTATGCACGTGCCGCCTCGACTACGAACGTGTTGCAGCGGACGATATGAAGGTCAAGACGGATACCAAAATAATACTCAAGATATTATTATTAGAATAATTTATTTATTAGACATTTTTAACAATGATTTATTAAAATAATACTTTATTTAAAACTACTTTCAATCATTTTCGTCACCTTCATATCGGCCGCTGCAACACGTTCGTAGCCGAGGAGGCACATGCATACGGCAGCGTCAAGATTGCCGCTTGCAATTTCAAACATTCATAATTTTTTAACAATTAATCCAATTGAGCTAAAACTTTCCAGAAAACGTCTTTGAACGTTAATCAACCACTTTTCCGGTGGATGTTTTTCGTTGCTTAAAATTCGCTCGATAAACGAAGCGCATGAGGGTTGAAATATGACTTTTGCAAAATTTAAAAAATAAAGATTTTTTTGTTTATTAGAATATTTTTGCTTTACTTTCTTGAATAGTTTTAGAAGACTCGAAGACTTTTAATATGTATTAATAAAATCGAAAAATTCTGAAAATTGGCTAAATTAGCACGAGTTGAAGTGAAAAAAGATTTACATTTTTTGTTTACGAAAAATCTACGCCTTACCAATTACTTCAAAAACTAAAAAGCCTACAAATTTTTGTAAAAGGCAAAAAAAGATGCGCCTTGAAATTCTCTACAAGCATTCTCTATCAGTATTCTCTATAAATATTCTAGAACTCTTTGAATTCGTTAGAATACTTTTGCATTATGATGAATTTCGTTTAATTCTTTCAAGTTTCCTTTAATTCTCTTAATTTCCTTTAAATTTTCTTAAATTCTCTTGAATTATTTAAATCCATTGGATTCAGTGAATCCTTCTGATGCTTTTAATTTTCTCGAATTCTTTTAATTTTCTATAATTCTATTAATTCTTTCACGTCTCTTGAATTATTTGCAGATTCTATTCGAATTATCGGTAATTCCTTTAAAAATCTTGAATAATTCTTCGAATTCCGGGAATCCTTTGCGTTCTTTGAATTCTCTAAATTCTCTTGAAATCTTTGAATTTTTTGGAATTCTTAGAATTATCTTGTATTCTTTAAATTTTCTAGAATTCTCTCAACTCTTTTACTTCTCTTGAACACTTTGAATATTCTTTAAGTCTTTGAATTCACTGAAATTCGTTTGATTATCTTTATTTACTTTAAATATCTTAAATTCTTTGAATACTCTAAGTCTCTTTGAATTCATTAGAATTCTTTTGCATTTTCTGAATTTTGTGAATTTTCGTAAATTTTCTTAATTCTGTAAATTTTCTTTTCCGTGAATCCTTTGCATATTTCAAATTATTTATAACTTCTTCAATTTCCTCAAATTCTCTTGTATTATCTGAATCTTCTTAAAATCTTCCACTTCTCTTGAAATGTTTGAATACTTTTCAACTCCTTCCATTGGTTGAAATTCTTCTGAATTATCTTAAATTCGTTTAATTATTTTGAATTCTTTGAATTTCTTTGAGTTCATTAATTATTTCTGAACTCTTTTTATTCTTTGATTTATCTTTAATTCTTTTAATTCTTTGAATTTTCTTGAACCCTCTTACATTATTCTGTACATTTTCTCGAACTCCCTTTATTTCTAGCAATATTCTTGAATTCTTCAACTATTCTTACAATATAACTCTTTGAATTCATTAGAATTCTCTTGAATTATCTCAAATTCTTTAAATCCTTTCAATAATTTGAATTCTAGGAATCATTTTCATTCATTAAATGCTTCAATTCTTTAAATTTTCCGGGATTCTTTGAAATCTCTTGTAATCTTTGAATTTTCATGAATTCTTTTGAGTTATCTTGAATTTCTTTAATTTTCCTCAATATCTTACATTCTTTGAATCTTTCTAATCCTTTGAAATCGGTGAATTCGGTGAATCCTGAGATTCTTTTAATTCCATAAACATTTTCGAATGCTTTGAATACTCTAAATATTTTAGAATTTCATAAAATTCTTTTGAATATTCTTGAATTTTCTCAATTTCGTGAATTTTCTAGAATTCCTTAAATACTCTTCAAGTCTGAATTAATTAAAATTCGTTTGAATTATCCTTAATTCTTTTAAATATCTTGAATTCCTTGAATCCTTTGCATTCTCTAATTTCTTTAAATTTTCTTAAATTCTTTGAATTCTCTTGTATTCTTCGAATTTTATAGAATTATCTTAAATCTTAAATATTCTTTAACTCCTTGAATTAGTTGAAAATGTTTTGAATTATCTTAAATTCCTTTAATTATTATCTTGAATTCTTTGAATCTTTTAAATTCTGTGGATCCTTTGAATTCTTTAAATTTCTTTAAATTCTCTTAGTTCTTTGAAATATTTTGAAGTCTTTTAATATTCTTGAACTCTTTGAATTGGTTAAAATTTTTTAAAATGATTATATTAATTTCCTTAAAATCTCTTGAATTCTTTTAATTTTCTTTAGTCCTCTTACGTTATTCTGTAAATTATCTTGAATTCCCTTCAATTTTATCAATATTCTTGAATTCTTTAAATGCTTTAAATTCTTTACATTCTCTTAATCTTGTACAATTCTTTGAATTCTCTTGTATTCTTGGAACTTTCTAGAATTCTCTCAATTCTTCGAATTTTCGTTAACTCTTTTACTTCTCTTGAATTCTTTGAATATTTTTTAACTTTTTAAATATGTTTGAATTCTTTTGAATTATCTTAAATATCTCACATTCTTAGGATCCTTCGAATCTTTTGAATTTGGTAAATTCAGTGAATCCGTGAAATTCTTCGAATTCTATGAATATTTTCAAATTTTTGGAATACTCTAAATCTCTTCAAATTCGTTGGAATTCTTTTGAATTTTCTCAATTTTCTCAGTTTTGTGAATTTTCTTTAATCTCATTGACTTCTTCTGAATTCTCTTCAATTCCACTTGAATTCAAATGAATTTTTTTGATTTCATTAGAAATTAATTTGAATGCTTCAAAATTCGCTTTAATTACACTTGAACCCAACTGAATTTTTTAATACTCCGGATTCTTTTGAATATACTTGTTTTTTGTATTCTTTTGAATTTCTCAAATTCTTGTATTCAGGCGTAAGGTCAAAATTTTTAGTGGGCAACCCCTCGTTTAAAAGTGTATTTTTTTTTAATTTATATTTTTCTGTATATCTAAGGACCTTTATAACGTTTGACCTAATTAGAATTTTAATGCATTAATTTTTATTTGAGTTTTTTTTTCCTGCCTGTAGTGATGTTAATTATCGTCTTTCAAAATACGCCGCTAATGAACAAAATGTTAAAAATTAACGAAATGAGGGCGGTTTTTCTGAAAATATTAAAAGTGGATTTTCTCAAAAACGCCTTCTTTTTCTTTGCTCAAATTTTTTTGTTAAATTGGTACTTCTGTAAGGAAAACATTCTATCAGTTTTATGAGGGCCAAGCCCATTTTGTTCGCAAGAAAAATTAAAAAATTCTATTTTTCGAAAAAAAATCTCGTGTCCATAAAAATGATTTGGCCTGCATAAAACTAAAAGAATGTCTTCTTTATATAAGCCCGAATTTCGAAAAAATATTGGACACGATTAAAAAATGGGTTTTTCCATAAAATCAAATTTTCATGTTTTCAAAATTCAGCCAGGAAGACGAAGTCGACTTTAATAGAAAACACCACTTTCTTTATTTTATATAATATTTTTTTCACATTCATGCTTACATAAAGAAGACGTTCTCCAAGTTTTATGCAGACCAAATCATTTTTGTGGCCGCGAGAATTTTTTGTTGAAAAATTGAATTTTTCAATTTTTCTTGCAAACGATACAAGATATTATAATCAGTGAGAGGTCTTTTTTGTAGAACTTTTCAGACTAAGCAAAGTTTTTTCTTAGCATTTTGTCGAGTCGGTTGTTGTTTGTAAGAAAAATGCGGAAATTCAATTTTTCGAAAAAAAATTCTTGGGCCCACAAAATTGGTTTGGCTCTCAAAAGATTCATAAAATGTCTTCCTTACAGAAGTTCCAATTCAGCAAAAAAATTTGAGCAAAAAACTGCTGGAGTTTTTGAGAGAATCGACTTTCCATATATTTAGACAAACCGTCTCCATTTGGTTAATTTTCAACATTTTGTTTATTTTCCGGCGGATTTCCAAAGACGACAATTAACCTCTACAAACAGGAAAGAAAACTTATATAATTGGGTCAAAAATTATAAAGGTTTAAAGAAAAAATTTGTGTTTTTGCTTAAACAACCCTAAAATTTCAAATCCTAATAACTTCGCGAAAATGACTTTTTTCTCAAAACTGTAAGATACGTGTCGTCTTATTTCCTTTTAAAAACAACATACTTAAGGCCATGTAATATTTATCCGTTTCCTACTTTACCAACATTTTTTTCGCAAAAACTTACTTCCACATGAACTGAGATATTGAGTTGAAAATTTGAGAACTTAATTAAAGGGCATTAAGGAACGTTTTTGTAGTCCTAAATTTCTAAAACTACAAAAAAAGTTTAATTTGGAAAACTTTTTTTTTAACTTCCAGAAATTTTGGACCATACAAACGTTCTTTAGTGCCCTTCATACAATTTCCCAGACTTTCAACTCGGTATCTCAATTCGTGTGGACGTGAATTGTTGCAAAAAAACGTAGGTAAAGTAGGAATCGAGTATCACATAGCCTTGAGGGCCCTGGAAATTGTCGGGAAATCCCATTTGTAAAACTAAGTCCAAACAAAAAAGCCAATTTGTCTAGTTTTTTACATACATAATCTCGCGTTTTGAAGCAAATGCTGCTTCTCTAAGTGGCCACCTTGACCGATGAGATTAGAGCGCGACAATAGGAGGGTATATGGTTTGTTTACATATTTGACACTTAACCTCTGTCATTTCTGTTAAAATTTTTTAAATGGGATAATATATATTTTTATCCCTCGGTAAATACGAAAAATATTTGCGTCAACTTATTCCTAGAATGTTTTTCTCCCATTCTTTGCGGAAGTTCTCATTCTTTGGTACCACAATCATTAAACATTTTCCTCCTCCATAGCAGCATGTTTTTTTATCACAATTCGACACGTAGCAAGATTTGGATACTGTGCTAATACTCGTAATCACTAATCAACACAAAAATTCTTCTCTTTTTACACATTGCCATGAATACTGTCATAAAAAAGAAAAACACAGTTTTTAGGTTAGCTCAAGCCCTTCCACCTCAAGATCGTTCCGCTCTGGGTGGCCACTTAGGATCAGTCCACAATGGGAGTCGTAAACGTCGACGTTCGAACGTATGTGCATACTTGATGTCATAAGTACGTTGTTACCAACTGTCGCAGCGAGAAAACAAAAAAAGCGAAAAGACAAAACTGCTTGGACAGTTGCCAAATTGGACGCCAAATACGCATTTACGTTCGTATGTCGACGTTCACGTCTTCCATTGTGGACTGACCGTGGAGAAACACCCTTCGTCTTCAAAAAGCGTGTCATCGCTCCAATGCCCCCACCACCGGAGATTCTGGACCCGTTTATATGACCGTCGTCGCGACAGTAGGTGAGGTCAAAGATATTATTCTTTGGTGAGGTGTTCTACTATTTATCTAAAAAGGGACTAGGTAAAACAGTTTTCTTGGATTCGTAACTTATCATGTGCTTACCGGTCGTGTCGAAGCCAGTCGGAGCAAGATCTTGATGAACCTAACGACAAAACGATAAACTACCATGTTTGCTTACAATGGACTCCGATGGCACCGATGCCGTTCAGATTTTCGGAGTCGAACGGACCTCTCCTCTCCAGGATTGAAAGAGACATGATCTAAGAATACAGCCCCTTGCACCCCGCATACCCAAGTCTGCAGTGAAGCGACACCCATTTGAATATGGGCCACGGTCATATAAGCGGTATAAACACGTCCTGAATCACCGGTGATGGGGACATTAAGTATTTTCATATGACGTCACGCTCCGTCGGTAAAATCAATTTTTTGGTGCTCGACGACATAGGCAATTACGGACAAAAATATTTTTAGCGCGCAGGTAGTGAAAGTTTCGTCGTCGTGACTTTCACTCACGTGTAGATATTATTTTCACAATTTTATATTAATGTATTGTAGATCGACGACTATTAGATAAAACAAAAAACATTATAATGGCACGAAGAAACTGATTTTACCGACAAGGCGTGACGACACATTAAAATACTCAATTGGAGGGATGACTCGTTTTTTGAAGACAAATGGTGTTTCTCTAAGTGGCTATCCGGAGCGTGACGATCTTGGGGTAGAGGATTCGAGCTAACCTAAAAACTGTGTTTTTCTTTTTTGTGACATTATTTGTCACAATGTGTAATAAGAGAAGAATTTGTGTGTTGATTAGTGATTACGAGCACTGGCACAGTACCAAAATCTTGCGTGTCGAATTGTGATCCAGAACATGCTGCTATGGAGGAGGAAAGCGTTCAATGTTTGTGGTTCCAAAGAATTCTAAGAATACGGTAACGCACGCATAAGGTGAATGATTATTAGTATTTACCGAGAGTTTAAAAATATATATCATCCCTTTTAAAATATTTTACAGAAATGACAGACGTTAAGTGTCAAACATGTATACATAGTAAAAGTAAACAAACCATATACCCTCCGATTGTCGCGCTCTAATCTCATTGGTCAAGGTGGCTACTTGGAGAAACAGCATTTGCTTCAAAACGCAAGTCACCCCCATCACTGGAGATTCCGAACCTGTTTATACGACCAAAGATGACCGTGCTATGGGCAAGATCGTGCCACAACCCTTCAAAAAAGTTAAAGTATCTCTCTTTCGATTTTCTTTCAATTTCAAAAGTTGTTGAACTATAGGACCTCTGAGAATGTTTTTTTTTAGTTCTCGACGTCATCTGATAAAGAGCTGATGTCTCTACACTCGTATTTACGTTGAAAGCTAACCTTATAAAATAAAAAGAAATCCCTTTTTCAAATTTTACACTCGGTTGTGCCTTTAATCTCTCAATTTCAGCTTCCTTTCAAATTAAACAATTGTGTGATTGGTGCTGTGTAGTCTCAGTGAAAATTGTGTTTCATGGACTACTGATTAACAGCCTCAAATTCACTTGACCTTCTACAGCGAAAAGATAAAACACATAAGAAGAGAGGGAGTGGTGGAAAGAAGGAAACCGCACGTCGAAGACATACACATAAGTTCATGCATGCATTCTTAATTTTCATAATCTGGCACTGAAGAGGGCCCCTATCTGAGACCCAAACGTTTGCAAGATCTACGCTGAATCAACATAACTGTACAATTTTTGGCAAACTTACTCGTGTTACGAGTGTTTGAATTATGGACCGGGCTAAATCATGTTTGTAGCCAGGAGATTTATTTTTCGTTATATGAAATTTTCCCATTCTTCGTGGAAACAGTTCGCGGAAAATTTCTACAAGAAGTACCAGTTGCTGGTAAATGTGATATTTTGCGTCATTTACGGGAAAAGTTCAAAAATTATATTTTCATGACAAAATTCTCCTGGCCTCAAAAATGGTTTAGTCCAAATCCTTATACAGCAAGGAAAAAGTTTTTCTAAATATTGGAAAGAAAAAGGTTTGGTTTTCTAGAAAATCTTCTTTTTTCTCTTTCCATTCCGAAAATATGAAAAAAACATTTTCTAGAAAATCCCGCCTTTTTTCATTTTTTTCTGATATTTTTAACAAATCATTTTTGAGTTAGGGACAATAGCAAAATAAAGCATGCAACATATTACGAAAGAGCAAGAGGTGCTTTTTGGTAGAAGTATTCTAGATGTGCACACTTTAATATTAAAATCTGTTTTATTTTCTATTATTCCCGCGAGAAATTTGAAAATTCGACTTCATGAAAAAAATAGTTTAGCCCTCATAAAACTGACAGAGTGCCTTCCTTAGATAAGTAGAAGGTTTTCAAAAATAATGGAAAAAATAAAAAAGGCGGGGTTTTATAGGATATGGTATTTTCATGTTTTCGACATTAAGTGGAAAGGAAGAAAGAAGATGAACCCCCAACTTTTTAATTTTTTTCATTATTCTTCTAAAGCTTCTGCTTATATGGAAAAGGCATGCTACCAGTAAACTTTTTTTTTGCCAGGATACTTTTTATTCCTGAAAATCTAATTTTTTAATGTTTCTAGTCCCTTTTTAGATAAATAGTAGAACACCTCACCTACCGTCACGACCAGTGCCGTGGTGCCGCTAATTGAGGCGCAGTTCTTATTTCGATTATTACATAAAAAAATAGAACTTTTTCACAAGAAACGGCCTTTTCCGCAAATCTTGTTACTTTTTAGATTATTTGTGCAGAAAACTAGACAAAATGGCTTCTCTGTTTGGACTCAGTTTTACAAACGGGATTTCCCGATTATTTCCAGGGCCCTTAAGAGGCGAATTCTTCTGTGACTTAAAGTTGCACTGCCTGCCTGATTTGAGATGGATTCGATTTAAAAAATAATAATATTCTTACCCATCTTTACTGGTATCGACGATTCCTGCGAGTAGGTTGACAGAGTCAGGGTTATAATCGGCATCCGTATAAAGGCCAAGGTAACTCCGTACAAAGTCAGCCGGAGTCATGAACCTCTCACCATTCTTCTCCTGCGTCGCATACTGTAACAAATACCAAACTATTTCAATTCAAATGTCAAATAAAAAAACAATATGATGTATCAATTAAAAGGAAAATAATTTCAAAATCAGTCAACATAAAAAGTCCCGTTTTTATGAACGTTCGATTTTTGAATTATCTAAATCTTTTCAACTTTTGAAAAGGAATTCAAAAAACAGTTTAAAAAAATCGACTGGTGTCTTTCGACATTTTCACAATCACTTTCATTCTTTCCCATTCGCTCCTCTAGTCCCCTCCAATTCCTTCATCCACTCCTCATCCAATACTTCCTCTCCTAGAATCTTTACCACATTCTCTTGCTAGTTTTCTTCATTTTCAATTCCTCTCATACATGCTTCCATGTCTCCCCTTCCTGTTCACATATTCTGCACTTTCTGTTCTCCTTCTTTCCCCAGTACAACCCTTTCCTTACCTCGTTTACCAATCTGAACGTTTCTATTCTAATCCATTTTCTCTCTCCCCATCCCTTTTCTAAATACTTTAGTACTCCTTTTTTTCATCCACTTTAATCTTTTTATTACTAAATATGTAATTCAGAAGATGTATGTTGTCCATCACCTCCATTCATTTCCTAATCCCAGTCTGATTCAGTGGCACTATCTTTTTTTCCTCAAATTCTTTCTTTAACCTCTCCGGTAAAACACAATCCCCTATAATCTTTAACCTTCTTCCCTTTGCCTTTTTACACAATCGGTACCACTACCTTTTCTTTCCATAACTCCGGCCACTCCTCTCCTCTCCATACCTCTTCCTCGTCTTCTCCTCTTCCTCTTCCTCGTCTCCTTCCCTTCCCTCTTTTCTTCCCTTCCTAACTTTCTTCTCTATCCCTCCTAGCATATCCGTAAAATATTTCTTTCATTCAACCATCTGAATATCCTGGTTTACTCTTTTCCTTCTTTTTCTCTCTCTTGACTACTTTCCAAACCTCTTCTTCTATCCTAGCCTTCTCCAACTGTTCTTCAGACCATTAACTTTTCTTCTTTTTTTTTTATCATATCTCAGTATATTCCTTCATTTTTCTTCTATATCTTTCTCCACTACTTTTACCCTTTCTCCATTTTCTTAATTTCTTTCTCACTTCCTTCATCTTCTCTTTCCATTCCTCATCCCATCCATTTCTAACCTCTCCTTCTCTACCTTCATTCTTGCCAGTGCCCTCTAATACTCTTTTTATTTCTCCTATCATTATTTCCATCTCATCGTTTACATTTCCCTCTTCCATTTCTATATTCTTCACCTTTTCCTTGAAATTTTTCTTTATTCTATTGACCGATCTCCTCTTCCTGTCCTTTTTACCTTCACTTCCTTTTTATCCTTATTTTTATTACTCTTTTCCCCCTCTAATGAAAGTATTATGGGGAAGTGATCCGAATCTATATAACATAATCTTCTACCTCTGGCTTCTTGACCTTCTCTCTTGCCTCGTCGCCCACTATCACATAGTCAATAATCGTTCCCCTTTCTCCTTCTGGACTCATATATTCTCCTTCCTTATCCCTCTATATATTCCCGTTTACAATAAGCCATCCCCTCTCCTCCAAACTCTTTAACAATTTCTCTCCTTCCCTATTCCGTATCTTGTCTTTGGATTTTCTTCCTCGCTCTCTTCCCCATTCCCTTTCTCCTCTATCTTCTGTTCTTGCATTAAAATCTCCTCCTATTATAAGCTTAATACCTTCTTTATTTTCTTCCATCAGTTCTTTCATCTCCTCAAATTTCTCCTGCATATCTTCGTTTACATATACCCCCACTATCATCCACCTCTCTTCTCCCATCTTTACCTCTTCTACTATTAATCCTTCTTTTTCTTCTTTCATCTCCTTCCTATCCTTCCCTGTTATGTATTCCTTTCTTATTCCCAACACTTCCCACCATTGCTCTGCCTTTTTTATTTTTCCTCTTTGTATTTTGAATCTGTCATATGTAACAATTATCAAAATTCGCATTTTTAGGAGAGTTAAATTTTTAAATGACCTAAAGCTTTCCAATTTTTTAGGAGGAATTCAAAAAACAGTTTTAAAAAAATGTAACTGGTGTCTTTCGACAAGAATTTTATAATTTTACATTTGAAAACTTGAGAAATGTTCTTTTTCTGTTTTAATAGTACATTGTGCTATAAGCTGAAAAAGTGAGAGATTTAAGACGAGTGTGAAGTCAGCCACCCAAGCGGAGCGAGAGTGTCTATCACACGAGTTTTAAATCGTCGCTTTTCCAACATGTGGGACACGATACTTTTTCTATAATTTGCTTAGAAAGTGCTAGTTTTTTTACCTATTTTTTTTTAAACAGGAGAAGATTTGTTGTCGATCGACGCAACAATAACAATGGCAATCGTCAAAACCATGGCAATAATATGGCCATAACAGTAAGTTGGTAGCAGTGTTTGGTCAGGAAGGTTAGGAGTGGTCGAATTAGATACAACACAATAGCTGTGAGTTCACCTACACTTACTGAAGCAGGCCACAGGGTTTGTTCAGTAGTTCGCACTTCACTTACTTTTTTCACTGTGCGTCACTTTTTTCCCTTCGTCCGTCTACTTTTTTCACCGTTGCCCGGTAAGGTCGACACTGCGCATGCGCAACGTCATCGACAATAAATCGGTCACGTTTTACACAGAAAACAGGTGGAGAAACTAGCACTTCTTTGCGAATTATAGAAAAAAGGATTTTACTCTAATTGTTAAATAAAAATGTAATAAAGATGCACTTGACTTTGGTTTATGAGAACTAGAGTTAAATTTATTCCGAGTGACAATTTCTGTCAGTTGATGTATATCGAGAAGACGTAAAACGTTCACGTCGGCTTAGAATCTGTGTGATAAGGATTCCCTTTTACAAACGATCGTAACTCAAAACCCGTGAGACATTTAAGTAAGGCGATTATTTTAAATCAAATAAAATAAAATCGACCAACCCTCAAATTATGTCTAACTCGATATTCACCTGATTGAAGATTTCATGAAGGCGATCACTGTTTGCTCGCTTCAGATATCCGGAACCCTGGAACAAAAATAAAACATTCATAAGGAAAAGAAGAGACAAAAATATATTTTTTTTTATATTTCAAAACTAGGATTTCTAAATGTCAAAGTTAAGAATCAGAAGCGGACTGGGATTTACCAACCCGTTCGGTAAAAGTTTTGCAGGTCTGCTTTAAAAGCGGTTCTACGCAATTTAAAAAAAAAAATATTTCGAAATATTCCCAATACACTCAACTCTCCATTCAACTTCAGTCGCGGGTATGGCCTGCTATAACCGTGAGGCTCTTCCAAAAATTTCTTCGACGTAAACAGTCAGGGCCGTGTGAACCATTTCCAGTAGGAATAAATAATATAAATCAACTCTTTTTTGCACAATTGTAGATTTTTTTACCATAAAGAATGGACCTTTTTTTACTAATGAAGACTAATCAATGAAAAAATAATTTTCCGCATGTAATCAAAAATAAATGCGAAATATACACGCGAAAGTTCGAACTGTCCACTTTGTGGCTTCAGAACTGCTCGAATCCACAGCGCTCAAACGCTTCTTTTCGTTCTCTTGTACCCCCTCATCGACGGATGCAAGCCAGCGGAAATTCTAAGATGGTGGTAAATGGAGGCGAATTAAATCGAAAGTTGAGTGTATTTCAAAAGACCTGAAAGATTTCCAGGGTTTTCAAAGGATCAGCGGCGTAGCCAGAGGGTGGCTTGGGAGGCTTAAGTCCCCCCCCCCCTCTCCCTAAATTTTAGAAGTTAGGACGGCAAAAAAACTATCTTCTTATCAACTCCCTTCTCCATTTTCTCTCATTTTGTTTGAAAGTAAATTTGCAATCTTTTATAAATTAAAAAAAAATGTTTAACCCATGATCCAAGGTCTTTGAACGATAAAAAGTGTTTATTTCTTTTTGTTATGTAAAAATGACAAAAATTTCTTACGTAAACGCAATAAGTTCGCATACGCTCAACTATAGACTTGTGTATTTCCTGTATCCAAAAGTGCCTATTTAATAAATTTGTTTATCACAATTTTGTATAACAATTGTATAATAATTCCCGTTAAAATATTATTCTTGAGGGCAAAAAACTATTCTGCTGAAAGAAACCGATTTTCTGTATCCCAAACTACCGTTTTGAAACCGTTTTTGAAAACCGTAATGAATTTGCTTATCAGAATTGTTTATAATAATGGAAAATGTTGTTGAGTGTCAATATGTCCCATTAAAATTTTATTATTAAGGGCATATAGAACTATTCTGCTGAAAGAATGCATTTCATGTTACTGAAAGCGTCTATTTATGAATTTGTTTATCATAATCGTTTATAACAATTAACACTGTTGTTGAGTTTCAATATATGCCATTGAAATATTATTCTTGTGTGTGAAATAAACGATTGAGCTGGCAAAACGAATTTTCTGTACCCTAAAGTGCTTACTTAATGAAATTGTTTATGATAATTGTTTATAATAACGCTCAAAAATATAATTTCCCGTGTTTAGGTATAATGAGACATAAATTTTACATGATTCCACAAGAAGATCGAGGTAAAAAATACTTCCAGGCTTCAAAATACATGAAAAATTAATTTTGTCCATCCATTTGTTTATAACAACTAAGAAAATAAAGGAAGTTCATCCACAATATGACAATGTGTTCGGCGAATTTAAATTGATTAATTCCATATCTTTTTGAGAAAATATCAATGAATGAGGCAAAGCAGGGAGCACAAATATAAAAAATTATGTTTTTTGGCATTTTGAAACTTAGATAACAAATAAACAAAAATGTATTTTAAAAAATCGGGTGCAGTTCCGAAAAGTGATTTCACACTGCGTATACCCATGTACTTTGACTCCCTCATTTCGAAAATGATTGTGAAAATACCCGCAAATTTGATTTTCAAGGTCAAACCCCGAAAAGACGGTTATTTTTTCATTTTATTTCGATAGATATTGGTTTGAGACGAAAAAGCTTCAATTAGAGGTTATAGCCCTCGAAAAAATACGTCTTTTATGTTCCACAAATTTATCGCATCAATCCATTATTTTTCGAGAAAAATGGGATAATGTCCCAACAAGTACATTTTGCCAAAACTCCATTAGTTTCGGTATTACCTACTTACGTAACTTCACCACGGGAAAGTTGGAGTTTGGTCTTTAAGGTGCATTTTTTTGCATTTTGCATTCTACTGTTTTTTAAAAATGTTTCTTGTATTTTATTTATTTCTGTGACTATAGTCACAGAAATAATGTAGGTCACATACTTTCCCCACGCCAACGTCTCGTGGGGGGCGGGAAGGCACCCCTGTGACTGGTCACAGAAAGAATGTAGGTCACATACTTGATATACATCTCAAATGTACAAAAAGGGAGACTTCAAACATTTTAATTTTTGACAACCACTGCTTGAAATTCTTACAAGCAGTGGTCCTGCAATTTATACTCGTGACTTACAGTGGCGCACGTGCCGATTGACTTGTGGGTGAATGGGAAATTCCATAAGCCAAGCGTGCCTCCCGTGGTGCTCAACTTCAAATACAAACGTTTAATTCTAAAGCCTTCTCCTCTCTTTCCCCTCTCACATTAACATTATAGTTAATTTACTCTCATGATTTCCTCACGAGATATTGATAACCTGATCAATTATTAATATCTCCGAGAGGTTCTTTTAATTCCATTCTAATAATAATACAATAAAAGCACACTTGACACATGGTAGTTTGAAACCTATAAATCTCGGTGCATGTGAATATGTAACAATATCTTCTACTCTATAATTTTATTAATGTCATTCTCCACAATTATTTAATGTTCTTCTATTCTTATAAAAGTAACTCGGAGTTGAAAAAGCTATAAATTTTCGCACACAGCAATATCTTCTACTTTTTAATTCAACTAATGTATTCTTCAAAATTCCATAATGTTTTTAACTGTTTTTATCTTTATTATTACATTTTAAACGTTAATTGTAGTATTCATCAATTATAGTAGTAGAGAGAAAGCGGGCGGCTGGCAAGATGCACAAACGTGCAATGTTCTGATTGTAGCGCGCGCCAAAAATTTTTCCCTCCACAACTTCAGGGACCAATGAGGCACGACTCCCCCACCAAACCGAGCTGCCGTGCGCCTCCTAGGTGACCCTGCACAAAAGAACGCGCATCAGCCACCAGCGAAACTCACGAATGATTATGATTATTCGATTATCGATCAGTAATTGACCATGGTTCATGACAGAATTGACAGATCATTCATGTAGTTATTCACTCATCAGATTCGATCGAATTGAATCAGAATTAAATTGATCAGAATTGAATATCAGATAGATTACATCATGAATTATTGGAGTTCAATATGAATTGGAGTACAGTGTTTACAGGAGTACAGTGTTCACAAGTGTTGAGTGTGTTCCCAAGTGTCGAGTGTGTTCCTTCCATGTGCGTGCTCGGCATGTGCAAGAAACATTAAGTGCGGGAGTCGTACCTAGTGCATCATCATGGAGCACAGTAAACGACAAAAGAAGGATAGCTAAGCGGTGCCTCTACAAAACCGTTATGAAGCGTTATCATCCGACGACGATCCACATCACGAGTCTCCACAGAACAACGAGAACATCGACACCGACGAGGAGGATGCAAACCAAGAAGTTGAAACTACAAAGGATCAGAACAGAAAAGAGTTCCTCCTATAATTATAACCAGGGCTATCGCAAACTACGCCAAAACGATAGGACATCAAAAATGCCACACCCAGCCAAAATGTCGAGGTGGCATTAGTTAAGGAAGTACTCTCAGTTCGATTGGATGCGCGAGAAGATTATGACGCTTTGCGCAAGGCGTTGGATATTGAAAAAGTGCCATATTTTACGCACATGTTCAAGGAACAGAAACCAAAAAGCCTAGTGCCTAAAGGCTTACCGAATCTGTTAGTGATGGACATTGTGAATGATATCAAAAATCAAGGTGTGAAGTGTAAAAAAGTCGCGCTTTTGAAATAAAGAAAAAAACTCAAAAATGAGGACAAACCTGAAAAATTGAATAAAACATACCATCCAAATATCCTTGTTATTGTGAACCCGGATGTAAGCCTTAAAACAGTGAGAAGTACTAGATATGTGTGCTCGGTCAGGGTATACTGGGGAACTTCCCGAAATATTAGACGCGCTACCCAGTGTCACAGATGCCGAAAATTCGGTCACGGTTCCTCACACTGCAACAGTGTTCCGAAATGTGTAAAGTGTATCAACGATCATTTAACCAAAGATTGTGAAAAACTAAGTACCGATCCTGTGCAGTGCGTCAACTGCTTGGGGAATCATCCTGCAAATTTTTCCAAGTGCGAAGTATACATTAAGTACTTGGAAAAGTGAACTCAAGAAAAGCTAAGTCTATTTACCATGGCAGGCGACAACAAAGAGACTTGCCTACTCCAAGGCCACACTAGAACTTTCCGCCGTTAAGGCCATCGACTAAAACCTCAAAGGTGCTTACAACCCCTGGAACAGCCAAGCACATATGGGGTAGGACAGGGGTACTTACAACCACTGGAGCTGCTAAGTACTTTCCAGCTAAGAACCAGGAACAGGACAGGCGGCAAGAGCACCACCATGCATCAGATTTCTGCGAACAATCGACTGAGCTCCACGAACTGAACAACATTTGTGATCTAGGTAAGATGCTGAGGCTAATTAGAAATTAAAAATCCAAACTATTGGGAAACGAACTCATGGCGCTGCGATCGCAAGATGGCGGAGGTAGACGGTAGGTTTTGAATATCAACATAGTGTTATATGTGAACAAAACCTTCAATAATTTAAAAAATGAAGCTCTCCCTTGGTGAAATTTATGTTTTCGCGAAGTCTTCGCCAACGAAGAGAAATTTTATCGAAGGCGAACGTGTTTTAAACGCTGGACATATTATTTATTGTGGGAAAAAGTCGGTAAACGATTTGTTTGCTCTTGTAGCATA
>JAUMHM010000072.1:9763370-9787060 GCA_032362435.1 Melikaiella ostensackeni | reverse complement strand
CCCAATTTTCCTAACATTGATTTCAAGATACTTGAGATTTTTCCAAAATAAGGTAGGACAACCGTATTGAATCTATTATAATCCTGTACATTGTTTCAGTTCTGATTATTACCTTTACTCTTGATTTGAACAAATCTGTTATGCATATGCTTGTCAATAAAAGTAATAGGATAATGGTTGAGAACAAGAATCTGTATAATTCAATATTCTTTTCATGGAATGTAGAATGAGATAATTTAAGAGTTGTATCAGTTAAATTCTTTACAACTCCTATTTTGTTTTGAATGGAATGATTCGAATTCAAATTTAGTGTGCTTTCTGAAGAAATAGTTTTTCTGTGCCAATCAGTAATAATATAATTTTAAGCAGTTTTTATTAAGGTCAAATCAAGAAAATTCAATCTACCTTCTGTTTCAATTTCAAAAGGAAACTGTAATCTTGGATGTATACTATTAAATACATTAAGTAGGGTATCTACATTTTGTGCATGTAGAGATAATACAGAATCATCCACATATCTTGCATAAATGGCTAATTCAAAATTATTTCTGTTAAAACCTTCATTTTCCAAATCTTCCATCACTATTTCAGCAATAATTGATGACAAGACTGAGCCTATCGGAGTCCCAAATTTTTGTTTATAGAAAGTACCATTGAATTTAAAATAAACGGAATTGAAAACATATTTAATAGCACCAAGAAATTGTTCTTTTGCAATCTTAGTGTGAAGTTTGATCGTATCCCATCTATTTTCAATAACAAGTTTAACTCTTTCATATGGAATGTTAGGAAATATGGCTATTACATCAAAGAAGACAAAAATGCAATTTATTGGTATCTTAACAGTTTCGATTAATTTCAGAAAGACAGCACTGTGTTTGACTGATCTTGCTGAAAGGGTAATTGATTCTTTGATAATTTCACTGAGAAGTTTGTCTTATTTTCTCGTGGGTGAATCTATTGTTGAAATAACCGGTCGTAAATGAAGTTCTGCTTTATGAGCTTTTACTAGGCCATAGGGAAGAGATAGATTTATTTGAATTGTGTTACTGTTGCACCTATGGATATTGTTTACCAAACATTTTTGAAGTCCTAATGTTTCTCGAATTTTAAATGTACCTTTTCGAATCATTTTTGTAGGACCATTTGGAATAACTGCGAAGCTATCTTTATCATCAAAAATATGCATCATTTTTCGATTATAAACATCTTTTAATATTGCAACTATAATACTCCCTTTATCAGCCTTAGTAATCAATAATTCAGGATGACCTTTTAAAAAAAGTTTTGTTTCAAATAATCCTTCGCTTAATTCTTTTTCTAATCAGGTTTGTGGATCAACATTATTCAAAAATTCATTCGATAAACCCATAAATCTTGCTCTGAATTCTTGTACTTTGTTTTCTGGTAATTTTGAAATTTAGCTTTAATGTCTTTAATGATTTCAAGGAATTGTTTATACTTTTTTTCAATTCAATTTTTCATAGGTAACGAGGGTATCGCCTCTTTTCACCAGATGTATGTAAAACCTTTTGGCAACCTTATTCTTTGGATAAGTACCAGGTTTAGATTTAAATTAATTATAGCTTGAAGGAAGCTAAAAAAATAATAACAAAATTTTATGTAAACAAAGAATGAGAAATGAAGGAAATAGATCATAGTGCTTAGATCAAATTTTTCAGGTTGATTTAGAACCAATCTATTCTAATCATTCCAATTTTCAAAATATATGGAAATAACAGGTACAAAAATGACAACATTGTCAGATTAGAAAATCATTATTACCTGAAAACAGAGATAATTGATAGCAATTATTATTTTGGCACATATTTCATTCCTTGATAGGCGAACTATTCTGAATAAAAACCAAAGGCAATTATTTATTTCTTTAGTTGAAAATTGATTTACACATATTCAAAATTCTGACCAAAATTAAAGTCAATGTATCAAATTGATGACTCCATCCCAAATTTTGTTGTATCTGGCAAGATCTATTTTCAAATTGATAGCTTTGTTACCTTCTCTCTTTATAAATAGCATATCCACGAATTCTCTCTTTTTTGATTCTCATCACCCCAACTTGTATCAATTTCATTGAACTCCATATTAACAAAACAAATCTATTCAGGTAATTCCATTTTCAAAAAAAAAATGAATCAACCTTGGAAAATTCAACTGTTGAAGATTCAATTTTCAATTTTCAGAATTATCAGTTCTACTGTGGAAGATACAACTGTTGTAATTTCAAATGTTGGAAATTAAACTCCTGTAATTTCAACTGTTGAAAATTAAACTCCTGTTATTTTAACTGTTGAAAATTAAACTTCTGTAATTTCCACTGTTAAAATTTCCATTTTCTGCTAAATTCAATTTTCTAAAATTCTCAACAGTTGAAAATTCAAGAAAAAAGCAATGATTTACCTGTTGAAAATTCAATTTTCTTTCATTTTCAACAGTTGAAAATTGAAGAAAAAAACTTTTTGAAAGAAAACTGAATTTTCAACTGTTGGAAATTGAAGAACTTTGAATTTTCGACAGCTGAATTTTTAACATTTGAAAATTCAATTCTCTTTCAAAACTATCTTTTTTTCTTGAATTTTTAACTGTTGAAACTTAAAGAAAATTAAAATTTGAATTTTCAACAGTTGAATCTCCGCTTTTTTCTTGAATTTTCAACTATTGAAAATTGAAGAAAATTGAAAATTCATCCGTCGAAAATTCAATTTTTCATTTTCTTCAATTTTCAACTTCGACAGTTGAATTTTCTACTGCTTAAAATTCAATTTTCTTTAATTTTCAACTGTTGAAAATTCAAGAAAAAAACGCATTTTGGATGAAAGATCAACCTTAGAAAATTAAACTGTATAAAAATCAACTTTCAATTTTCTTCAATTTTCAACTTCAGCAGTTGAATTTGCAACTATTGAAAATTGAAGAAAATAAAAAATTCATCTGTTCAAAATTCAATTTTTATACTTCTTCAATTTTCAACTTCGACAGTTGAATTTTCAACTGCTTAAAATTCAATTTTCTTTCATTCTCAATTGTTGAAAATTCAAGAAAAAAACGCATTTTGGATGATAATTTTCATCAGTTTAAAATTCAACCTTAGAAAATTAAAATGTTTAAATTCAACTTTCAATTTTCTTCAATTTTCAACTTCAACAGTTGAATTCCCAATAGTTGAATTTGCAACTGTTGAAAATTTAATTTTTAATTTTCTTTAATTTTCAGCTGTTGGCAATTGAAGAAAAAAATGAATTTTGAAAAAAATAGAATTTTCAACTGTTGAAAACTGGAGAACATTGATTTTTTGACAGTTGAATTTTTAACAATTGAAAATTCAATTTTCTGTAAAAACTCGCTTTTTTCTTGCATTCTCAACGGTTAAAAAATTGAAGAAAATTGTACATTAAATTTGAAACAGTTAAAAATTGAGGAAAATTAAAATTTGGGTTTTCAACAGTTGAAACTCCGCTTTTTCTCAAATTTTCAACTGTTGAAAACTTTAGAAAATTTAAAATTCATCTGCTTAAAATTCGACTTTCGTTTTTCTTCAATTTTCAACTTCAAATGTCGAATTTCCAACTGCTTAAAAGTCAATTTTCTTCAATTCATAACAGTTGAAAATTCAAGAAAAAAACGAATTTTGAATTATAATTGATGAAAACTAAATTTTCATCAGTTGAAAATTGAATTTGCATCAGTTAAAAATTGAATTTTCATCAGTTGAGAATTCAACCTTAGAAAATTCAACTGTTGAAAAATCAATTTTCAATTTTCAGAATTATCAGTTCAACTGTTGAGGATACAACTGTTGTAATTTCAACTGTTGAAAATTAAACTGCTGTAATTACAACCTTTGAAATTTCAATTTTCTGCAAAGTTCAATTCTCTGGAATTTTCAACACTTGAAAATGCAAAAAAAGGACGAATTGTGAAAGAAAATTAAATTTTCAACTTTTGGAAATTGAAGAAAATTGAATTTTCGACAGGTGAATGTTTAGAAATTCAAAATTTAATTTTCTTTCAAAACTTGTTTTTTTTTTCAAATTTTTAACTGTTGAAACTTGGAAAAAATTAACATTTGAATTTTTAACAGTTGAATCTCCTCTTTTTTGAATTTTAAACTATAGAAAATTTAAGAAAATTGAAAATTCATCTGTTTAGTATTCAATTTTTAATTTTCTTCAATTTTCAGCTCCAATAGTTGAATTTTCAAATACTTGAAATTCAATTTTCTTCAATGCTCAAATGTGGAAAATTCAAGAGGAAAGCGCATTTTGAATGAAAATTGATAAAAATTGAATTTTCATCAGTTGAAAATTCAACCTTAGAAAATTCAAATGTTTAAAAATCAACTTTCAATTTTCTCTAATTTTCAACTTTAACAGTTGAATTCCCAATAGTTGAATTTTCAACTATTGAAAAGTAAATTTTCTTTAATTTTCAGCAGTTGAAAGCTGAAGAAAAAGGCGAATTTTGAAAGAAAATAGAATTTTTAACTGTTGGGAATTGAAGGAAATTGGATATTTGACAGTTTAATTTTTAACAATTGAAAATTCAATTTTCTTTCGAAACTTGCTTTTTTCTTGAATTCTTAACTGTTGAAAATTGGAGAAAATTGTACATTGAATTTTAATGAGCTAAAAATTCAACTGCTGAAAATTTAAAACGATTAAAATTTGAATTTTCAACACTTTTTCTCAAATTTTCAACTGTTGAAAACTGAAGAAAATTGAAAATTCATCTGTTTAAAATTCGATTTTTGATTTTCTTCAATTTTCAACTTCAACAGTTGAATTTTCAACTGCTTGAAATTCAATTTTCTTTAATTCTCAATAGTTGAAAATTCAAGAGAAAAAACGCATTCCGGATGATAATTGATGAAAATTAAATTTTCATCAGTTGAAAATTCAACCTTAGAAAATTAAACTGTTGATAATTCAATTTTCAATTTTCAGAATTGTCAGTTCAATAGTTGAAGATACAACTTTGTAATTTCAACTGTTGAAAATTAAACTGCTGTAATTTCAACTGTTGAAATTTCAATTTTCTGCAATGTTCAATTTTCTGAATATTTCAACAGTTGAAAATTCAAGAAAAAAGCGATGATTCATTTGTTTAAAATTCAGTTTTCAATTTTCCTTAATTTTCAACAATTGAAAATTCAAGAAAAAAACGATTTTCGAAAGAAAATAGAATTTTCAACTGTTGAAAATTAAATAAAATTGAATTTCTGACAGTTGAATTTTCAAAAATTGAAAACTTAATTTTCTTTTAAAACTCGCTATTTTCTTGAATTTTTAACTATTGAAAATTGAAGAAAATTGATAGTTCATCTATTTAAAATTCGATTTTTAATTTTCTTCAATTTTCAACTCCTACAGTTGAATTTTCAACTGCTTAAAATTCAGTTTTCTTCAATTCTCAACAGTTGGAGAATTTGAAAAAAAAAACATTTTGAACGAAGATAGATGAAAATTGAATTTTCCTCAGTTGAAAATTCAACCTCAGAAAATTCAACTGTTTAAAAATCAATTTTCTTCAATTTTCTTCTTCAACAGTTTAATTCTCAATAGTTGAATTTGCAACTGTTGGGAATTCAATGTTCAATTTTCAGAATTATCAGTTCAACTGCTGTGATTTCAAATGTTGAAAATTAAAATGTTGTTGATTTCACTGTTGATAACTAAACTGTTTTGATTTTATCTGTTGAAATTTCAATTTTATGCAATGTTCACTTCTCTTAAATTTTCAACAATTGAAAATTCAAGAAAAAAGCGATTATTCAACAATTGAAAATTTAAATTTGAATTTTCTTCAATTTTCAATGGTTGAAAATACAAGAAAAAAGCGAATTTTGATAGAAAATAGAATTTTCAACTGTTGAGAATTAATGAAAATTAAATTTCTGACAGTTGAATTTTTAACAATTGAAAATTCAATTTTCTTTCAAAAATCGCTTTTTTATTGAATTTTTAACTGTTAAAAATTGAAGAAAATTGTACATTGAATTTTAAACAATCAAAACTTCAACTGGCGGAAATTGAAGGAGTTTAAAATTTGAATTTTCAACAGTTAAATCTTTGCTTTTTTCTTGGATTTTAAACTGTTGAAAATGGAGGAAAATTGGAAATTTCAAAAAATTGAAATTTTAACTGTGGTTTTTTCAACAGGTGAAATTACAACATTCGAATTTTCAACTTTTGAATCTTTAATAATTTAAAATTTAACCGCTGAAAATTCAAATTTTTTTTCAAAACTTCCTTTTTCCTAGAACTTTTACTTGTTGAAAATGAAAGGAAATTGAATTTCAAACATTTGAAAAAATTTTAAACTGTTGAGAATTGAACAATCTTGAGAAAAATTGAAATTATAACAGTTTAACTTTCCACAGTCGTATCTTGAACCGTTATATTTTCAACAGTTCCAAATTCTATTTTCAATTTTCTTGAGTTTTCAACTGACGAAAATTCAAGAAAAAGGCGTATTTCGTATTAAAAACAAGTGTTTAAAATATTATGTTTACATCATTATTTTCGTTGAGCTTGAAATCTAGCAACGCTCATCAATACCAAAACTAGAACATATCAATTTTCTATGAAAAAAGATGAATTCTTAACAAAATAATATCATTTTAAACAAAATAATTAAACTTTCAGCCAAGTACTTGAATTTTCAACCAAAAGAAATGAATTCTCAAAGAAAAATGTAATAGTTGATACTTCAACCAGAAAATATTTTAATTTTAAATCATAAAATGTTGAGGTCAACCAAAAGAGATGAATTTTCAACAAAATATTGTATCATCATCTAAAACTAAATAATTTTCAACCAAACAGTTGCATTTTTGACCAAAAAGATTAATTTCTGCAAAAAGCACAAAATTTCAAAAAAAATAGTTGAATGCTTAACTAAAAACAAATAATTTTCAACCAAACAATTGCATTTTGTACCAAAAAGATTACTATTCTACAAAGAAAACGAATTTTCAAGAAAATACATAATAGTTAGTAGAACAGTTGAAAAAGTAAAATTTCAAACCAAATAATGAAACTTTCAATCGCAGAAGTTGAATTTTTAACAAAATATATGAATTTTCAACCAAAAAGATAAGTATTCTACCAAAAAGACTAGAAAAATTAAAATTTCAAACCAAATAATGAAACTTTCAATCGCAGAAGTTGAATTTATAACAAAATATATGAATTTTCAACCAAAAAGATTAGTATTCTACCAAAAAGACGAATTTTTAAGAAAATACATAAATTTTCAACCAAAAAGACGAGTTTTCAATCAAATAGTTGAATCCTCAACTAAAACCAAATAATTTATAATCGAAAAGTTGCATTTTTGACCAAAAAGATTAATTTTCTACAAAAAGCGGAAAATTTCAATAAAATAGTTGAATGCTCAACTAAAAACAAAAAATTTTCAACCAAAGAGTTGCATTTTTCATCAAAAAGATTAGTATTCTACCAAGAAAACGAATTTTGAAGAAAATACATAATAGCAGAATAGTTAAAATAATATAATTTTAAACCAAATATTTAAATTTTCAATCGCAAAAGCTGAATTTTCAACAAAACGTATGAATTTTCAACTACATGGCTGAATTTTCAACCAAAAAGACGAATTTTCAACAAAATACATAAATTTTCAACCAAAAAGTAGAATTTCCTTGCAAAAAAGATGAATTCTCAACAAAAAATGTTACAGTTGATATTTCAACTAAAAACGATTCAATTTCGAATAAAAACAGTTGAATTCAACCAAAAAAGACGAATTTTAAACAAGATAGTTAAATCCTCTTTCGAAACAGATTAATTTTTTACCAAGCAGTGGCATTTTTGATCAAAAAGGATTAAATTTCTACCAAAAAAGATGAATTTAAAAACTGAAAAGACGATTTTTCAATATAATATTTGAATTTCACACCAAAAACCATTTTTTAGTCAAGAAAGGAAAAAAACTTCAATCAAATTGCCCAATTTTAGTCAAAAAGATGAATTTTCAAACAAAACGAAAACACTTGAATTTTCAAACAAAAAGGATGACTTTTTACGAAATCCTTGAATTTTCAACAAAATTAATTAAATTTTTAAGCAAAAAAATAATAAATTCTCATATAGAAATATAATATTAGAATTTTCAACCAAAAGGATTTACCTTTCAAAGAAAAATAGTAGGATTTTCTTTTTGTGTTCTATTAAGGCCATGTTACACTTATCCGATTCCTACCTTACCGACATTTTTTTTGCAATAGCTTACGTCCGTACGAATTGAGATATCAAGTTGAAAATTTGAGAACTTAATTAAAAGGCACTAAGGAACGTTTTTATGGTCCCAAATTTCTAGAACTGTAAAAAAAACTAATTTTGGAAAATTTTGGAAATTTTTTTTTTGATTTTCCAGAAATTTTGGACCATACAAACGTTCACTAGTGCCATTTATGTAATTTCCCAGATTTTCAACTCCATATCTTAATTCATGTGGACGTGAGTTGATGCAAAAAATGTCGGTAAGGTAGAAATCGGGTAAGTATCACATGGCTGTCTGAAAAATGAAACAAAATTAATTAACACTATTAAAACAAGTATTTTCTTTTTCTATCGACTTGGCAGTCTAGTCTGGCTCAGACCTGGTGTTGGACTGCCTTCCATGACATGAGCGAATCACTGACTCTTTTTTAATTTTTAGTGAGACGAATGTACATTGTACAGTTTGCGGTAGCTTAGTGGGTGGCATGCGCGATTTATAACTAAGGCCGTTAGGGTTCGATTCTCGGTGCTTTCGAATTTTCTGCGAATGCGTTCTTCTAGTGTTGTATTTAACATGTATGTTGAGATACTTTAAGAACTATCTATACGCTTAATAATTAGAATTTTTTAATTTGTTATTTGCTATTATTCACTTATTATTTGCTTTATCTATTATGCACTATGTACTATTTATTTATTTACTTGTGACTAGCCGGTTCAGCTAGAGGCTGATCCAGACGTCCTGGTCTCGGCCTGGCTAACGCCAGAAGATTTTTCCACACAGGTTGATCCAACTTCGAAATGAAAGTAGAAACCCTGGATTTTCTGGGCTTATATTCTAAGGGCAATGCCCTCATTTCAAATGCACCCCTTATATACCTATATATAGGGTAAAAAATTCAGGAAGGGAGATCGAGAGTGAGGGTCTTTTATGTTCAGTCAGTGGGTCCCGGTGACCTCGAAATGAACGCAGCACCGGGATCGATATTCGCAGCTATTCCATATAAAATCCACTGCAGATAACCCTCTTTCAATAAATATCAAATCATTAACAAAAATCACCAAATTTACTTCATTCTTCAAAAAAAGTGTACATGAAAAAAATATATGCCGCGGAAATCATTATGAGAACTAATCGACTATTTAATTCACTTTTACACCCCTAGATTCCCTTATTAACAATCTGGAATGATGCACGTTAACTAGATCATGGTTTTATAAAATACATGTAAAAATACTACATGTGTAATATAATACATATAATTTCACTGACATACCGTAAGATAAGTGTTATTGAGTTTTTAGTTCACTTTTACACCCCTGAGATGCACGTTAACTACATCATGGTTTTATAAAATACATGTAAAAATACTGCATGTGTAATATAATACATTTAATTTCACTGGCATACCGCAAGATATGTGTTATTGAGTTTTTAGTTCACTTTTACACCCCTATATATTCCCTTATTTATAATCTAGAGTGATGCACGTTAGATAGATCATGGTTTTATAAAATACATGCAAAATACTGCATATGTCATATAATACGTATAATTTCCCTGATATACTGTCAGACATGTGTTATTGGTTAACTAGATCATGGTTTCATAAAATACACGTAAAAATACTGCATGTTTCATATAACACGTAAAATTTCACTGATATACCGTAAGACATGTGTTATTAGTTAACTAGATCATGGTTTTGTAAAATACACGTAAAAATACTGCATGTTTCATATAATACGTAAAATTTCACTGATATACCGTAAGACATGTGTTATTGGTTAACTAGATCATGGTTTTGTAAAATACATGTAAAAATACTGCATGTGTAATATGATACGTATAATTTCACTTATATACCGTAAGACATGTGTTATTGGTTAACTAGATCATGGTTTTATAAAATGAATGTAAAAATACTACATGTGCATTATCATACGTATAATTTCACTGATATACCATAAGACATGTGTTATTGAGTTTTTTGTTCACTTTTAGACCCCTTTAGATTCCTTTATTATCAATCTGGAGTGATGCATTTTAACTAGGTCATAGTTTTATAAAATACATGTAAAAGTACTGCATGTTTAATATGGCACGTATAATTTCACTGATACATACCGTAGACACGTGTCATTAGTAAAAGACATATTACACTCTATGTGATGATATATAATATATAACATATAATATGTAATGTATATTATAAGAATTGCTTATTGCGTATTAGTATCTGATTTCAATTTTATGAATATTTAATCTTTCTTATGTGAAAAACACACGTGTAATCTTTTATGCGTAAAAAAGTGCGCGCACTCTATTTGAGAAATACATATGTAATATGTATATGTATAGGCGAAAGTTGCGTATGTGCTAAAATTATGCACGTACTGAAGGTTTAAAATAAATATTGTCGTCTCATTTGACATTTGTATGTAAAAAAGTGACCCATAATACTTTACTCTAAGTAGGCATATTTCATATATAAGAATATGAATGCATGTTTTCGGTAAACGTTATACTTCTATTAATAAAATATCAAATAATATCAAACTAATAACTTTAAATTCAAATTCAAAATTGATAAGTGACTAGAGTTTTAAAGCATTTACATAAAAGTCTTCCGTGACACTTGGATTATTTTAATCAAAATTTACTAATTCTGCAAAATATATTCCAAATGCTGATATAAGTACAATTTAATGCAAAATTTAATACTTGAAAACGAATTCAAGATTATATCTGATTATATCATGAGATCTAAAGTCAAAATAGTCATCACACCCATTTTTTAATACATGATCGAGAACATGATTTACTCTTATGCGCGCGACTCATGTTATTATGGATTCTAAACGAGAATACTAAATAAAAAAAAATTATGAATAAAGAAGACTTACCCACCTCTGGGCTTGATGCTCTGACGACAAACGGGTCCAACATTCCCAGGAAGAGGGTTATTACCTGAACGTTTTATCCTTACAAATGTTTTCGAAAAAGATTCGTGACTAATGTATACGAGTCCGGAAGTAGGATTTGTTATTATAATAAATTAAAAGCACGCACAGTTTTTTCAAAAGGTTTTCGCGAATTAATTTTATTAAAAAGAGAGAATTTTTTATGGTTTTCGAAATATCGTAGACGCGGAAATAAAAACACCGTATGGTACGGAAGTCACCGCGCTACTAGACGCAAGTGCGCTCGGATTCGTTCGCGCACGCCATCTCCCATTCTAAAAATGAGATTTTCGTATTTTTATATTGCAGGTAGTTGGACACAGTTGTTTTACGAATTTAAAAAAATTTATAAATATTTATTGCGCGGAGACAGGTCAGAAAATAATTATTGTCAAATTATCATTCTCGAGATTTAATTAGTGAAGTTAATTTCTGTGGAATGATTTTTTTTAACGCGAGAGGTGTGAAAATAGTGTAGAAAAATAGTAAAGAAATGGCGCGTTTCAATCATTTTTATAGAAAATCTAATAATAATAATTACAATTTTACCATTTTTTCTTAGTTACTGTAACCATCAAATATTTTTTACAGCTTTCGACATTTCTGTTTAAAATTCAACCCATATGGAATTTTTTCTGAATAATTATAAAAATATTGACATTTGGTTGAAATTTATTTTTATAATGAAATGCAATACATTACAATAAAGTAAAGTAATGTGAAATTTTTAATCAGATGTAAAATTTTGTAAGGGTGCATGAATTCTACCAAAAAATTGGAGTTTTTGTTGGATTTTTTTCAAAGTTTCGACTATCCCTGGTGGAAATGAATTTTAATAATACTAGACAGTGCCTACAATAAATCACAATAAAAGTACAATAATGTGAAATTTTTTTTTTTTTTGTAAAAATTTGTACAATTTTAGACTTTTGTAAAATTGTCCAGATGCTATAGCAAAATATAATATAGTTTCTACTATTTCTAGTACTTACATTTTTCTGTAATATGTATATGCGATTTTTTGGTAATTTTCTACAATTTTTAAAGATTTTTCTAAACATTGTGGAAAAAATATACTAGAATCAACAATTTTTTGCTAGAATTCCAATAATTTTACCAAATTCTGCAAGTGACTGTACAATATTTTCCCAAAAAATTACAATTTCAATGTAATTCATTGTATTTTATTGTCAATGAAAAATTCAATATTTTAATAATTATTATAATATCGAAATTTACTCGGCAGAAATGTATTTTTAGTATCAAATGCAATGTATTACAATAAAGTACAGTTGTTTGAAAGTTGTAATTACATGCAAAATTTGGTAGAATTGGCCGTATTCTAGCAGAAAGTTGTGATTTCCAGGCGTTTTTTTTTTAATTTTCTACAATTTTCAAAGATTTTTTTAAACATTATGGAAAAAATCTAGTAGAATCAACGATTTTCTGCTAGAATTCGAATACTTATACCAAATTTTATAAGTGATTATATTATATTTTCCCCAAAAAATACAATTTAAACAGAATTATGTTTTATCGAAATTTATCGTACTTTATTGTTAATAAAAAATGCAATACTTTAATAATTATTATAATATAAAATTTTCCCCGTCGGAAATGTATTTTTAGTATCAAATGAAATGTATTAGAATAAAATACAGTTGTTTTAAAATTGTAATCATATGTCAAATATTGTCCAAATTCTAGCAGAAAACTGTAATTTGCAGGCGTTTTTTTTTGTGTAATCTACATTAGAAAAAATTTAACATTATGAAAAAAATTTACTAGAACCGACGATTTTTTGCTGGAATTCCAATACTTTTATCAAATTCTATAAGTGATTATACAATATTTTCCCAAAAGAAAAATTTTAACATTATTATATCTTATCGTAATTTATTGCATTTTATTGTCGATAAAGTGCAGTAGTTTCAAATTTATAATTACATGTAAAATTGTCAAAATTCTAGCAGAAAATTGTAATTTCCTGGCGATTTCAATGTAATTTTATAATATTTTCAACATTTTTTATATATAAAATAATGGAAAAGCTTTTTAGAAACTTGATAAAATATATTTTAAAAACTACAAAAAAAATCTGCATGCACTACAGTTTTTGGCAGAAATTCGAACTCTTTCGCAAAATTTCACAAAATTTTACAAAAACTTTAATGTTTTACATTATTGTACTTTATTAAATTTAGTTATAAATAATCTATAAAAAATATCCAATGACTGTAGAACAAATATTTTCGGTGAGCCCAGGCACATCGTAAATAATAATAATTATTATTATAAACAAATATTTACTATTTGGTGTATTATTTTGAATTAAAATTCATTAGTTTAATGGAAATATTAACTTTTAAAATTCCTAAAAAAGGCGTCGTCGGTAAATGACGTTACGCGCTTTTACCGGTGGGAGGGGTTCCATAGAACGTGATGGAATGTGACAAGGGGAGAGGGGGAATTAAACATTGAATTTTCAACACTTTAATCTCTGTTTTTTTCTTGAATTTTCAACTGTTAAAAATTGAAGAGAATTGAAAATTCATCTGTTTAAAATTTTATTTTCTTCAATTTTCAACTGCAACAGTTGAATTTTCAACAACTTCAAATTCAATTTTCTTCAATTCTCAACAGTTGAAAGTTCAAGGGAAAAAAATAATTTTGAATGAACATTGAATTTTCATCAGTTAAAAATTCAACCTTGGAAAATTCAACTGTTTAAAAATCAATTTTCAATTTTGTCGATTTTCAAGTTCAACAGCTGAATTTTCAATAGCTGAACTTGCAACTGTAGAAAATTTAGTTTCCGATTTTCAGAATCATCAGTTCAACTGTTGAAGAAACAACTGTTGAAATTTCAATTTTCTGCAAAGTCCAATTCTCTGAAATTTTCAAGAGTTGAAAATTTAAGAAAAAAGCGATGATTCAACTGTTGAAAATTTATTTTTCAATTTTATTTCTTTTTCAACAGCATTTATTAAAATTGAACTTTCATCAGTTGAAAATTGAACTTCAGAGAACTCAACCGTTTAAAAATCAATCTTCAATTTTCTTCAATTTTCAACATGAACAGTTGAATTTTCAATAGTTGAATTTGCAACTGTTGAAAATTCAATTTTATATTTTCAGAATTATCAGTTCAACTGTTGAAGATGCAACTGTTGTCATTTGAACGGTTGAAAATCAAAGTGTTGTAATTTGAACTGTTGAAATTTCAATTTTATGCAATGCTCAACTCTCTGAAATTTTCAACAGTTGAACATTCAAGAAGAAAGCGATGATTCAACTGTTGAAAATTCAATTTTCAATTTTTCTGAATTTTCAACAGTTGAAAATACATGAAAAAGTTGAATTTTCAAAGAAAATAGAATTTTCAACTTTTGAAGATTAAAGAAGATTAAATTTTCGACAGTTGAATTTTGAACAATTGGAAACTAACTTTCTTCTAAAACTCGCTTTTCTCTTAAATTTTTAACTGCTGAAAATTGAAGAAAATCGTTAATTAAATTTTAAACAATAAAGAATTCAACATTTGAACATTTAAAAAAATTAAAAATTGAATTTCCGACAGCTGAGTCTCAGTTTTCTTCTTAAATTCTCAACTATTGAACATTGAAGAAAATTGAAAATTCATATGTCGAAAATTCATATGTCGAAAATTCAGTTTTCAGTTTTCTGCTCAAACTGCTTGAAATTCAATTTTCTTGAATTTTCAATAGTTGAAAATTTAAGAAAAAAACGGATTTTCAATGAACATTTATAAAAATTGAATTTTCGTCAGTTGAGAATTCAACCTTAGGAAATTCAAATGTTTAAAAATCAATTTCCAATTTTTCTTCAGTTTTCAACTTTAACAGTTGAATTTTCATTAGTTGAATTTGCAACTGTTGAAAATTCAATTTGCAATTTTTAGAATTATCAGTTCAACCGTTGAAGATACAACTATTGTAATTTCAACTGTTGAAAATTAAATTGTTGTAATTTCAACAGTTGAAATTTCAATTTTCTGCAATGTTAAAATCTCTAAAATTTTCAACAGTTGAAAATTCATGAAAAAAGCGATGAATCAACTGTTGAAACTTCGTTTGTAATTTTTTTAACTTTTCAACAGTTGAAAATTTAAGACAAAAGCGAATTTTGAACGAAAATAGAATTTTCAACATTTGAAAATTGAAGAAAATTAAATTTCCGACAGCTGAATTTTTAACAATTGAAAATTTGATTTTCTATCAAAATTCACTTTATTCTTGAATTTTTAAAGGTTGAAAATTGAAGATAATTGAAAACTGAATTTTAAACAGTTGAAAATTGAAGAAAATTGAAATTTGAATTTTAAACACTTAAATCTTTGCTTTTTCTTGGATTTTCAACTGTTGAAAATGAAAGAAAATTGAAAATTTCAGAAAATATAAATTTCATTTATAGGTTTTTCAACATTTTTAATTACAACAGTTGAATCTTGAATAATTAAATATTAAACTGCTGAGAATCAAATTTTCTTTCAAAACGCGCTTTTTTAAATTTTTAATTGTTGAAACTGGATGAAAATTGAATTTTAAACAGTTGATAAAAATTTTCAACTGTTGAAAATGGAAGAAAATTGAAAGTTGCAGAAAACTGAAATTTCAACTGCTGTTTTTCCAACAACTGAATTTCATATTTTTATATTTACTGTATATTTACTTTATTGTTATATTTACCGTATATTAACTTTATTGTTATATTTACATCATTTTACATGAGAATCTAATAAACAAACATATCAGTCCATAAAAAAATTTCTTTTGGAAGTAAATGTTTTCGAAAACGGGTCATCATTGGGAAAAAAATATTTTGTGAAATAAAAAGTCATCCAATGGACTCTCAGTAAGAAATTGATGAGATTTGAAAAAAAATCCCAACTCTGATCATCTCCTTGTTAGATGTTTAAAATTATTATCAGAACGAAAATTTTCTAACTGCTTTGTTTTCGTTGAGCCTGAAATCTGGCAACGCTTATCAATAACGAAACTAATGTCGTTGAATAAAAATTCATTTTTTTAATTGCTTTTTATCCAATTGAAATGTAATCTTGCTGTAAAAATTACCCCAAAAAAAAACGTGACGTCATTTATGGACGACGCCAAAGATTTAATATATACTACCCTCAATATAAATCTCTAATCTATAAAAATGGAAAATTATCTTCAATTAGGTTTCTTTCCCCTTCAAAATATAATCAGTGCCCTTATTTCAAGACCTTAACTAAAAACAATTTAAAAAGAAATTGTTAGATACCTTGTCCACAAATTTCGCTCATTTGAATTTTCCCACCGAAAAGGGATACCGCCGAATCTGCATTATCGACCAAGCATGTACCCGATGACGTGCACTTCGACTTTTGCTTCTCCTCCATTTCATTTTTCTCAGAAACGAAAACATTTTTCCCCCCACAAATTCACATCCAAATACTCCACTTATCACTTCATATAATAAGTCATCGCTCAGCTTGCAAAATGCTATTTTTTCATAAAAAATTAACCATAAAAACTTCCATAAAATCGCCGTCCTAATTTTTGTAATGACGTGTCCCGTCAACGTGCAGATAGCGCATGCGCAATGCTACCTTACGTGGCAAAGGCAGCAGTTCGCTGTTGCACCAGTAAATAATTTTCTTTTTAATTTAACTAATCATTATTTGTGAATACGTTCAATTTTGTTATGGTACTTTGGAAACGTTCAGCAATTTATTGTGAGTATTCCAAACTTTTCTTCTCCTTTTTTATCCACAAATCGTCATTTCTCGACATGCAATTTTCATGCAAAATGGCTTTTAATACTTCATCTACTTTTCCGTCAATGTGGCATTTAATCATGCTGTAATTCAACAGATTAGAATCACAGATAATCAAATTTTAGTTTCCTCATAATTCTCTTATTCTAAATCTCCAAAATTTTCCTTAAGAGTGTTTACTTTTTTCTAGGTTATGATCTACCTGTCAATTTCGACCAGTATTTAAATATATTTTTAGATTCTTCGTATTTCCTTTTGTAGTATTTAATTATATCGATATTGTTCGGTTTGAATAACTTTCTTTCATTCTTTTTATTTCATTCAGTTTTAGTTTTGTGCCGGGTGTGTTGTAAAAATTGACCTATCGAAGCAAACCAGTTTTTAAACCACAGTGAAAGGAAAGTTGAACAGGCATTTTTTTATTGTCAAATCTCGTTTTATTGTTGTCATGCTTACATATGGATTCTTTGTACGATTTTGAATCATTTTGCATTAAGATCTATGCAAGGTTTATGGAAGAGACTTTCTTGGGCCATATGTTTGATAAACAAGGAAAACTGTAGAGAAAGTATTGTGCTACTTTAATTATTTCGAAGTGTCTAATTATTTGTTTTTTATTCCATATTTGAGACGAATTTGGATTTTTAAAATATGTTCACGGATTATTCATTTCTTGAATAGATCTTATTATCATGCACCTCTTCATTCGGAAAAAATACTAATTAATTTGGAGCAAGAAGTCATTTTATTTAGAGAATTCATTTCAGTTGTAAAATACATTTGAATTCGAAGGTTTTAAATGTGTTTCTTTCTGTTTATCTTTTCAGAGTGAAACATGAATCCACAATATATTCATCAGCAACAACCTCCATTTTATGGAGGTGCACAAAATGCACCACCTTTTGGGGAGTTGAATGCAAACGTTCCTCCAAATATGTTGAAAGGGCCGCATAATCCACAAACGTATCCCCCTCAAAAACCAATGGCTGGACCACCGCCTTCTGGAAATATGCCACCGTTGCCACAAGCTCCTTACTACGAAAATAATGTGCAAGGTAAATTATTTAAATCAGAATTGGAATTTCGAAAATGTTTTCTCAACACTTTCACAAATCTTTTTTTTTCACTTTGCAGGGCAACTGTCGAACGCTCAGCATGGTCTGCATCCAAATACACAGGCACACCCTCCTGTGAATCAAAATAATTTAGTTAACCAAATGTCAAATATCTCCTTAGGAAATATGCAAAGGCCACCATCATCAGTAAGTTTTCAAAACTATCTCTAACTGCATTTCCTATTAGAACCTTACTCTATTTTTTTAAACCCAGCTCCAATACTTTAAATGAATCTTTTAAAAATTTACAGCAGAGTTTTTCTCATGCTCCCGAAAAAGGGAACCTTACATCAGCACCATCGAATGTGAACGGTTTGAACAATCTGACAGATCACGTTCCTCAAGGAGCAGGTAATTTTATTAATATTAGCAACCTAATTGTTAAATATTTAAATAAAATCAAGAGGACTACAGGTATAATATGGGTCATTCCAAAATAGATCGTCTAGACGGCGTTGCGACGTTATTTCAAACAAATTTGATGTTGAGATATAATGTACCTGGATGTTCCTAGAGTCGAATTCCACTATTTATAAGTCTTATTATTTGATTTTGTTTGTAAAAATGATTTTTAAATAATTGTATGCACTGAGAAAATGGCGGATGCATTGCATCACGAAATTATGTTATTTTAGATGAAGTCGCAAAATAATTTGAATCATACTGAAATCATATTATTATTTGTGAATTCAAGTTTCATGCGGTAACAATACATTTTTCTTTAAGAACTAATTTTATTACTAGAAGTAATTACAAATTACTGCTTCGTAATGTCAAATTTTGAGGTTTTAAACTTGATATTTCTCCGTCTTTATTATGTAAAAATAATGAATTTCAACTTTTTATAAAAGATATGTCCCTAAAATTAGTCATTTTAATCAAAAGTTGAGGGAATTACATACCTTCATATATAAAATTGGCTATAAAAAATCGTCGGTTTGGTTCAATCCACTTTCTTCTTCGAATATCTCCTAAAATGTAGAGGGAAAAGATGTAAAACTTGCAGGACATCCTTAGATGGTGAAACTCTGTACACCCGATCAAATTTTTTGATGGGATCTCGCCTGGTTTTTACTTAAAACGTTTTTTGAAAATCGTGTTTGGATAACCATCATCCAGCCGATACAAAACGGAATAAAAATATGAATGAAGTTAGCTCTTAAAATTCGATAGCTTCACATTTTAAACTAAATATATTTTTTTAAATTGGAAAGTTTTCTTGAAAATGAAATCCTATTTTTATTCTTCTTATTATTTTCTTTATTCTTGTACTCCAACAGTAATTACATATCTTTGTTTATATATCGTGAAAATGATAAAAATAGGATTTCATTTTCAAGAAAACTTTCCACTTCAAAAAGTTATTAAATTTGAAATGTAAAGCAATCGATTGTTAAGAACTAACTTCAGTCATATTGTTATTCCGTTTCATACCGGCTACCGGCTAGAAAAGGGTTATACTTACGTGATTTTCAAAGTAGTTTTTAATGAAAACTGGACGAGGTCCCATCGAAAAAATTGATTAGGTGTGTCAAGTTTCACCATCTAAAAATATCCTGCATGTTTTATATTTTTCCCTTTTACATCTTAGGAGATATTCGAAGGAAAAAAGGAGGATTTAACCAAAGCGACGATTTTCACTAGCCAATTTTATAGATAAAGGTATTTAATTCTCTCAACTTTTGATTAAAATTAATAATATTAGGGACATATATTTGAGAAATATTTAAATTTCATTATTTCTACATAATTATGACGGAGAAATAACAAGTTGAAAACATCAAAATTTGACATTTCGAAGCAGTATTTTGTAATTACTTTTGGTAAGAAAATTAGTTATCAAGTGAAAATATATTGTTACCGTATGAAACTTAAACTCATAAATGATGAAATAATTTTAATCTGATTCAAATTATTTTATGCTTTCATCTAAAATAACAACAGAATTTCGTGATGCAGCGCATCCGCCATTTTCTCAGTGCATACCATTATTTGAAAATAATTTTTACCAACGAAATCAAATAATAAGACTTATAAATAGTGAAATTTGACTCTAGGAACATCCAGGAACATTATATTTCAGCATCAAATTTTTTTGAAATCACGTCGCAACGACGTCTAGACGCTCTATTGTGGAATGACCCATATGACAACCTTCAGCATGTATTAATTTATACTCATTCTAAATCAGAAGCAGAACCAGGAGGTCCTCCCCTGGGTAAAACGACGCCCTCATCCCAGAATCAAGATTCCCACCCGCCGATGCAGGATCATCAAGGGCCTACCTCTCAAAGTCTTCCATTCCCAGGAAAGTCATCCAGTCCCAATCCTCAATTTCCTGGTCAACAGCAACAAATGAGGCAACAACAATATCCTGCACAAACGCCTTTTATGAAAAAACCTGGACAAGGACCTCCTCTCCCTGGACAAAACAATGTCTCTGGACCTCAAAACCAATTCCCTTCTCCCTCTCTCCCTGGTCATAAAAACATCTCTGGACCACCAATGGCCGGGCAGAATCTTGCTGGTCCCCCAATGTCTGGACAACAAAACCAACACTCACAGGATCATCAATATTTATCCAATCCAATGACGGGTCAGCAAAATTTCTCCGGACCCCCAATGTCCGGTCAACAAAACTTTCCCGGACAACAGAACTTAACTGGGCCAATCTCCGGGCCACCTTCATCCGGTCCTCCAATGCCTGGTCAGCAAAACTTATCAGGACCACCATTACCTGGACAGCAAAATTTATCTGGTCCTCTAATGCAAGGCCAACAAATCTTAGGTCCTCCAATGCCTGGACATTTTCCTGGACAGCAAAATCTTTCTGGTCCTCCTCTACCTGGCCAGCAAAATCTGTCTGGACCTCCTCTACCTGGACAGCAAAATCTCTCTGGTCCTTCTCTACCTGGACAGCAAAATCTTTCTGGTCCTCCTCTACCTGGACAGCAGAATCTTTCTGGTCCTTCTCTACCTGGACAGCAAAATCTTTCTGGTCCTCCTCTACCTGGACAGCAAAATTTCTCCGCCCCTTCCATCGGTCAGCCAAATATCCAGCCTCACTTAGCAGGTCCCCAGTCCCAGGGAATGAACCAATTTAACCAAGGACAGAAACAATACATGGCGGGTCCGCCTTTGCCGGGACAGGCCGGAAATCTAGTTGGAATGAACCGCCAACAGGGAGCGATGCCGGGATATCAACAGCAACAAGGTTATCAACAAGGTTACCAAAATCCACCAGACATGTACGCGAACCAGAGAAGTCCCTACCAAACTGGAGTTCCAGGAGCCGGTGGATATCAGCAAGGAATGCAGCAACAACAACAAGCGAGGCGACTTGATCCTGATCACATGCCTAGTCCAATCCAAGTTATTCTCGACGATCAACGAGCACGAGGAGGTGTCTTCGCTACCAACCAAAAAGGACTCATTCCCCCCTTGGTGACGACAAAGTTCACAGTCCAGGATCAGGGAAACGCCTCACCGAGATTCGTGAGATCGACAATGTATACTGTTCCAACCACAACAGACATAATGAAACAAACCAGTGTTCCTTTCGGTTTAATCTTGAGTCCGATGGCTCGAGTCGAGGAAGGAGAATACGAGCCACCAATTGTAGACATGGGAGAAATTGGACCTGTAAGATGCATCAGATGCAAGGCTTACATGAGTCCCTTCATGCAGTTTATCGATTCAGGAAGAAGATTCCAGTGCATGTTCTGTAAAGCCACGACCGAAGTTCCCGCGGAATATTTCCAGCATCTGGATCATACTGGCCAGAGGATGGACAGATACGAAAGACCGGAGTTGATGCTCGGGACTTATGAGTTTATAGCTACGAAGGACTACTGTCCAGAAAACAAATTCCCGAAACCTCCGGCCTTTATTTTCGTGATTGATGTGTCTTATAATACGGTCAAGTCTGGCTTGGTGAATCTGATCTGTGCGGAGATGAAGAACATCATCCGGAACCTGCCGGTTGATGCGGGTCAACAGAGGACGAACATGAAAGTTGGGTTCATCACCTACAATAACACGGTTCACTTTTACAATATCAAAGCTTGTCTTGCCCAGCCGCAAATGATGGTTGTTGGCGATGTCCAGGATGTATTCATGCCATTACTAGATGGATTTTTGTGCGATGCTGAAGAGAGTGAAGCTGTCATTGACAGTCTCATGGTTCAGATACCGACGATGTTTGCGGACACGCGGGAGACTGAGACGATTTTGGCACCAGCGATTCAAGCTGGTTTGGAAGCCTTGAAGGCATCTGAGTGCTCCGGGAAACTGTTGGTGTTCCACTCGTCATTGCCGATTGCTGAGGCACCTGGCAAGTTGAAAAACAGGGATGATAGAAAATTACTAGGAACGGAAAAAGAGAAAACGGTTTTATCTCCTCAGAATACCGTGTACAATCAACTGGGTCAAGATTGCGTCGCAGCGGGATGCAGTGTCGATCTTTACATTTTCAACAACTCCTTCATCGACCTCGCAACCATCGGGCAAGTTTGCAGACTCACGGGAGGAGAAATTTACAAATATACATACTTCCAGGCTGATATTGACGGAGAGAGATTAATCACAGATGTCATCAACAACATCAGTAGACCCATTGCATTTAATGTCGTCATGCGAGTAAGAACATCGACTGGAGTGAGGCCTACAGATTTTTACGGGCACTTTTTCATGTCCAACACTACGGATATGGAACTCGCGAGTATAGATTGCGATAAGGCAATCGCGATTGAAATAAAACACGACGACAAACTCACTGATGAGGAAGGAGTTTATATCCAGGCAGCGCTTTTATACACGTCTTGTGGAGGAGTTAGAAGGTTGCGTATTGTCAACCTTAGTCTGAAAACCTCCTCGCAAATGGCTGAACTTTATCGAGCTTGTGATTTGGATGCTATTGTGAATTTCTTCTCCAAGCAAAGTAAGGAAATTTTGAAGATGAGAGAGATATTTGGAAGAATTGTTAGGAATCGAGTTCGGGATATTTATGAGGATTTAAATTTTTCTTAAAGGTATCTTCAAGTTATTGGAACACTCGTCAAAAGTGGTGAAGGACAACCTGGTTTCGAGATGTGCGAATATGTTAGCGGCTTACAGGAAAAATTGTGCGGCTCCAAGCAGCGCCGGGCAATTAATACTTCCTGAGTGTATGAAGCTTCTGCCACTTTATGTCAATTGTTTAATGAAGAGTGACGCAATATCTGGTGGTGAGTAGTTTTTAGTTTGAAATAATACTATAATATTAATAACACCTAAAGAACAAAAGTTAGAAGGTTTTAATTTACACTTGATAGAATTATTATTATTTATATAAGAGAAAATACAATTGTTCAATTTGTAAGATTGGGCCTTAAAATTGACATAATCTCAAATTCTAAGACAACAAAATGAGACAATTATCAAAATTAAAAAGAATTTTTATTTTCAGGCCTTCAAAATTAGATTATTTATACAATATGAAATTGGAAGCCTTGTATATTGTATAATTTAAGATTCAAGGCTTTCAAAATCTTTGAAATATAAAGTCTACAATTTGATTTTAACGCA